>JAXLNO010003434.1:0-136071 GCA_038087875.1 Malacoraja senta
GGGGAGGGGGGAGAATGGAGGAGGGGTCGAGGGAGGGGGAAGGTGGTAGAAGAGGCGAGAGGAAGGGGAGAGAGTGGGAGGGAGAGAGGCGGAGGAGAGGGAGAGGTGGGAGAGAGGCGGGGAGAGAGGAGGTGGTAGAAGAGGGGAGAGGAAAAGGAGAGAGGGGGGTGAGAGGAGGAGGAGAGAGGAGGGAGAGAGAGGAGGGTGAGAGGAGGGAGAGAGGGGGTGAGATGGGGGCGAGAAGGGGAGAGAGGGGAGAGAGGAGGAGAGAGAGCAGGGAGAGAGAGGGCGAGAGGAGGTAGAGAGGAGGTGAAGAGAGGGGGAGAGAGGAAGGGGTGAGGAAGCAGAGAGGATGGGGAAAGAGGAGGAAGAGAGGAGGGGAAGAGGAGTGGGAGACGGGAGAGCGGAAGGGGGAGAGGGGTGAGAGAGCAAGGGGGAAGGGGGAGAGAGGGGAGAGGAGGGGGAGAGAAGAAGGGGGAGAGGAGGTGGGAGAGGAGTGCGAAAGGAGGGGAGAGGAGGGGGAGAGAAGGGGCAGAGGAAGAGGTTGAGGAGGGGGAAAGGATGGGAGGAGGGGAGAGCAGGGGGAGAGAGGAAGGGGAGAGGAGGTGCGAGAGGGCGAAAGGAGGGGGACAGGAGGGGGAGAGGATAGAGAGAGGAGGGGGAGAGGAACGGGAGAGAGGAAGGGGGTGATGGGTGAGTGAGGAAGTGTGAGACGAGGGGAGAGGAGGGGGAGAGAGGAATGAGAGAGGAGGGAAGAGGAGGGTGAGAGGAGGGGAGAGAGGAAGGAGAGAGGGTGACAGAGGAAGGGGGAGAGGAGGGAGTTAGGAGGGAGGAAGAGGAGCGGGAGAGAAGGGTGAGAGGAGGAAGAGAGGAGGGGAGAGAGGAATGGGAGAGCAGGTGGGACAGAGGGGAGTAGATGTGGGGTGGAAGGGGTAGAGGAAGGGGTAAAGGAAGGGGAGGAGGAAGATGGATGTGGAGAGTAAAACGAAGGGGAGAGGAAAGGGGTGGGGGTAGATGTGGGAGGCGGATGTAGTTGAGGAAGGGATTGGAAGGGAGAAGGGGGGGAAGAGGGAGGGAAGGGGAACAGGAAATGGTGGAGGAGGATGGGGATCGAGGGGAGAGGGAGGGGGGAAGAGAGTGGAGGGGAGGATGGGGTGGGAGGGGAGGGAGGTTGGGAGGAAGGGAGGGAGGGGGATGGGGGTAGGGGGACGAGGAAGGCGAGGGGCCAAGAGATGAAGGGCGAGAGGGGGTGAAGATGGGAAGGGGAATGGGAGGGGAGGGGAATGGGGGAGAAATGGGGAAGCGGGAGGAAGTGGGGTCGAGATGAAGGGGAGGGTGAGAGGAAGGTCGGTGGGGTGAGAGGAATGGGGGAGGCGGGGAGGGAGGGGCTCGGAGGAAATGGTGGAGATGAGGAAGGAGGTGAGGAAGGGGAGGAGGGGAAGCATGGAAGGGGGTGGGCGGGGGGAGGGGGGGTGGAAGGGAAGTGGGTGAGAAAGGGAAGGGAGAGGGGGTAGGTGAAGAAGGGGGAGGGGTGAATAAGGGAGGATGGGGGAATGAGGAAGGCGGGGAGGGGGAGATGAGCGAGAGGGGGAAGGAAGTGGAGGGAGGGGAGGAAGGTCATGAAGGGCAAGGAGACAGGGGATGGAGAATGGGGAGAAGGAGGTGTGGGAGAGAAAGGGGTAGAGGGTGTTGAAGGGGGTGAGGAAGGGGAGATGAAGGGGGAAGGGTTGAGAAAGGGGAGGGGGTGTGGAAGGGGAAGGAGAAGGGAGTAGAGGTAGGGGAGAGGAAGTGGGAGGGGGTAGAGGAGGAAAGTGAGGGTGGCGAGGAAGGGCAGGGGAAGAGGAAGGGGAGGGAGAAGAATGGGGACAGTGGATGAATGGGGAGGGGAGAGGAAGGGAAGGGTGATGGTGGGGAAGAGGAAGGGGAGGGGATAGTCGATGGGAACGCCAGAGGGAGTGGCGGGGAGGGGCATAGGGAGAAAAAGTGAGGAAAGGGGGAGGTGCAGGGGAGGGGGAGAAGGAGGGTAGGACAGAATGAGAGGGTGAGTCCGTGTGATTGAGAGACAGGGACTGGGAGGGGAGGAGGAGGTGAGAGAGGGGGAAACTGAGAGGGGGTACCGACATGGAACAGGGAGCGGGAGGATAGAGCAGAGGGAAGGATTGTGGATGCGGGGGATGGAGGGGGAAGAGGGAGGGAGGGGCAGAGGGAAGGGCATGGAGGGGAAGAGGGATGGGCAGAGGAGTAGAGAGTCAGAGTGAGAGGGAGGGGGAGAGGGAGGAGGTGAGGACTATGATATAGTTGGGATCAAGGAGACATGGCTCCAGGGTGACCAAGGCTGGGAGCTGAACATCCAGGTATATTCAATATTCAGGAGGGATAGACAGAAAGGGAAAGGAGGTGGGGTAGTGTTGCTGGTTAGAGAGCAGATTAACGCAATAGAAAGGAAGGACATTAGCTTGGAGGATGTGGAATCGATTTGGGTAGAGCTGCGAAACATTAAGGGGCAGAAAACGCTAGTGGGAGTTGTGTACAGGCCACCTAACAGTAGTAGTGGAGTTGGGGATGGCATCAAACAGGAAATTAGAAATGCGTGCAACAAAGGTAAAACAGTTATATTGGGTGACTTCAATCTACATATAGATTGGGTGAATCAAATTGGCAAGGGTGCTGAGGAAGAGGATTTCTTGGAATGTATGCGGCACAGTTTTCTAAACCAACATGTAGAGGAACCAACGAGAGAGCAGGCTATTCTAGATTGGGTATTGAGTAATGAGGAAGGGTTAGTTAGCAGTCTTGTTGTGCGTGGCCCCTTGGGCAAGAGTGACCATAATATGGTTGAGTTCTTCATTAGGATGGAGAGTGACATTGTTAATTCAGAAACAACGGTTCTGAACTTAAAGAAAGGTAACTTTGAGGGTATGAGAAGTGAGGTGGCCAAGATAGACTGGCAATTGATTCTTAATGGGTTGACGGTAAATATGCAATGGAAGGCATTTAAAGACTGCATGGATGAACTACAGCAATTGTTCATCCCAGTTTGGCAAAAAAATAAATCAGGGAAGGTAGTGCATCCATGGATAACAAGGGAAATCAGGGATAGTATCAACACAAAAGATGAAGTGTACAATTCAGCCAGAAAAAGCAGCCTACCAGAGGACTGCGAGAAATTCAGAGTCCTGCAGAGGAGGAAAAAAGGGCTTAATTAGGAAAAGGAAAATAGATTATGAAAGAAAACTGGCAGGGAACATAAAAACGGACTGCTAAAGCTTTTATAGATATGTGAAGAGAAAAAGATTAGTTAAAACAAATGTAGGTCCCTTGCGGTCCGAAACAGGTGAATTGATCATGAGGAACAAGGACAAGGCAGACCAATTGAATAACTACTTTGGTTCTGAATTCACTTAGGAAGACATAAAGATTCTGCCGGAAATAGCAGGGGACTGGGGTCAAATGAGATGGAGGTACTGAGTGAAATCCAGGTTAGCCGGGAAGTGGTGTTAGGTAAATTGAATGGATTAAAGGCCGATAAATCCCCAGGGCCAGATAGGCTGCATCCCAGAGTACTTAAGGAAGTAACCCCAGAAATAGTGGATGCATTAGTGATAATTTTTCAAAACTCTTTAAATTCTGGAGTAGTTCCTGAGGATTGGAGGGTAGCTAATGTAACCCCACTTTTTAAAAAGGGAGGGAGAGAGAAAACGGGGAATTACATACCAGTTAGTCTAACGTCAGTAGTGGGGAAACTGCTAGAATCAGTTATTAAAGATGGGATAGCAGCACATTTGGTAAATGGTGAAATCATTGGACAAAGTCAGCATGGATTTATTAAAGGTAAATCATGTCTGACGAATCTTATAGAATTTTTCGAGGATGTAACTTGTAGAGTGGATAAGGGAGAACCAGTGGATGTGTTATATCTGGACTTTCAGACGGCTTTCGACAAGGTCCCACATAAGAGATTAGTATACAATCTTAAAGCACACGGTATTGGGGGTTCAGTATTGATGTGGATAGAGAACTGGCTGGCAGACAGGAAGCAAAGAGTAGGAGTAAACGGGTCCTTTTCACAATGGCAGGCAGTGACTAGTGGGGTACCGCAAGGCTCAGTGCTGGGACCCCAGCTATTTACGATATATATTAATGATTTGGATGAGGGAATTGAATGCAACATCTCCAAGTTTGCGGATGACACGATGCAAGGGGGCAGTGTTAGCTGAGAGGAGGATGCTCGGTGGCTGAAAGGTGACTTGGATAGGCTGGGGTTGTGGGCAAATGCATGGCAGATGCAGTATAATGTGGATAAATGTGAGGTTATCCACTTAGGTGGCAAAAACAGGAAAGTAGACTATTATCTGAATGTTGGCCGATTAGGAAAAGGGCAGATGCAACGAGACCTGGTTGTCATGGTACACCAGTCATTAAAAGTAGGCATGCAGGTGCAGCAGGCAGTGAAGAAGGCGAATGGTATGTTAGCATTCATAGCAAAATGATTTGAGTATAGGAGCAGGGAGGTTCTACTGCAGTTGTACAGGGTATTGGTGAGACCACACCTGGAGTATTGCGTACAGTTTTGGTCCCCTTATCTGAGGAAATACATTCTTGCCATAGAGGGAGTACAGAGAAGGTTCACCAGACTGATTCCTGGGATGGCAGGACTTTCATATGAAGAAAGACTGGATAGACTCGGTTTGTACTCGCTAGAATTTAGAAGATTGAGGGGGGATCTTAATGAAACGTACACAATTCTTAAGGGGTTGGACAGGCTAGATGCAGCAAGATTGTTCCCGATGTTGGGGAAGTCCAGAACAAGGGGTCACAGTTTAAGGATAAGGGGGTAATCTTTTAAGACCGAGATGAGGAAAACATTTTTCACACAGAGAGTGGTGAATCTCTGGAATTCTCTGCCACAGAGGGTAGTTGAGGCCAGTTCATTGGCTATATTTAAGAGGGAGTTAGATGTGGCCCTTGTGGCTAAAGGGATCAGGGGGTATGGAGAGAAAGCAGGTACAGGATACTGAGTTGGATGATCAGCCCTCGAAGGGCAGAATGGCCTACTCATGCACCTATTTTCTATGTTACTATGTTTCTATGTAGGAAGAGGGTGGGGGAGGGGCAGAGGGAAGGGGCAGAGGGAGGGGCAGAGGGAAAGGCAGAGGGAGAGGGGGCAGTGGGAGGGGGTGATGGAATGACAGAGGTAGAGGGAGATGGGGCAGAGGGAGGGGAGGAGGAAGCGGGAGAGGGTGGGTCAGAGGGAGAGGATGTTATTTCCGTGATTTAACGCATTTTTTGCGATGTTATCATTTTTCCTGGTACCGCCTTTATGTCTTGTTCGCCACACCTCTGACGCTCAGTCTGAAGAAGGTTCCGACGCTAAATATCACCAGAGATTTCCCCAGAGATGCTGCCTAACCAGCTGAGTTATTCCAAATTTTAGTGCTTGCCTTCGGTTTAAACCAGCATCTGTGGTATCTCCCGACACAAATAGAAGCAACATTTGCTCATCTGCTGTCTCTGCATCCAACCCGCCTTTGTTCCCGTTCAAACCCGTACCTGAAACAAACGGATTTCTGCTTCAGTTGTCCGACCAAGCATTCCAGGGAGAATGACATGGGATTCCAGGTTTCTCCTGTAGTCCAAGACTCAGATCCTCAACACACCAAGGATCCATCAGCCGAGGCAACGGAACCATCGTCCAATCGCCAGTAAAAATGATGAATTTGAAATAAAAACTTCAGGGAAATCGCAGTGAGCTTCGTCCAAGATAAAACGAGCGATAGCGGATCAAAATTGTCGCCTTCCAGCCCGAGTCCCCGGCGCCCAGACGTCGGCCACAGAAGGGAGAACAAAGGGATTCATTCTGTGAGTTCCGGAGCAACAGCGATACAACGGACACAAGTTTATCCAGTGGCGCATCTCCACAAACCATCACTGCCCACACACTGGGCAATAAGTCACGGACAAATTGTCACCGCTCGGACTGTGAATCAGTGAGCCGCAGTTTCAATGACAATCGCTGCTTTGGGCGGGACTTGTAACAGCAGGTAAACAACACCGCAGCCTGATTTCCACACAAAGGAAACCTGCAGCGACCCTCCCACTAACCTGCCCCCGTCTCTATTGGCAACCGCCGCCTCAGCTAGAGCATTGGGGGCGGGCGCGGATACACCTGGGCTCAGAACAGAGCGAGTTATACAGCGAGCTGCAGAACAAAGGGAGCAGGGAACAGCACAGCACATAAACACATGCTGGGAACAAAGAACTGCAGACGCTGGTTAATGCACACAAGGACACAGGCCAGTTCCACACCTTCAACACAGGCCGTTAAGGCCAAGATAAAACACTCTACCAAAAATAACTTTGAACATTTAAATACACAAGTTGGCGGCAGAAGCGTGGCGACTATTTGTGCAAGCCTCGGTGAAGTCTAGTATTCTTACACTACAATCGTAGAAACATAGAAAATAGGTGCAGGAATGGGCCATTCGGCCCTTCGAGCCAGTTCCGCTATTCAATATGATCATGGCTGATCATCAAAAACCACTACGCAGTTCCGGCTTGTTCCCCATATCCCTTCGCACTTCCCTTGAAATCGTTGCACATTTGTACTGATCTATCCTTGTGCTTGTCTAGAGTTTGACTTTAAGGATTATATGGAAAGCAAGAATGTCACCGTACCAAAGTGTATGTGACAATAAAGTACAATTGAATCATTGACTGTGTTGAGTCGGTGGACTGGTATATATAGACAATAGACAATAGACAATAGGTGCAGGAGTAGGCCATTCGGCCCCTCGAGCCTGCACCGCAATTCAATGTGATCATGGCTCATCATCCACAATCAATACCCCGTTCCTTCCTTCTCCACATATCCCCTGACTCCGCAATTTTTAAGAGCCCTATCTAGCTTTCTCTTGAAAGCATCCAGAGAACCCGCCTCCTCCGCCCTCTGAGGCAGAGAATTCCACAGACTCACTACTCTCTGTGAGAAAAAGTGTTTCCTGGTCTCCGTTCTAAATGGCTTACCCCTTATTCTTAAACTGTGGCCCCTGGTTCTGGACTCCCCAACATCGGAAACATGTTTCCTGCCTCTAGCGTGTCCAAACACTTAACAATCTTACATGTTTCAATAAGATCCCCTTTCATCCTTCTAAACTCCAGAGTGTACAAGCCCAGCTGCTCCATTCTCTCAGCATATGACAGTCCCGCCATCCCGGGAATTAACCTTGTAAACCTACGCTGCACTCCCTCAATAGCAATAATGTCCTTCCTCAAATTAGGGGACCAACCCTGCACACAATACTCCAGGTGTGGTCTCACTGGGGCTCTGTACAACTGTAGAAGGACCTCTTTGCTCCTATATTCGATTCCTCTTGTTATAAAGGCCAACATGCCATTCACTTTCTTCACTGCCTGCTGTACCTGCATTCTTACTTTCATAAACTGGAGTACAAGGACCCCCAGATCCCGTTGTACTTCCCCTTTTCCCAACTTGACGCTATTTAGATAGGAATCTGCCTTCCTGTTTTTGCTACCACATCACATCTATAGTCATGGACGCTGCAACTAAGCTGGATGTATATGCCATCGCTGTCACAGACTCCATCAGCAAGTATGGACAGGACTGTGGACCACATAATGCAATACGTTTATTCACCAAACGGAAACCATGGGTGAACCGTGAGCTCCACTCCCAGGTGAAGCCCAAGTTTCGTTTAGTTCAGAGATACAGCCCGGAAACAGGCCCTTCGGCCCAGAGAGTTAGCGCTGACCTGCGATCCCCGTACATTAACATTATCCAATGTACACTGGGGACAATTTACAATGATATGAAACCATTTAACTTAAAAACTTGTACGCCTTTGGAGTGTGGGAGGAAACCGGGGCGCACGGAGAAACCTCACGCAGGTCACGGGGAGAATGTACAAACTCCGCACGGACAGCATCCGTGGTCAGGATTGAACCCGGGTCCCTGGCGCTGTAAGGCATCAACTCTACCGCTGCGCCAACGTGCCGAACCAAGTCTACAGCGTTAAAGTCAAACTATGCCGTGCGGCACAGGAAATCTATCAATGGCCGTCGCAGAGCCATTAAGGATGCCAAGAGGGAATTCAGGACCAAGCTGGAGACACGAGGCAATGAGACGGATTCCCGCATTCTCCGCCCGCTTAGAACAGAATGTCTGGAGGAATGTCTCCCGCTCCCTCAGTCTCGGGTTCACCTGTACCAACGGTTACTGTCACAGGCGTAAGATCGGCCATCCTGAGAGTGAATCTGTGGAGAGCAACTGGCTCGGATGCAGTCCCCTACTGTCCTCACGATACACTCAGGACTGTGCGCCCAAATTCGGCTTTAACCACATCTACAAGTCTGCAGGTGACAACTCTGTGGTGGGCGGATGATGAACAAGAACTAGACGGAACACAAGAGGAAGACGGGGAGCTTAGCAACACGGTGGGTGTCAGGAGATCACTCTCTCACTCAATGCCCGCAACACGAAGGAGCTAGTTATTGTGTTCAGGAATCTTGATAGAGTACCCTGCCTCAATCTGCATCAATGGGGCCAAAGTGGAAATGGTTGTGAACTTGAAATAGCTTGGCATGAATATTACCATTGACTTGTCATGGACCGATCATATTGAAACGACAGCCAATAAAGCACACCAACAGGAACCTGAGGAAATTCATCATGTCTCCCATGAGGAAGATCTTAGGGTTAACGGAATCAAAGGATATGGGGAGAAAGCCGGAATGGGCTACTGATTTTGGATGATCAAACATGATCATATTGAATGGCGGTGCTGGTTCGAAGGGCCGAACAACCTACTCCTGCACCTATTTTCTATTATTCTGTGATTCTTACACACTTCAGGTTTCGGTGCTGTTTGTCATCTATATCAATGATTTGGATGAGGAAATACAAAGTAGAATTTGGAAGTTTGCAGGTGTCACTAAGGGTGGTGATATGGTAGATAGCGATGATAGTTGTTCAGAATAAAAGCAGGACCTTGATCAGATGAACAGGTAGGTTGAGCAATTGTTGATGGCGTTGAATATAGAGAATAGTGAAGCTTTGCATTTTCGGAAGTCACACCAGTGCATGACTTGTAGAGTGAATTGCAGGCTCTGGTGAGTGTTGCAGTGGAGAGGAATCCAGCAGTGCAGGTACATAGCTCCTTGAAAGTGGCAACACATGTAGAAATTGTGGTCAAGGCATTTGGCACATTGGCCTTCATCAATCAGAGTGTTGAATATAGATGTTGGGAGGTCATATTACAGTTCGAGAAGACATTGGTGAGGCCTCACAGAGTATTTTGTTCAGTTTTGGTCATCCTGTTGGAGGAAAGATGGTGTTAAGCTGGGAAGGGTACAGAAGAGGTTGACTAGGATGTAGAAAGATACTCGAGTGCCTGAGCTATGTGGCGAGGTTGAGGAGGCTTGGACTTTATTTATTGGAGCGCAGGAGGACGAGGGTTGCTATTATAGAGGCGTACAAGATCATGAGAGGAATAGATAGGGTATATGTACAGATTTTCAGCCAGAGTCAGGGATTAAACCAGGGGACATGTTTCAATGTGAGGGGTGAGAGATTGAATCGGAACCTGAGCGGTAAATTATTTAAACAGAGCATAGATAGATAGATACATAGAAAATAGGTGCCGGAGTAGGCCATTCGGCCCTTCGAGCCTGCACCGCCATTCAATATGATCATGGCTGATCATCCAACTCAGTATCCCGTACCTGCCTTCTCTCCATACCCCCTGATCCCTTTAGCCGCAAGGGCCACATCTAACTCCCTCTAAAATATAGCCAATGAACTGGCCTCAACTACCCTCTGTGGCAGAGAGTTCCAGAGATTCACCACTCACTGTGTGAAAAAGTTTTTCCTCATCTCGGTCTTAAAGGATTTCCCCCTTATCCTTAAGCTGTGACCCCTTGTCCTGGACTTCCCCAACATCGGGAACGATCTTCCTGCATCTAGCCTGTCCCAACCCCATAAGAATTTTGCACGTTTCTATAAGATCACCTCTCAATCTCCTAAATTCTAGCGAGTATAAGCCAAGTCTATCCAGTCTTTCTTCATATGAAAGTCCTGACATCCCAGGAATCAGTCTGGTGAACGTTCTCTGCACTCCCTCTATGGCTATAATGTCCTTCCTCAGATTTGGAGATCAAAACTGTACGCAATACTCCAGGTGTGGTCTCACCAAGACCCTGTACAACTGCAGTAGAACCTCTCTGCTCCTATACTCAAATCCTTTTGCTATGAAAGCTAACATACCATTCGCTTTCTTCACTGCCTGCTGCACCTGCATGCCTACTTTCAATGACTGGTGTACCATGACACCCAGGTCTCGCTGCATCTCCCCATTTCCTAATCGGCCACCATTTAGATAATAGTCTGCTTTCCTGTTTTTGCCACCAAAGTGGATAACCTCACATTTGTCCACATTATACTGCATCTGCCAAACATTTGCCCCCTCACCCAGCCTATCCAAGTCACCTTGCAGTCTCCTAGCATCCTCCTCACAGCTAACACTGCCCCCCAGCTTCGTGTCATCTGCAAACTTGGAGATGTTGCATTCAATTCCCTCGTCCAAATCATTAATATATATCGTAAATAGCTGGGGTCCCAGCACTGAGCCTTGCGGTACCCCACTAGTCACTGCCTGCCATTGTGAAAAGGACCCGTTTACTCCTACTCTTTGCTTCCTGTTTGCCAGCCAGTTCTCTATCCACATCAATACTGAACCCCCAATACCGTGTGCTTTAAGTTTGTATACTAATCTCTTATGTGGTACCTTGTCGAAAGCCTTCTGAAAGTCCAGATCCAACACATCCACTGGTTCTCCCCTATCCAATCTACTAGTTACATCCTCGAAAAATTCTATAAGATTCGTCAGACACGATTTACCTTTCGTAAATCCATGCTGACTTTGTCCAATGATTTCACCACTTTCCAAATGTGCTGCTATCCCATCTTTAATAACTGACTCTAGCAGTTTCCCCACTACCGATGTTAGACTAACTGGTCTGTAATTCCCCGTTTTCTCTCTCCCTCCCTTCTTAAAAAGTGGGTTTACGTTTGCTACCCTCCAATCCTCATGAACTACTCCAGAATCTAAAGAGTTTTGAAAAATCAGCACTAATGCATCCATGGTAGGTGTATGGATCGAGCTACTGGATGAGATAGACGAGGCAGGTGCTATGACAATATATAAGAAACATTTACAGATGTACATAGATGGAAGGGTATTGCCTTAATCTGATAGGTGTGCCTAGCGTCGATGATGCTTGTTGCTCAGCAGAGGCAAGCTGGGTGGAATGGCCTCTTTGCGCGCTGTATGCCTCTCTGTCTCTTCTGAGTATATCCTTCCTGCATCCTCCTCCTCCTCCTCCTCCTCCTCCTCCTCCTCCTCCTCTCCCTCTTCCTCCTCGTCCTCCTCTTCCTCCTCCTCTTCCTCTTCCTCTTCCTCTTCCTCTTCCTCTTCCTCTTCCTCTTCCTCTTCCTCCTCCTCCTTCTTTGTCAGAAGCTCGGCAATTACTTCAGTCTCCTGAATATTATCAGCAGGTTTACTGTGTTGTTCATCCTATCCCCTCTCGTCGGCTTCTCTTTACACTTGTCCAACAGTTCATCTGTTGTTAAAAAACAATCATCTGCTTCTCTTGTTTATCAACATGGTCCCCAATCTTCATCGTCTCCAGTCTCCGCCATGGTTGTTACTCACCACAGATCATTATGTTTGGCCAGCTTTGGTGAGGTCTATGACTCTCATGGATACATGGGTACAGTGTAAATCTTTGTATTGCATGCTATCCAAACGTTTCACATATATCATATGTAGATACAAACAGTTCAAACTTGTACAATGGATAGAGCAAATACGAAGAAACAGAATGCAGACTATAATTCGAGCTACGGAATATCATGCTGAATATCGTTCTTTATTCTCATCAAACCCTGATTTATCCGTAAATGTGTAAGAATGAACAACATCTGCGCAAAGCGCATTGCGGAATTCTGGTCAGCTTTGTCCTAAGAAACGGACATTTACAGTTGTAGAATTCGAGCTTTTTGTAAAAACATAAAAGATTCATTCAAGCAGATGCAGAAACTTTTATTTAACTGTTCTGAAGCGCACAGCTAGAGCGACAGATGATGCAATACTGATCTCACCTTTGAGACCTCCCACTGGCTTGGCGGAGTTGTAAACAATTAAGATGCGAGGCACATTAGGTTTCAGGTACAGGTTTAGGATTAGGATTATTATTGTGAAATATACCGAGATAGAGTGGGAAATAAACTGTGTTTGCATGTTATCCAGGCAACCAGATATTCTGTGCATAGGTACAATCATTTCAAACTCACGTATAACAGATAGAGCAAAGGAGAAGATACAGTGTGCAGAATATAGTTTCAGCAATGTAGCGCATCAGCTCCAGAGACTAAGTCCAATGTCATCAAAGGGGACATGTGAATTCAACAGCACCATATCTTATGGAAGGACCATTAAGCATCCCGATAACGGACGGGAAGAAGCTACTGGTGGTGCGCGCTTTCACGTGTGTGCACTTCCTGCTGACTGGAGCAGTGAGAACAAGGAATGGTCGAGGTGAAACAGGTCTTTGATAATATTGGCTGCTTTTCCGAGGCAGCGTGAAGTGTAGATGGATTCAGTGGTGAGAAGTCTGGTCTGTGTGATGGACTTGGCTACATCTACAAATCTCTGCAATTGCTTGCGTTCTCAGGCAGAGCTTTTCTCAAAAGAAGCAGCCCTACATTATACTGTCCTTGGTGCATCTACAGAAGTTTGGAAGAGTCACTGGAGACATGCCGAGATTTATCTGTCACATCAGGATATAAAGGGGTTAGTGCGCCTTGTGGATTGTTGCATCTATGATCCACGACAGCCCTTTGATAGTATTAACACAAAGGGGAAGCTGTCAACCATTTCCACTTCTGCACCATTGATGCTGATTGAGCATGTCCTGCACCATGCTTCCTGAAGTCAATAACTAGCTTCATCGTCCTGCTGACATTGAGGGGAAGATTATTGTCCTGGCACCATGTATCTTAGTTCTCTATCTACCTCCTGTACTCCATATTGTCATTATTCTCCATGTGACCCAACACAATAGGGTTGTGAGCAAACCTGTAGATGTCATTAAAGCCAAATGTGTCCCAACATTCGAGAGTGTAAAGGGAGTATAGATGGAGGCCAAGAACACATCCTTGCAGGGAACCGATGTGGAGAGTGATTATGGAGGAGATGCTGTCCCCTATCCTCACTGACTGAGGTCCGGGGCATTGGGGCCTTGGAAGCAGTGACAGAGGTAGAGCAGATTCCGAGGTCCCGTGGTTTGGAGATAACAGTCAATCTTCTCCCAGCAGACACAGGTACACACGGTCACACGCACAATGCCAAGCTCAAGTCTGTTTGACAATTCAATATCATAATTACAAACTGTTTTTGATTCCTTATTCACTTCCACTCAGGTCTCATCAGCGTTGGTTTCCCTATTTGCCACAAATACCTTCGCCCCAACCCTGTTTACATTTCATTAATGGTCATTCTTGTTTTCTGTAGATTCAGCTATATCTGCGAGAATATTTTACATCTGACTTCAGTCACTCCAATGTGAATTCTTATTCTGAACGATGATCCTAATGTGATCATCCATATGCGGGCTGTAATTCTCTCAACATCCATCCTGCAACGGCCTCGCAGAAGTCCCGATGTCGGGGTCAATACATTCATTTGTTGTTCATACGAACTGCACAGAATGGATGATCTGATCAATTGTTCATCTTTGAGAGCCACTTGATGCGACGGATACGTCTCGAATTCTGTCTCTGCCCCGAGTCGAATGTGTATCGCTTTCCTGAATAACGATAGTGCCAGGGCATAATATTCTGCAGACTAAGTGCTGGTAGATGGGATTTAGTAATTGGACAGCAGACACACACACAGTGTTTCGGCCTATTTCTCTGCTGTGTGACTCAATGACTATTGGTCCAGTGTGTGCACGTTTCTCCACACGTGGTATCACCGTCAGTATTTATAGCCGGGTTCATCACTATGTCCTTGTGTGGGCAACTCGACAGTTGCAATAGGTATTTAAGAAGGAACTGCAAATGCTGGAAAATTGAAGGTACCCAAAAATGCTGGAGAAACTCAGCGGGTGTAGCAGCATCTATGGAGCGAAGGAAATAGGCAACGTTTCGGGCCGAAACCCTTCTTCAGAATGATGGGGGGTGGGGAGAAGAAAGGAAAAAGGCGGAGGAGGAGCCCGAGGGCTGAGGGATGGGAGGAGACAGCCCGATGCTTGAGGAAGGGGAGGGCTAACAGAGTAGGGAGAATTCAATGTTCATGCCCCCA
Organism: Malacoraja senta; assembly: GCA_038087875.1. Classification (NCBI taxonomy): domain Eukaryota; kingdom Metazoa; phylum Chordata; class Chondrichthyes; order Rajiformes; family Rajidae; genus Malacoraja; species Malacoraja senta. The sequence continues at coordinate 14,379 of JAXLNO010003434.1, forward strand.
GGATGCAGACTCCCCAAGCGGAATATGAGGTGCTGTTCCTCCAATTTCCGGTGTTGCTCGCTCTGGCCATGGAGGAGACCCAGGACAGAGAGGTCGCTTACGGAATGGGAGGGGGAGTTGAAGTGCTGAGCCACCGGGAGGTCAGGTTGGTTATTGCCGACCGAGCGGAGGTGTTCGGCGAAACGATCGCCAAGCCTCCGCTTGGTCTCACCGATGTAGTTCAGCTGACATCTAGAGCAGCGGATACAATAGATGAGGTTGGAGGAGATGCAGGTGAACCTCTGTCGCACCTGGAATGACTGCTTAGGTCCTTGAATGGAGTCGAGGGGAGAGGTGAAGGGACAAGTGTTGCATCTCTTGCGGTTGGAAGGGAAAGTGCCCGGGGAGGGGGTGGTACGGGAGGGAAGGGAAGAATTGACAAGGGAGTTACGGAGGTGCGGTCTTTGCGGAAGGCAGACATGGGGGGAGATGGGAAGATGTGGCGAGTGGTGGGGTCACGTTGGAGGTGGCGAAACTGACGGAGGATCACTTGTTGTATGTGACGGCTGGTGGGGTGAAAGGTGAGGACTAGGGGGACTCTGCCCTTGTTGTGAGTGGGGGGATGGGGAGAGAGAGCAGTGTTGCGGGGTATGGAAGAGACCCTGGTGCGAGCCTCATCTATGGTGGAGTAGGGGAACCCCCGTTCCCTGAAGAATGAGGACATTTCAGATGCCCTGGTGTGGAACGCCTCATCCTGGGAGCAGATGCGGCGTAGACGGAGGAATTGCGAGTAGGGGGTGGAGTCTTTATTGGAAGCAGGATGGGAAGAACTGTAGTCCAGATATCTATGGGAGTCAGTAGGTTTATAGTGGATGTCGTTCAGAAGTCTATCACCTGCGATGGAGATAGTGAGGTGAAGTTGCAATAGGTAGCCAGGTTTGGTTATTTCTGTTGAGTAATAAATGTTGGGCAGCAACTAATTCTGCACCAATGTTGATGTGCGCTGACGAGCCAGTTTACACTCTCATCTAGACAACGCCAATGTTTGTGGGCGTATGAATTGCGAAACAGTAAAGGGCCTGTCCCACTTGTATGCGACTGCACGCGTTTGGCGCGACCAAAACGGAAGCGAAGTTCGCGCTGTTAGCGCTAAGTTCGCGGTAAGTACGTGCAAAGTACAAGGTAAGTATGCGCTAAGTTCGCGCCTGATGTAATTCGCGTCATACTTACCAATCAGCTGGGCAGGAGGCGGGCCGACTGAATTTGGGCGTCGCACGGCGTCGGGCGGTGAAGTCATCGCGCAACGCCACGTGCTAGGCGTACGCCGCCAAGACGCTGCGGTCGACATCAAGACGCTGCATAGGCCGTCAGGATGCTGCGTACGCCCTCAATGCGCCTGCGAGTCGACAGGCCGTTGGCGCGCGGAATTTTCGGACAGTGCAGGATTTTCGGAGCCCAGCCCCGCACAACACCATACGCTTCCGCGCTTCGAAGTGGGACCGGCCCCACGCGGCCCGTACGCCTCAAGCGACCACGTTTGGTCGCGCCAGACGCATGCAATCGCATGCAAGTGGGACAGGCCCTTAACACAGCGTGCATTTGTTTAGACTAGATCGGAGCTTTGATAAGCTCATTCATTTCAGACATTAGATACGTTGTCCTCTCAAGCGGAAGTCTTAGACAATAGACAATAGACAATAGGTGCAGGAGTAGGCCATTCGGCCCTTCGAGCCAGCACCGCCATTCAATATGATCATGGCTGATCTTCCCCAATCAGTACCCCGTTCCTGCCTTCTCCCCATATCCCCTGACTCCGCTATTTTTCAGCGCTATCTCGCTCTCTCTTGAAAGCATCCAGAGAACCGGCCTCCACCGCCCTCTGAGGCAGATAATTCCGCAGACTCACCACTGTCTGTGAGAAAAAGTGTTTCCTCGTCTCCGTTCTATATGGCTTACTCCTTATTCTTAAACTGTGGCCCCTGGTTCTGGACCCCCCCAACATCGGGAACATGTTTCCTGCGTTCATGTTTCCTGCATCTTCTGAATCTTCTGGGTTTATCCTTTTGTCCTATTTTATTTCCGATGCCCGGCAATAACTGCGGTCCGCAATACAGTATTAGCATTTTACTCGATTCTGTCTCCTACCCCCACACCTCATCTTCTCACGCATGTGTCGAACTGTTCATTTGCGGTTAACAAGGATGCATCAACTTCTCTTGTATATAAACACCAGCTGTGTCACGTGGGTAATCTTTGCCCTATCATTGTACTTATATTCACGCTCTGATCACAGTTGTTACTTATCTCCAATCATTAGATTTGTCTGGGTTCGGCTAGATGTATTATTGCCGCATGTACGTATTTACAGTGAAAAGCCTGGTTTTGCATGATATCCACTCAGACCAGTCACACCATACATGGACACAATAGAAAATATCTCTGCAATATCTTGCCGTCTTGACTAGAACTATTTACAAACCAGGCTGTGATGCATCCTGACCTTCTGCTTTCAATGGCACATCTGGACATGTTTGTAGAGGTTTTGTCAGTCTCCTGCGGAAGTCGAGTGTGCCTTCTTGGTTGTCTGAACAGTGTGGTTCATCCAGGACACATCGGTGTTAATATGAACGCCCAAACAACTTGAGCCTCAACTATTTCCACTTCCGCGCCAATAATCCTGATTTACGCATGTACTCCACCTTGCTTCCAGGAATTAATAACTAGCCCCTTCATCTTGATGATGTTGATGGAGAGACTATTGTTCTGCCACAATGTGAGTAGCCTGAACTCCGCCTCATCATTGTCCCTGATCCGGCCCATCACAGGGTTGTCGTCAGAGAACAATGGAGAGTGTAAAGAGAGAATCGCAGGGGACCGAGAAATCACCCTTGCAGGGCGCCGGTGTTGAGAGTAATTATGGAGGACATGTTGTCACCTGTCGTCACTGACAGGTCCGTGGGCCATAGGGCCGATGAAGCTGTGGCAGAGGGCGGATCACATACCTAGGCCATGGACACAGGTATACACGGCCACACGCACAATGCCAAGCTCAGGCCTGTTCAGACAATTAATTATCAAACTGATCCTGGAATCGTTAGAAACATAGATAGAAACATAGAAAATAGGTGCAGGAGGAGGCCATTCGGCCCTTCGAGCCAGCACCACCATTCATTGTGATCATGGCTGATCGTCCCCAATCAATAACACGTGCCTGCCTTCTCCCCATACCCCTTGACTCCACTAGCCCCTAGAGCTCTTTCTAACTTCATTTCCATACCCCTGGTCACATTAGTCTTCAGTTCCCTCTTGTCCACAAGGAACTTCGCTTGTATGTATTTAACAAATGGACATCATCGTTTTCTGGAGGAGAGGGTACTCTCCATGCAGATATATCTGAGAGAGTAAATTACATCTCATCTCAGTCACTCCAAGGTGAATTGATAATCTGAACTTCTGATCCCAACGTAATCATTCTTATACCCGTTGTTTATTGTTTTGATGGTCTACCCTGTCAGGATGTCGCAGTCCCACAAATCAATGTCAATAAATTAACTTGTTGTTCTTAGCAACTGTACACAGTAGAGGATCTGATTAAATGGTGAGCGTCTCACAGCTACTTTATGCTCTGGATAAATCTCGACTTGGACTCTACACCGCTTCAACGGTAAGTATCACCTTCAATAAAAGAGAAAGCCAGTGCATAATATTCTGTGGACCAATTGCTAGTAAATGTGATTCAATAATTGGGTAGCATGGACACAGAGAGTTGCTGGGTCTGTTTCTCTGCTGTGTGACTATGACTCTTGGTCCAGTCACTGCATGTTTCTCCACATCTGGTATCACCATCAGTAGTTATAGCTGGACTGTACTGCGATGCCCTTGTGTGTCCCAGCTGTAGGGAGAAGTGAGGACTTTATTCCCTGGAGCGAAGGAAGCTGAGGGGTGATGATATAAAGAGTGTTAAATCATGAGACGAATAATTAGGATGAATGCAGTCTTTTATCCAGGATGGAGAATCAAAAATCAGATATCATAGGTTTAAGGTGAGAGGGGCAAGATTTACAAGGAACCTGAAGTGAAGACTTGACACAAAGATGGTGCTGAGTATTAGGGACAAACTTAGGTAAGATAATTTACTTCTGACATTACATATGAGTTTTCTGAGTCTGCAGAGTATATTATGTTTTATGTTGTATTGCAAATGCCCGGCAATTAATACGGTCCACGATACGGTATCGGGTGTTTTACTGTGTTACATAGATACATAGAAAATAGGTGCAGGAGTAGGCCATTCGGCCCTTCGAGCCTGCACCGCCATTCAATATGATCATGGCTGATCATCCAACTCAGTATCCCGTACCTGCCTTCTCTCCATACCCCCTGATCCCCTTAGCCACAAGGGCCACATCTAACTCCCTCTTAAATATAGCCAATGAACTGGCCTCAACTACCCTCTGTGGCAGAGAGTTCCAGAGATTCACCACTCTCTGTGTGAAAACGTTTTTCCTCATCTCGGTCTTAAAGGATTTCCCCCTTATCCTTAAGCTGTGACCCATTGTCCTGGACTTCCCCAACATCGGGAACAATCTTCCTGCATCTAGCCTGTCCAACCCCATAAGAATTTTGTACGTTTCTATAAGATCCCCTCTCAATCTCCTAAATTCTAGCGAGTATAAGCCAAGTCTATCCAGTCTTTCTTCATATGAAAGTCCTGACATCCCAGGAATCAGTCTGGTGAACCTTCTCTGCACTCCCTCTATGGCTATAATGTCCTTCCTCAGATTTGGAGACCAAAACTGTACGCAATACTCCAGGTGTGGTCTCACCAAGACCCTGTACAACTGCAGTAGAACCTCCTGCTCCTATACTCAAATCCTCTTCCATACTATACAACTTCCACTTAAATGCAGCCTTAATCTGCAATCGAATCATGACCATGTGTTCTCATTTCCCAAATAATCAATAACTGTTTGGAAACTTTTAGATTTATCTCGATGGTTAACAAATCTCCAAAATGAGCTTTATTCTAACACTCATGGTTCTGTTGTAGTCCGAATGTTTCCTACAATCAGAATATGGCAAAAGACCATTACCAAATGGACCTGAGTCCTTAGTAAAGCTAATATTAAATCCAACTACCTGTCAAATAGTGTCAAGGCTGAGACTAAACATAATACAATGCTTTAAATTGCCATCATTGGCTTATCCAGATAAAATAAAATATATTATACCATACACAGTCACATAGTAAAATACATTTTTTGTAAAATTGGCTGCATAACATTAACAAATGTTATCCACTTTTATACTGTACAAAATAGAGTAAAAAATTGTCAGATCTAGAATAAATCTACACCCACCATCCTTATTTGCTCTCATAACATATTTGGCATTAATTGATGGTAATTGTGAAATGACCTCTTAATCATCTCTTTCCCACAATATTTCATGTTTTGTCTGAATCTACATATTCTCTTATTTTGAGAAAATATGTGTCTGGTTTCAAATACCTTAGTAAGAGAAACCAAATATGGGTAGAACTACATTCTAAACCCCACAATACTGTACCGTATAATATCAATTTGCCATTTTATAGTAAGCAATGTAATCTTCCCCAACTTGTAAGTGTAAAACATTTAATATGTTTCTTACAGAACCAGACCTCCTCCTCCTCAGGGTTTGCTCATGGCAATCGTTATCCCCTGATCTTAGTGGAATATTATAACTTCCACATAACTCAGGAGTGCGCCTATAACGCACATATGGGAACGACAGAATTGATACTTTACTATCCCCAGTCACCACATATTGGTAGGGAAAACTGCGTTAATTTTATCTGTTAATCACACAGGATCATACTTTTTTTTTTGGCTAGATCTTTCTAAAAACAGATTAATAGACAATTTAAATATTAGATGGTGTACAGAACCCCCCCAAACTTAGGGTATATATTAGGTTTTATAGCATTTTTATAAAACAGTTATTTGAAAGTGCGCTTTACTACATGAGTGCTAATTCAACCTTGTTGTGATATCAACACATGCTCTCCATCCACCTTTGGTCAAAAAAGCCTTAACGCCTGACCAGTAATTTCAATACCCTCTCCCCCGCTGAGACTTGCATATCATGCTCAATACTGCGGGTTTATTTATGTCGACAGCTCATACCTGGTTAGAACCTGGAGCTGCTGGGAGAGTAAGTATTTTATTGACATAGTTTATTTATCTCCCAATGGGTCCCTCATCTTTTGGAACCACAACTTTAATATATTGTGCCAACTCTGGTCCTTTGGCTCTGTATTGGGCTCTAGGCCTCATATAATCTGTTTACTTGAATCTTTGTATAAACTAAACCTCCTCATGGAGGGCCGAATTTACATCCTACTTCAGGTATCTCTAGCGCTGGCTCTCTCCCATAGGCCTACGCATAACAACCCTTCCAATTGCTCTCCATGCGGGCTCTCCTGTAGGCCCATCATAGGCAGCCCTCTTTCAGGTGCTGCTGGCGCTGGCTCACCTGTAGGCCAACGCTAACTCCCAGATATAGTTGGCGCTGGCTCTCCTGTAGACCAACGTACATTAACCAACCATGTGCTCACACTGGCTCACCTGTAGGCCAGCGCTGAACCGGATTATTTTTTTCCCCCAAATATTTCCTATGCTGGCTCTCCCTTTAGGCCAACATTGAGCCGGACCTTATAAAGCACTCCACGCGCTGGCTCTACTCTGGGCCAACGCTAAACCTGGACCTCCACCAGGTACCCCTGCACTGGCCCTGTAGGGACCATGTTAAAACAGACCTTCCCCAGGCACTTCATACACTGGCCTTCTCTAGCCCAACACAAAGCCTGGACCTTCCCTAGGCACTTCATATGCTGGCTCTAATCTAGACCAAATAGTTAACCTGGACATTCCCTGCATTGCCCTGCAACTAGGTTTTTAAAAATATAATAAACCAGTTACCTGACTCAGGCATTCCCTGCATTGCCTTGTAACTAGGTTTTAAATATAACCAACTAGTTACCTGAAACGGGGATCTCCGGTCTGACTTCTTTAACCGCAACCTCTTATCTATGCGATCTAATAGCGCTAAACGGCAGCCGTTTAAAAAGTTTAAAAAATAGATTTGCGCCCACTACTCACAGCCCCGCGGTCTGTCTGTCTGAGCACTCTGCGGTATACCTCCACAATTTCCTTTATTATGACGTATTTTATTACTACAAGTCTTTTAAATCGCCTGAAAACCGTAAGTAAAAACTTACCTTCAGGTTTTTTACTTTTGGTTTGCTTTTTACTTACCGGTTTGGAGGAGCTCTGCTCGCTCCAAACATCGGCACTTCGCTTTGCGTCTGATGATATGAGGCGTGTGCGGCTGGACGGGCTCTTCTTCACGTAGTCACTCACGGGACTCCGAAGTAAAATTGAATTTTGCCATTGCTTAAATGTGTCGATTCGATATTTACGTTCATTTATTTTAGTTGAACATGGGGTGGGGGGGTACTTCTGATTGAAAATGGATGAAAGGAATATTATTGTTGTTTTTATTGTCGTTATCATTGTCTATCTTTCAGTTGAGTAGAGTATCCCCTCTAGTCTGAATACAGAATAATTTGGGAGTGATGCAGGTATAATGGATTAACTTTTTACACCATGTGAATGGGAGTATTGGACTGGTTTGTTAATTAATCGTTGTTTAAAAAAACCCACACAGTACTGGAGAAACTCAGCAGGTCAGGCAGCATCTCTGGAGGACATGGATAGGTGATGCTTTGGATCAGAGCCTTTCTTCAGAACTGCTGAGTTAGTCCAGCACTCTTGTTTTTCGTTTGGTAAACCGGCATCTGCAGTTCCTTGCATCTCTAGTCTTCGTTGCTTGATGGTACCAAAAAAGATGTTATCAGGGATATTTAGTCTTTGGTTGATGAATTTAAATTTCATTTGAGTTTTTTCACAGAATTGTTTAGTTTAGAGATAAAGCATGGAAAAAGGCCCTTTGTCACCAACCATTGTTCACACTAGTTCTGTTATCTTATTTACAGATGCAATTAAGCTACAAATGAACAGATCTTTGGGATGTGGGAAGAAACTGGTGCACCCAGCGAAGCCATGTGATCACAGTGAGAATGTGCAAACTCCACACAGACACCACAAGATCAAACCTGGGGTTTTGGCATTGAGGCAGCAGCTCTACCAACTGTGCCACCCACAGTGTTGTATTTTTTAAATACAAAAACTGTATTTTTGATTGTAAATAGTGATATTAGCAATAGCTTCTGGTAGGAAATAGACTGTAAAATGAATAGAATGATGATATTTAACCAAGAGAGCTGTGGGGAAAATAACCCGTTATAAAAATTGAGAAGAGGCAAAGGCTAGATGACACCATTTTCAGGAAGGTACAGGAGCAAAGACATTGGGAGTTTGGGTTGTGTACAAGTTTTCTGGGAGAAATATGAGGAGGCTGTCAATACAAACTGATCTTTGATTTTATAAAATATGTTATAAATTGCATCAGTTACAAAAGATGTGCCAGAGCTTTATTCAAAATTGGTAGTATCTGAAAGAGTATTATTGCCAATTCTGGGTATGACATTTTAGGGAAGTTCAAGATGTTGGAAAATATTCAAATATCATTAATGGGAATGGGGGCCAATGTGATGAGAGGGAAACCAGAGAAACTGGGATTACTTTATTTTACTAAGAAGAAAGTTTGCATGAGATTTAACAGGTGTTCAAAATCCAGATGATTTGTAGAGCAAGTAAGGAAAATCTGTTGCTTACTGCAGGAGGATTAAAATCGCATGGTACTGATACAAGCAAAACAAATCAATGTAATATAGGGGATAATTACATTTAGGGAAGAGCTGTGAAGGTCTGGAATATACTGTCGGAATGGTGATAACAGATTCTCTAATTTTATCAAACATATGTTTTCATTCTGAGACGTGTAGTTATGAAAGTTTAATACAAAATATTGGCATTCACAATGAAAAGCTGGTCCATTTCCTTGGAGAATACCATTTAACATGTATTCACTATAAATGGATGTACATGCTTTATCTTTCTCTTAGTTTGGTGATATGGGTTGGTAATCCTATTACTTTTGTGACAAAATCTCTGGGGCCATCCACATGCAGACACTTCCATAATCATCTCAAGATGTTGAACTTGATCAGACAGATGTTGAAAATTTACAAAATAAGGTCATAGAGATATAGCGTGAAACAAGCTCTTTAGTTCTACTCATTCATGCCGACCAAGTTGTCTATTTGATCTGGTCCTATTTGGCTGGGTTTGGTCCATATACCTCGAAATCTTTCCTATCTGTGTGCCTGTCTAAATGTCCCACCTATCAAGCTTCACAATAGAAATAGATGCAGGAGCAGGCCATTTGACCCTTTGAACCAGCACCGCCATTCAATGTGATCATGGCTGATCATCCCCAATCAGTAACCCGTTCCTGCCTTCTCCCCATATCCCCTGACTCTGCTATTTTTAAGAGCCCTATCTAGCTCTCTCTTGAAAGCATCCAGAGAACCGGCTTCCACCGCCCTCTGAGGCAGAGAATTCCACAGACTCAACACTCTCTGTGAGAAAAAGTGTTTCCTCGTCTCCGTTCTAAATGGCTTCCTCCTTATTCTTAAACTGTGGCCCCTGGTTCTGGACTCCCCCAACATCGGGAACATGTTTCCTGCCTCTAGCGTGCCCAAGCCCTTAACAATCTTATATTTCTTTTTAAATTTTTATTGGAAGTATTGTACAGTGCAGTGATCTCAAACAAACATAAAATTATACATTTCTTGTACCACTTCTTATTTTAAACTTTAAAAAGGATAGAAAGAGTTAGCAGAGATAGTAAGTGAGTGAGTGAAAGAGTGGTCCAGGGAAACCCATAGGGACCTAAACCACAAGAAAGAGTTAAAAAAACAAAAGAAGGAACAAGAAAAAAAAGTAAAATAAGATAAGACAATATAAAAGGGATGTACCTAATTCATATCTTTACTCACCCCTCACCAGGTCCTGAAACCATTTATTATCAACATTTTGTTGCACACTATATTTGTAATAAGTCGATAAATGGAGACCAAATCTTTAGGAAATGGCCTGGTATTGAAAGATCAAAAAGAATAATGCACCAGCCGGGACTGTTGTCCTCATGTATCGGATTTGTCTTACACAAGTGGCAATTCCCAAATGGTACTGCAAATAGCACAGGGCATGTTCACAGTGACTGTTCACACTAACACTTCCTTGATCTGCAAGTGTGTTAATGTCAAGCAGTCCACATCAGGAAAAGAGATATGAGTTGGCATCATGGCTAACTTCATGTATTAAAATACCAAATCTTCTTCAACCCCATGAAATATGAAAATATTATATATCGTGACTAAATTCCTTGCTTTTGTTGTTGTTTATTTTTGCTGGTAAGGTGAGCAGATTGCACATATTTAATTGGCAACCAACCACCAACTTCCAAAATTATCTGTTATTTATTTCTGATCCAGGGATCTTTGTTTAAGAGTGAAATTGGAACTAATGACCATGTTTTTGACAGTAGAAATAATGATGAGCCTGTCATCTTGAGAGTGCCTCCCATTTTAATTTATCTGCCCTCACTTTTATTTTCAAACTTAATGGTAAATAATTCATGCTCAGTGAAATGCCCCCCTGGGTTTTTTTTGTGGAGATTGTTTTAGTTTCTTCCTGGTGTGGCGTTGGAGTTTGAGGTTTGATATTTGGCTATGTAAAAGAATAGCATTTTTTTTCCATCTTCCTCACCTGACTATCACAGTGACTTCCAATAGTTCTTGTGCCTGAGGGTCCAAGTGGGAAAGGGAGGTTCCGTGTTTCCATAAGTTAAGTATAAAATGGAGGACTGAGAGAGTTATCTAATTTTCTGTGTGATCTCTACATAAGTAGGTTAGTTTGATCTTGTCCGGCAGAATTTCCAGTTTGTGAAGGGCTGCTGCTGTTTGAGTCTTTATTATTATTTCTAAGGTCCTCCAGAAAATTCACTATGTGTAGGAAGGAACTACAGATGCTGGTTTAAACCGAAGATAGACACAAAAAGTTGGAGTAACTCAGCAGTTCAGACAGCATCTCGGGAGAAAAGGAATAGATGATGTTTTGGGTCAAGACTGAAGAAGGGTCTCAACCCGAAACGCCACCTTTTCCTTTACTCCAGAGATGCTGTCTGACCCGCTGAGTTACTCCAGCTTTTTGTGTGTATCTCCAGAAAATTCACTAATTTGGGATTTAATGCTGCACTATAAAGAGGTACTGTGTGGTAGCTCTTCCATAAGTTATTATAGTCTTTAAAAATGTGTTTTTTTTACAACAAACACTGATTATAATTGGACCAGTTTCTCTGTTTTATCACATGCATCATCGCAGATTGTTCATGACAACATCTTCCTCCTATCCATTCAACTTTATTGTCTTATGTACAAGTATGGATACAATAGAAATCTTGCTTGCATTCATTCTTCATATTTTTAATGAAATGAAGACATTGTTACAGTATTCACAATTTCTGCCAGTTGTTGGTGAACCAGTGAGTCAGATGGAGTTTGAAATTGGCAACATATTGTTTACATTAAAATATTAAATTGAGCACAATATCAACTCCTTCATTCATTATTGTATAAGGTATTAGCATGAACCCGCCATTCTATCATAAGTGCCTGACTGCCATTCACTCAGATCATGGCTGATCTTTTACCTCAGCCATTTTTCTGCAACAACCCCACACCCCTTGATTTGTTAACATCCAAAAAATGTCTTGATGTATTTCTGGATTGCATCCTGTGTTGAATCATTCACAAGCCTTTTACACAGAGATTTCTAAAAATTCACCGTCCTCTGAAGAAATTTCTTCTCAATCCTGAATGGACAATTTCATTTTAGAATGACCTCGAGCTATGGAAATATATCTCCGCATTTACCTTATCAATCCATGTGAAAATGTAGTACATTTACTTCTCATTCTTCTGAGCCCTCGTGGGCATAGGACCAGTATGCTTTATTTCATCTTGCAGAGCAACCCTCCCATGCCAGTAATTAATATGATCAGTCCTCATTGCATTTCAAACATACCCTTCCTTAAATGGAGAGACCAGGCCTGTACACCAATATTCTAAGTGTGTTCTCAGCAGGACCGTGTCTAACTTGAGGCAGACTTCTCAACTACAGTACTTGAATCCTCTTGGAGACACAAGAAACTGCAGGTTGTCATCTTGAGTAATACACAAAGTGCTGGAGGAACAACGGGTCAGACAACATCTGTGGAGGAAATGGACAGGTGTTGTTTTGGGTCTGGCCCCTTATTCAGACTGACTCAAATTCACTTGCCTTCCTTAAATGCGTGTGTGTACCTGTATAGGAGGCAGTGACCATAATTTGATCAAAATTCAACCTGGAATTTGATAGGGAGAAGATGACATTGGATGTGTCGGTTTTACAGCTGAGCAAAGGTGACTACAGAGGCATGAAGGAGGAGCTGGCTAAAGTTGATTGGAAAGGGACCCTAGGAAGAACAACGGTGGAAGAGTAATGGCAGGAATTTCTGGGAATAATTCAAAAGTCACAGTATTTGTTCATTCCAAAGAGGAAGAAAGATTCTAAAGGGAGAATGAGGTGCATGTGACTGACAAGAGAAGTCAAATACAGCATAAATGAAAAGGCATATAACATTACAAAGATTACTGGGAAGCCAGAGGATTGGGAAGCCTTTATTCCTCTCTTGTGCACCAGTTATGCTAATTTGGAGTACTTTATTATCTGTGAAATGCTTTAAAATGTCCTTAGACAGTGGAAGGTAGTTATACAATATGAATTCATTCTTTCTTAAAATTTGGAATCTAGAGGTACAGTGCGGAAAATGGCCCTTTGGCCCACCACACCATTGCTGACCAACGATCACCCTGCACACTAACCTACACACCTACATACACCAGAGCCAATTTTACAACTTACCAAAGCCAATTAACTTACAAACCCACATGTCCTCGGAGTGCAGGGAGAAACTGGAGCACCCAGAGAAAACCCACGCGGTCACAGGGAGAACGTACAAACTCCGTACAGATTGCGCCCATAGTCAGGATTGAATCCAGGTCTCTGGCACTGCAAGGCAGCAACTCTGCTGCTGTGTCACCATGCTGCCCTGTTCTTACAAGTTCACTGATTTAATTGGAGAACATTGCAAAACAGCCCACCACTTGGAGCAGGAAATACAAGAACAACTTCTGGATTTCCACACTAAATTATACAGGTATACAGTTCAGGTGTTGCAGTCTGATTTTCTGGTATGTACTGGTGAGTATTGTAGCAATCGGCAAAGGTGCTGCATATAGGAGCAGCTTGGTGAACATCTGAAAGGGAAACATTGGTTAATATTCAGACTGTGACTCTTCCAAACAATGTACAACCTATGAGTCTGGGTCTGAAGAAGGGTCTCAACCCAAAACGTCACCCATTCCTTCTATCCAGAGATGCTGCCTGAGTTACTCCAGTATTTTGTGTCTATCTCCGATGTAAACCGGCATCTGCAGTTCCTTCCTACACAAACTATGTATAATCTTTCCATGCAAAACAAGAAAATCTAAGTTATCCTAAAGTCTTTGCATGACTTTTGTTGTCTTTATAAAAAGTACTGGCTCTTAGCTTTAATGGCTGAAGGTAGCAAGTGTACAGATACATCTAGTTTTTCCTTTTGCATTCCATCTCCCATATATCCAGTTCCCTCAGCAGCAGCGTATGTAATCAGTGGCACACGCTGGTGAAATGCACAAAGCAATCAGGATCATTGGACCTCATCATTTGAAACAGGGAGAGCCAGAGACTTTGTAGCCCCAAACTAAAAAACGAATTATTCAACACTGTGATCTCCTGCAGTTGTTTTCAATTCCAAAAGAGCCTGATAATAAATGCATTGGTAATCACCTCTGTCATGCAAGGAGTACAAATGCATAGAAAAGGAATTAAAATGCTGGTATGTGTTACTTTTTCTGCTTTTTATTCTTGCATTAGAATAAATTTAAGTTGTATTCTTCCCCAATATATTTAATATTGATTTGTAGTACAGTCATTAGGAACTGTGAATTTTCCCTATATCTTTCCTGAGCAAACTGAAACTAATCTTATTTTGCTCTACTTTTCACCAATTGTATTCAATTTTATGATTATTTATTAATTCAGTTTAGTCCAACAAACTATTGAAGTTACTTCTGTATAATGAACATTATATAAAAATAGAATCCCTGCCTTGGATGTTTCCTCTCTCTATCCAGTCATTTTGTCTTGAACTTTGTTTCTTCATTTTTCATTTTTGGATCTGGGTATTGCCAGCAATGTCAGTATCAATTCTTCACCCATAATTTACTTTGGGAAGATGGTGTAAACCACCTTCTTGAACCACTGATGAAGAACAGTGATGATCAACCTTCTGATGAAGAACAAGCTATATATTTTCAGATGAACATAGTACATTACTTGGAACAGAACCATGGACTTGCTCCCCTTGTCCATCTTGTTGGTAGAGATTACGGGTTTGGAAGATGTTTCCAGAGTAACCTGGGCAAGTAATTGTTGCATAGCTTCAGATGGTGCACACTGCAGCCACTGTGCTTGGAGGTGGAGGGAATGAATGCATGTTTACTGTGGATAATGCGATGGCAATGAGGTGGCTTGCTTTGTCTTTGTTGGTGTTGATCTACTTGAATTTTGTTATTGCCTCACTCCTCCAGGCAAGTGTAAAATATTCCATCCGTCGCTTGGGCAGCTTACAAGCATGCGGTTTGAATATTGATTTATCTCATTTCAAGAGAGTCGTCTCTGACATACCAAATCTCCACAATCTTTTCAGGAAGTAGAGGCATTAATGGGGTTTCTTTATAATCGCATCAGTGTGCTGGGTCCAGGAAAGATCTTCAGAGATATGCACGCTCAGGAATTTGAAGCGTTTGACTCTCTCCACCATCATCCCATTTGTATAAGACAGTTTGTGGGTTCTCATCCTTCCTTTTCCAAAGTCCACAATCAGTTCCTCGCTCTGATTGACATTGAGGGCAAGGTTGCTGTGTTGGCACCATATGGTCAGTCGGTCGATCTCCCTTCTATACTCTGACTCATCACCATCTGCAATTCGGGCAACAACAATGAACTTGAAGATGGAGTTTGCATCACATGATTGGGTGGTAGTGTAAGTGGCTTTTCTGTGAACAGGGTATGTCTGACCAGTTTTCCACATTTTCCATAGGGTAGTAATTTTCCAGCTCATTGAAAGAGACTTACTTGAAGCACAGCTAGTTATGAAGCACAGCTATTTTATACCACAGTTGGTCAGACATGATTAAAAATCCACATATTCTTGCCTCAGTTCTCTTTGTGCAGCAAACTGTAATTGATGATTGTTCTTGTGGATGCATAATTGAGGAATGACCACAGGAGTAGGTCCTTTGCTGCAATCATCCCTGTGCTCCTCGTGATCTCTTGCCAACATAGCTTATCAAGATCATCTTGTTTGTCTAGATTCTCTTTTAATGCAATGTATTAATCATCTCAGCAGTCCCATGTTGTATCAAATGTCATATTCTCTGGTTAACATTTATATATCATTTTAAGCTATATCAGATAGCTAATATGTTTCAACAAAACGTTAAGAGGGAAAAGTTTTAAAAAAAAGAAACTTTTAATTAAGCTGCTGGAAATAACTCTATATCTCTAAGTTCACTGTACCCCTTTTCATCTCTATTTGATGTTGAGCTTTTTCTCAAAAACAATAGGTTGCTCTGTTGTAAAATCCAGGCTCTCCTGATTTCCCTATTTTACTACCATTTAAATGGCCATACTATCATTTTCCGGTGCACTCAGTTATGCCCATTATTTCCCAGTTTTTAAATGTAGTGCTATCCAAGAAGTAATGATAGCTGCATTTATTATGGCAAATTAGTAGCATAGTTGTCATAAAGAATAAGGGTAAATAACTACTGTCTTAAAGCCCTGTCCCATGGTACGAGTTCATTCCAAGAGCTCTCCCGAGTTTGCCCAGATTCGAACTCGGAGATTTACAGTAATGGCCACTCGTCGGTGCTCGGGGCTCTCGTGGACATTTTTCAACATGTTGAAAAATCTTAACGAGTCTTCCCATGCTTACCTGCCGTTAGCGAGTCTTCCCGAGTACCTGCCGTAAGCGTTACGAGCCCCTAAGAGACGTCCCCGAGCTCCGACGTACCCGCTACGTTCATTCTCCGTGCTTACCACTAGTTTGATTTTTTTTAAACTCGGGAGAGCTTTTGGAATGAACTCGTACCGTGGGACAGGGCTTTTAGGGCATTGAATGCTTCACTTCTCCAGTTGGAGTGTCGCAGAGAATAAAAAATGAGACACTAAACAAATACTGCCCAATAATTTCCAAATGCTTTGACTGTGTATATTTTATACGGCTGGGTTTTCCCTTCCCTTCCCTTCCCTTCTGATGAGCAGTAAAAGTATTAAACTGTTAGTCACAATATCTATGTAAGAGATCTGAATGGTGTCAAGTTGGGAAAAGGGGAAGTACAACGAGGTCTGGGGTCCTGGTTCATCAGTCACTGAAAGTAAGCATGCAGGTACAGCAGGCAGTGAAGAAATCTAATGGCAAGTTGGCCATCATAACAAGAGGATTTGAGTATAAGAGCAAAGAGGTCCTTCTGCAGTTGTACAGCGTCCTGGTGAGACCACACTTGGAGTTTTGGTCTCAGTTTTGAAGTGTGGGAGGAAACCAGAGACCCAGGAGAAAACCCACGTAGGTCATGGCGAGAATGTACAAACTGCGTACAGACAGCACCCGTAGCCAGGATTGAACCGAGGTTTCTGACGCTGCTAAGCAGCAACTCTACCGCTGCGCCACAGTGCCATCAATGCTCCCAAAGCTACAGGATGAAACTTGTGGAATAAATTCAAGTGCAACACCTGCTGTTACTTTAATTTCAGAAAATGCACTAAAGATATATACTTTTTTTTTGTCTATCTACATATAGAAAAATAGAAACATAGAAAACAGGTGCAGGAGTAGGCCATTCGGCCCTTCGAGCCTGCACCGCCATTCAATATGGTCATGGCTGATCATCCAACTCAGTATCCTGTACCTGCTTTCTCTCCATACCCCCTGATCCCTTTAGCCACAAGGGCCACATCTAACTCCCTCTTGAATATAGCCAATGAACTGGCCTCAACTACCTTCTGTGGCAGAGAATTCCAGAGATTCGCCACTCTCTGTGTGAAAAATGATTTCCTCATCTCCGTCCTAAAAGATTTCTCCCTTATCCTTTAACTGTGACCCCTTGTTCTGGACTTCCCCAACATCGGGAACAATCTTCCTGAATCTAGCCTGTCCAACCCCTTAAGAATTTTGTACGTTTCTATAAGATCCCCACTCAATCTTCTAAATTCTAGCGAGTACAAACCGAGTCTATCCAGTCTTTCTTCATATGAAAGTCCTGACATCCCAGGAATCAGGCTGGTGAACCATCTCTGTACTCCCTCTATGGCAAGAATGTCTTTCCTCAGATTAGGAGACCAAAACTGTACGCAATACTCCAGGTGTGGTCTCACCAAGACCCTGCACAACTGCAGTAGAACCTCCCTGCTCCTATACTCAATTCCTTTTGCTATGAATGCTAACATACCATTCGCCTTCTTCACTGCCTGCTGCACCTGCATGCCTACTTTTAATGACTGGTGTACCATGACACCCAGGTCTCATTGCACTCCCCTTTTCCTAATCGGCCACCATTCAGATAATAGTCGACTTTCCTGTTTTTGCCACCAAAGTGGATAACCTCACATCCACATTATACTGCATCTGCCATGCATTTGCCCACTCACCCAGCCTATCCAAGTCACCTTGCAGCCTCCGAGCATCCTCCTCACAGCTAACACTGCCCCCCAGCTTCGTGTCATCTGCAAACTTGGAGATGTTGCATTCAATTCCCTCGTCCAAATCATTAATATATATCGTAAATAGCTGGGGTCCCAGCACTGAGCCTTGCGGTACCCCACTAGTCACTGCCTGCCATTGTGAAAAGGACCCGTTTACTCCTACTCTTTGCTTCCTGTCTGCCAGCCAGTTCTCTATCCACATCAATACTGAACCCCCAATACCGTGTGCTTTAAGTTTGTATACTAATCTCTTATATGGGACCTTGTCGAAAGCCTTCTGAAAGTCCAGATATAACACATCCACTGGTTCTCCCTTATCCACTCTACTAGTTACATCCTCGAAAAATTCTATAAGATTCGTCAGACATGATTTACCTTTCATAAATCCATGCTGACTTTGTCCAATGATTTCACCACTTTCCAAATGTGCTGCTATCCCATCTTTAATAACTGATTCTAGCAGTTTCCCCACTACCGACGTTAGACTAACTGGTCTGTAATTCACCGTTTTCTCTCTCCCTCCCTTTTTAAAAAGTGGGGTTACATTAGCTACCCTCCAATCCTCAGGAACTACTCCACAATCTAAAGTTTTGAAAAATTATCACAAATGCATCCACTATTTCTGGGGCTACTTCCTTAAGTACATTGAGCCAAATGTACATTGTACATTATATTGTACATTGAGCCAAATCACTCTATTTCCTTTTATTAAACAGATTGACAATCTGCAGAAGGGATTAATCCATGTGGCTCTAGCTGCTTGTCTTAGGCTTATTAGAAATACTGGACAGGAGTATGAATGCAGTTTCGTAGGACAGTTTAATTTTAGCCCTTGCCCTTAACCTGCATTGCTTGATGAAAATATTTCAAATCTTGTCTCACAACGTAATTCTACAAATCCTGAGTTTTTTTTATTAGTTCAGGTTTGCAGTGGACAGCTTTCCATGCGTGGTTTTGTAACCTGCTCACTTGGTGTCATTTGAAACCCATTCCTGATTAATTCAGAACTATCATGCCTCCTTGAAGATGGACACAAAATGCTGGAGTAACTCAGCAGGACAGGTAGCATCTCCGGACAGAAGGAATGGGTGATGTTTCGGGTCGAGACCCTTCTTCAGACTGATGTCAAGGGAGAGGGAGATACATAGATAAGGAAGAGTAAGGTGTGAAAACAGGACAAAGGGGATGTGGCTCAAGGAAAATGTAGAATAGATCATTGTTAACTGGGAGAAGGTAACAACAAAGCAAACAGAGATAAAATGTAGTCAGAGACAGTCAGACTGGTCAGAGAACTGGGAAGGGGGAAGGATGGAAAGTGAGGGAAAGCAAGGGTTACTTGAAGTTAGAGAAGTTCATGTTTATACCGCTGGGGTGTAAGCTGCCCAAGCGAAATATGAGGTGCTGTTCCTCCAATTTGCGCTGGGACCTCAGTTGTCCTCAAGATGATGTACTCCCAAACTGTTGATGTGTCATTACGCCCAGGATTTTGACTCGTCAGAAATGGTGATATATTTACAAGTTTGCCTGCAAGGGTGACTTAGAGCTTTGTCTTGTCCCTCCGATTTCTGTTCCAATGAAGTTCAACTTGAGAAAGTGAATAGACAGTGGTTCATCAGTAGGGTTGCTGCCTTACAGCACCAGAGACTCGGGTTCAATCCGAACTATGGATGCTGTCTATACTGAGTTTGTTCGTTCATGCTGTGACCACGGGGATTTTCTCCCACATTCCAAAGATGAGCAGACTTGTTCATCAGTTCATAAGTCATCGGAGCAGAATCAGGCCATTTGGCCCATCGAGTCTACTCCGCTATTCAATTATGGCTGATATATCTTTCCCTCTCAACCCCATTCTCCTGCCTTCTCCAATAACCCTTGACATCCTTTCTAGTGAAAAATCTGTCAATCTCCACCTTAAAATTACCTAATCTGTGGCAATGAATTCCACAGATTCTCCATCTTCTGACTAAATAAATTCCTCTTCATCTCCTTTCTAGAGATACATTATTTTATTCTGAAGCTATGCCATCTGGTCCTAGACTCTCCCACTAATGGAAACATCCTCTCCGTATCCACTCACTTAAGGCCATTCAGTATTTGGTAAGTTTCAATTGATAGTAGATGATGGAAATCTGTCCTGCTTTGCTGGTGTCCCATGGAGCTGATAGACCTAATTTGAATCTGCCCTCATTACAATGTACGGTACTTTAATGAGGTACATGTACTGAGGTACAGTGAAATTCATTTTTGTATACAGTTCAGTACGTATCACTATACATCAGATAAGCATCTCAGATACATTACAAATGTTATGCAGTAGAACACAGAGACGGTATACAGAGTCGCCAGTTTGGCACCATTTTCAAGTCCCAGCCTTTGTAAGTGCAGGGATCTTGATCTGACCATGAAGGTCTGTTGTCCTGGCCAAGTGTAGCTGTTGATTTCCTCTGCCTCTGCTCCACTGCTGTTGACGGCGTCCGGTACACGTGCTCGACCTTTTCGAGCGGCGCCCTGCCCAGCCGTGCCCCAGGCTGCTGCAGGGCCTCCAGCGGCCCACTCCACCATTGAGACGGTGACTCCCTCCTCCTGCGGTCTGCTTACCGACCATCCAGGTGGGTTCCTGTGGGTCCTTGATCCATGGCACAGGTCCTCCGTCATTGGTGTGCAAGACCCCGGTCCCCGGGGGATGGGCTGGGCCTACCGGGCAGGTCCCTGGTCTGTGGCGGGCAGGCTGGGCCGACCAGGGAGATCCCTGGTCTGCGGCGGGCGGGCGGGCTGGGCCTACCAGGCAAGTCCCCGGTCCCCGGCCTACAGTGCGAGTCCCGGGATACATTTGCAGGTTTGAAAATCATGCTTCAAACACGATGAAGATGTGTTTTCAATTTAAATTTGGGAATTTGCCTGCAGAAAGATGGTGCAATGACACCTCTTTCATTTCACATGTTGACATTTGCATCTGCATCCAAGATCAAAAAGTCGAATATTCCCCCTTTTTGACTGTCTTAACACCTGTCACAGGCTTGGTCTGATGCCCTTGAATGTTCGACCAATAGTGGTGTAAGCAGAGCATTTTTGAAAATGGATTTGAAGTGCCTCCAGGACACCAATTGCTGGAACATGGATAGCTGACGTTTCAAGTCGTGACCCTTCTAACCTCTCCACAATACATGGCCTTGCTGTTCTCAATGCTATTTCCGTATGGTGTTTAACACAGAAAAAATCTGCCATTAACTGAGGGAGGAGAGAGAATAGTAATGAGTAGGCGGTACAAATGAATTTCAAAAGACTGCTGGCTTTGGCAATATAGATAGTAATATTTTACACAAGTTGTCGGTTGAACATTAACATGTATCAAAATTGATCACCTTTAGAGGCACTTCTTGTTTTTGACGGAAAGCCCACTGTTGTCTTTAGTTCCAGACAAGGATAGATTATCCTGTGGTCCTGAAATCATTGTTAAGATGATGTGCTCAGCTGCTTATGATGTACTGTGATGCTTCATAGGAAACAGAGCAATCATCAAATGGATTAAAGCTTACCTCGGTAGCTGATTTTTTTTTTGCACTAGCATTATAGTTATTAAGTCATTGATTTTTTTAAAATCATTTACAGGCCGTTAAACTGCTGCAAGTAAAAAATCATCATTCTCTTGTTGGTACATATAACAATTAAACAATTGTGAATTGATTCTGCTGGCAATGCACTAAGTCTCTTCATACTCGTGTTTAGACTTTAGCATGGGAACAGGCCTTTCGGCCTACCGAGTCCGTGCCGGGCAGCCCTCACCCCATACATTAGCACTATCCTACACATTAGGGACCATTTACAATTTACAGAAGCCAATTAACCTACAAACCTCTACATCTTTGGAGTGTGGGAGGAAACTGGGGCACTCGGAGAAAACCAATGGAGTCACACGATGCACAAGCCGGTATAGAAACATAGAAAATAGGTGCAGGAGTAGGCCATCCGGCCCTTTGAGCCAGCACTACCATTCAATGTGATCATGGCTGATCATCCACAATCAGTACCCCGTTCCTGCCTTCTCCCCATATCTCTTGATTCCGCTAGCCCTAAGAGCTCTATCTAACTTTCTTTTGAATGCATCCAGTGAATCGGCCTCCACTGCCTTCTGAGGCAGAGAATTCCACGAATTCACAACTCTCTGCGTGAAAAGGTTTTTCCTCATCTCAGTTCTAAATGGCCTAACCCTTATTCTTAAACTGTTACAGAAGGATGTAAAAGTAATTTTGTTTTAACATTGGTGGTTTTTGTTTAGTTTAGAGATACATCATGGATCAGGTCCTTTGGCCCCCGAATCTGTGCCGATTGCCCAACGATCGCCCATTAACACTAGTTCTAAGTTAACCCACTTTCTCATCCACTTCCTGCGGCACGGTGGCGCAGTGGTAGAGTTGCTTCCTTACAGTGCTTGAAGCGCAGGACACCCGGTTTCGATCCCGACTAAGGGTGCTGTCTGTACGGAGTTTGTATGTTCTCCCCGTGATCGCATGGGTTTTCTCCGAGATCTTTGATTCCCCCCCACACTCCAAAGACGTACAGGTTTGTAGCTAAATTGGCTTGGTATAAGGGTAAATTGTCCACAGTGTGTGTGGGGCAGTGTTAATGTGCGGGGATCGCTGGTTGGTGTGGACTTAGTGGGCCGAAGGGCCTGTTTCTGCGTTGTATCTCTCAACTAAACTAAACTAAAAAATTTGGGGAAATTCTCAACTGAGGAAACTGGTGGAAACAGGTAGATCGTGCAAACTCCACACAGACAGAGCCCAAGGTCAGGATCGAACCCGGGTCTCTGGCACTGTGAGGAAACATCTCTAGCAACTCTGCCACTGTGTTGTCCTTTGCAACTGTTTCTCGGTGATATCTCACAAAATCTATGTCTCATGCCTCTTACATTATTTATAACTGTGAGGCGTTTTAAATCTTTTATGATGAATACCAAAACAAAATCCCCCAGTTTTACAATATTTGCCTGGCCTTGTTTGCAGGTTGCTAACAGTGAGGTGCCAACGTGCAGAGATATTTTCCTTTTGTGTTGAATATTCAATAAAGCTTTGAAAGTTGAAGGGTTTCTCAATGGAGAAAATACTGAAGATGAGAATTCCCATCCTTCAACTGTGAAGTAGTTTACTGCAGAACGTGGACTGATGCAGACCAATTACAATTTGAGGACTTTAACATCATCCTCACGGTGCTGTATTTCTTCAAGTCTCATTTCCTTTCTTCTGCATTCCCATCCCTACTCTTCTTTGTCTGAAGTGCAGTTTCTTTTGCCATGTGCATAGACAACCCTAAATACAGGAGATTAAGCTATATATTTGCTTTTCTGATTGCTGGTTTAGAGAACGAGCATTGATCCCGCTCTTTTTTTAATTGTGGCTTGAGACCTAAACATTCACCTGCCAACTAACTGTAAAATGCAGAGGGCAAGGTCAAACACTGTGCGTTACTGACTAATACCTTTGACTCCATCAATAAGACGGCACAGTGACACAGCTGGTAGGCATTTGCACATTCTCCCTGTGACCCAGTGGATACCCTCCGGGTGCTCAGGTTTCCTCCCACATCCCAAAGATGTGCGGGTTTGCAGGTTAAATTGTCTCTATAAATGACCCCATGTGTGTAGGGAGTGGATGTGAAACTGGGATAACATAGAACTAATGTGAACAGGTGTTTGACGTTCGGCATGGACTCGGTGGCTGACACATGTCGTGTGCTATCCAGTCAGCGGAAAGACAAGACATGATTATAATCGAGCCATCTACAGGGGCCTGTTTTCAAGCTGTATAAAAAAATGCGTGAAGCGTTCTCCTCAAGTATGACTACCCTCGCAACTTGTTTTCATTTTGTATTTGGCACCTAATGTCTTGCAGGCTGTGATCCCAATTAACAGGTTAGAATTAGATGCAATTCAAGAGTATGTCATCACTTCTACGCTTTTCACAATATTCTCACCACTAGGTTGCACCTCAATTCCAACAAGTTTCCACTCGAGTGGAACTGAGTACCGGACAAATGGCAATCTACTCAAGAGCCAAGATGGGCCAACCTCTGTATTCAGGCTACCGAATGCACTTGACATTTACATAAGTGTACGTTTAAAGGCTGAGTTCCATGTCATCATCGACTTGTTTTGAATGTAAATGAAGGAATGGACCATGCTGAGCATCTGCAAAACCGAGGTCCTTCATTATCCTGGCTACATTGTACAATGCCACCCTCCATCAGAGGAGGAGCCGCCATCTTGGAGGAACGGCTGCTAAACAGCAGCCGTCGTCAAATTCACTTTTTCTTTAGTTTTAGCTTTTTTTATTTCTTTGTTTGTTTGGGGAATGTTGACTTTTAATGTGGGGGGGGGGGTAAGGGGGAAACTATTTCTGGGTCCCTACCTGGTCGGTGAGGCAGCTTTTTCTCCAGGCTGCCTCGTCGACCCGTCCTCGTGACCTACCAGTGGGCATGGAGCGCCGTTTCCTGGCGGGGACCGCCCAGCACCTTCAGCTTCGGTCGGCGGCACAGCGCTGGAGCGCTATCGTGGAGCGGAGCGGGCGATGCCTTGCCTGGGTTGCCGTGCTGGGTCGACGCGCTGGAGCCGCCTGGTGACCGCCGACATCAACACCTCCGGGCTGCGGGTCTGCGGAGCGACCAGCCGCGGGCGGCGGCGCCGACTTTTACATCGGGAGCCTCGTGGCTCCAAATCGGCGCGGCCCTGTCGGCTTCAGGTGCCATGGACTCCGCTGGGAAACCGGCCGTTCCAGCCGTTGCGAGGACTCTCCCGACGGCCGGGAACATCGGGCCTCCGTAGAGGCAACTGTGGCGGCCTCGATGGGCCTGACTCTGGGGAGAACTGGGTTGGGGACTGGACATTGTGCCTTCCCCCACAGTGGTGGTCATTGTGGGGGGAAGATTTTTGTGTGCTGTGCCTGTTAGTCTGTGTGCAAGATGGCGGTCGGAGGGGAGAGTGGACGCTGGCGCGAATTGGCTGCCGCTGCTCTCTCCTCAAATTGTGTTTCTTATTTTCTTTTTGTGCTTTTGTACTTGAATTCTGTCCTTGATTTGTGTACTGTGGTGTTTTTATATTTAATTTACTCGATTATGTGTTTTGTATTTTTGTGATTATATGCCTTGTAAGGTGTCCTTTGGTTTTAGAAAGGCGCCAGTAAATAAAATGGATTATTATTATTATTATTATTATTATTATCAAAGAAAGTCTGCTCCTTGACCCGAGAGAACATGGAGTAAGGCCCATGTTTTGGGAGCCAATTCTGAAGGGAGCTGATACTTTCAATGTACAAGTGCAACGATTGGCACTCTGAGGAAAAGGGAGCTTGATGAACAAGACAAGTTCAGAAGTCATGAGCTAACTGGAACACTCATGACATGATAGCTATGCATTCATCTCCAGCTAACTTCAAAATGTAGTTTCCGCAAAGGATTGTCTCCACTGAATCTTCCATCTCTCTCCATATACCCATCCAATCTATTTTTAAATGATAAAATCGTTTAAGGGTTCCTGCTTAACTCTCCTGAATCTTAAAACACAAGAGGGGAGCCCAGAAAAGAGTTCCCTGTGTCAGTTGGTACTGAGATTAACTACCCCTATTCAGTTAAACTCTATCCAGTTAAATCCTGACCAGCCTCAGATCAATACTGATCCCCTATCACCAGTTAGAGTGAACCAAATTATCAAACAATGTAAAGAAACATATTTGGAACATGGGGATAAAGAAACCAAAAGCCTAAGCAGATTAGAATGTTACCGTGCCCCAAAAAGAGATTATAAATTGGCAGACTATCTCTCAACTGTTAGAGACATAAAGCAGAGACAGACCCTCACCAAATACAGGCTAAGTGACCACTATTTGGCAGTTGAAAAAGGAAAACAGAAGAGATTCTGGCAACCAAGAGAAAGCAGAATATGCGGCCACTGTTTGACAGATGAGGTTCAAACAGAGGTGCACTTCCTCCTAAAATGCAAAAAAATTGATAAAACAAGGAAAACATACTTTGACAAACTCAGTCTGGCAACCACTGATTTCAAAGAACTAGTTGATACATCAAAACTAAGAATAATCCTTGGTGAAGGAAGTACGGCACATCTTGGTGCACAATACGTAACAGCATGCCATAACCTGAGAGACGGTGAATGACCAATATGCACATATGTCGCACACATTAATTGACTTACTGACACTAAGAAATTAATATTGAATTGCTAAACTTGCTATCCTGTTGTACTGCTTACAGCAGCAAGAATGTGTAGCAATCAATAAAGGGCTATAGGCCTATTGCGAGTTTATGTACAGGGACATATCTATCCATGCACTATACTTGTATTTATACTTATGCATTTGAAATATGTATGTCATGTTTTATACTTTGGCAATATAACAATGTATTTTTTTTTATCATGCCAATAAAGTTTTTTAATTGAAATTGAAAATTGAGAGAGACAGAGAGTGAGACAGAGAGAGAGAGACAGAGACAGGGAGACAGGGAGAGAGACAGAGAGAGACAGAGGGAGAGACAGGGAGAGACAGAGGGAGAGAGAGACAGAGAGAGAGAGACAGAGAGAGAGAGACAGAGAGAAGAGAGAACAGAGAGAGAGAGAGACAGAGAGACGGAGACAGGGAGAGAGGGAGGGCGGCAGAGAGACAGTGAGAGAGAGAGAGAGACAGAGAGAGAGAGACAGAGAGAGAGAGAGAGAGTGAGATAGAGAGAGGGAGAAAGACAGTTACAGAGAGAGAGAGAGAGACGAGAGGGACAGAGAGAGGGAGAGACAGACAAAGAGAAAGAGAGAGATACAGAAAAAGAGAGAGAGAGAGACAGAGAGAGAGTGCTGGAGTAACTCAGCGGGTCAGGCAGCATCTGTGGAGAGAAGGAATGGTGACATTTTCGGTCGAGACCCTTCTTTGGTTTAGTTTAGTTTAGAGATGCAGCGCGGAAACAGGTCTTTCGGCCCACGGACTCTGCGCCGACCAGCGATCACCCCGTACACTAGCACTATCCTACGCACATTAGGGACAATTTAACAATTTTGCGGAGGCCGATTAATCTACAACCATGAACGTCTTTGAAATGTTGGAGGAAACTGAAGCACCCGGAGTAAAAACCCACGCAGGTCAAGGGGAGAACGTACAAACTCCGCACAGACAGCACCCGTAGTCAGGATCGAGCCCG
Source organism: Malacoraja senta (assembly GCA_038087875.1). NCBI lineage: Eukaryota > Metazoa > Chordata > Chondrichthyes > Rajiformes > Rajidae > Malacoraja > Malacoraja senta. The sequence continues at coordinate 41,468 of JAXLNO010003434.1, forward strand.
TCCTCTGGCAGTGAGGCAGCAACTGTACCGCTGCGCCACTGTGCCGCGCAGAATTATATAACGGTTTCCTCCGCCATAAATGCACCCAATATGTCCTAGTAATGTCCTGTTTGCCAGCTTGTTGACCCTCTGTGTTCCCCTCCTGCAGGGTTTAGGAGCCGTTGCTGTGGACGGAGAGACGGGGACGTGAGCGGCCATTGAGGGCGGCCAGGGTGCAGATGAGCCCCTCCCCCACCCCCCATCTGCTCGGTGTGCGGGCTGAGCTTCGAGGGGCTGCGCTTTGATGGAGGACCACATGAGGGGGCACAACAAGGAGAAGCGTTATGAGTGCGACGTGTGTGGCAAGGCCTGGCAGTACCCGAGCCGGCTGGAGATCCACCGGCGGGTTCACACGGGAGAACGCCCCTTCGACTGCTCCGACTGCGGCAAGAGCTTCAAGTCGCCGCCGGAACTGAAGATGCACAGGCGCCTGCACACCGGGGAACGACCCTACACCTGCAGCGACTGCGGCAAGGTCTTCACCCGCTCCAGCAACCTGCTGTCCCACCAGCGCACCTACACTGGCGAGCGCCCCTACACCTGCAGCGACTGCGGCAAGGGCTTCACCCGCTCCAGCAACCTGCTGTCCCACCAGCGCTCCCACACTGGCGAGCACCCCTATACCTGCGCCCAGTGCGGTAAGGGCTTCAACTCCTCCAGCAACCTGCTGTCCCACCAGCGCTCCCACACAGGCGAGCGCCCCTACACCTGCACCCAGTGCGGCAAAGGCTTCACCCACTCCAGCATCCTGCTGGTGCACCAACGCACCCACACCGGCGAGCGTCCCTACACCTGCGCCCAGTGTGGCAAGGGCTTCACTCACTCCAGAAGCCTGCAGGTGCACCAGCGCACCCACACCGGCGAGCGCCCCCTACACCTGTACCCAGTGCGGCAAGGGCTTCATCCAGTCTGGCAACCTGCTGTCCCACCAGCGCACCCACACCGGCGAGCACCCCTATACCTGCGCCCAGTGCGGTAAGGGCTTCAACTCCTCCAGCAACCTGCTGTCCCACCAGCGCTCCCACACAGGCGAGTGCCCCTACACCTGCACCCAGTGCGGCAAAGGCTTCACCCACTCCAGCATCCTGCTGGTGCACCAACGCACCCACACCGGCGAGCGTCCCTACACCTGCGCCCAGTGTGGCAAGGGCTTCACTCACTCCAGAAGCCTGCAGGTGCACCAGCGCACCCACACCGGCGAGCGCCCCCTACACCTGTACCCAGTGCGGCAAGGGCTTCATCCAGTCTGGCAACCTGCTGTCCCATCAGCGCACCCACACCGGCGAGCGCCCCTACACCTGTACCCAGTGCGGCAAGGGCTTCACCCGCTCCTGCACCCTGCTATCCCACCAGTGCACCCACACCGGCGAGCGCCCCTACACCTGCGCCCAGTGCGGCAAGGGCTTCACCCAGTCCGGTCACCTGCTGTTCCATCAGCGCACCCACACTGGTGAGCGCCCCTACACCTGCACCCAGTGCGGCAAGGGCTTCACCCGCTCCACCTATCATCTGTCCCACCAGCGGGTGCACGCCGGCGACGGTCCCATCCCCAGCCCGGTGTGTGGAGAGCGCTTTGCCATGGCCTCCCACCCCCTGTCTTACCAGCGCGTGCACAAAAGTGGCCAGCCCTACGACTGCCCGTACTGCGGTGAGGAGTTTGACAGCTCGCGGGGGTTGCGGCAGCACCAGCGGACCCACGCCGGCGAGCAGCTGCTCCCACTGTAACAAGAGAGCACGGGGGCTGCGGGAGCACCAGCGGATACACACCGGAGAGACATCCTATGTGTGCGCTGAGTGTGGCAAGGGTTTCACCAGCATGTCCAGCCTGTGGCAGCACCGGCGTACCCACAGCGGTGAGCGTCCCTTCCCCTGCCCGTCCTTTGGAAAGGGCTTCACCCGACTTGACCACCTGCTGGAGCACCGGCGAGTCCACACCGGTCAGCACCCCTTCACCTACCCGCTCTGTGGCAATGCCTTTGCCCGCTCCTCCAGCCTGCTTGCACACCGTTACTTTTAAATTTGCTGAAAAACAGAAAGCAGTCAAATTAAAAGAGAATTTTCCCAGTAGAATAAAGTTATGGAAATCTTAGAAGCTTGGTTTCTACTAATCATTGAAACAATGGTATTGACAATGTATTAACATAGAGATGTATTGTCTGGGCACAGCACCATATTAGATATGTGTCTGAACTGCCTGTCCAAGCTAAGGACAAGGTAGTGGCTTTCATCCAAGTCTTACAAGCTTGTTTTAGTTCACAGACGGATGCCCATTCTGGAACCAAGATGGAAGTCATTTGAAAACAAAATGGAGTTAGTTGTCCTTCCGGAATGGGCAGCTGTACTGAAGCTGTGCCTAGATTTGAGAATAAGGCTGACATTGCAAATATATGGGTCCAGCCTCCCTTGTTTCCCTTAGGCTACGGATCTTTCACTCAGATTTAGGTGTGTTTTTTGATAAGAAAATGTATAATTAACTTTCCTTTGTTCTTTGAGTGGAGCCCAAGAAGCACTGAGCAACGTGTGTGCTCTTTATAGATCTCGCAACTCCCCCCTGGCAAATTTATTAAAATATTGCTTTGGTTTACCCTTAACAATTTTGTTGCTGTCTGCTTTCTTTAAGAGACGAACTTTGACAACTGTGCTCTTTGGAATTCTTCAGAATTAATGTTGCACTATCAATAATGAAAGAAAATGCCAACCATCTCCAGAAATGACAAGAAATTATTCTCGCCTCCATGCATATTTGTCGCCATAGGGCAGTCGGACACCTCCCCACTACTTCAAAGATAGTTCCTGCACTTGCAATATCGTTTGGTGTTTGGCGGCAGCAGGGCGACAGGCAGCCCGGCACCCTGGTAAATCACCCCATTGTGGGGGTCCGGGGGGTGGGGGGGGGGGTGAAGCACCCCATTGTGGGTGTCTGGGGGGTTGTGGGGGTGAATCACCCCATGTGGGGGTCCGGTGGGGGGAGTGAATCACCCATTATGGGGTCCAGGGGGTGGGGGGGTGAATCAACCCCATGTGGGGTCCGGGAAGGGTGAATCACCACGGTGTGTGGGTCGGGTCGGGGGTGAATCACTCCAGTGTGGGGTCGGGGGGGGGGGGAATCAGCACTGTGTGAGGTTCGGGGGAGGGAATCGCCATGGTGTGGGGTTCGGGGGGGGGTGAATCACTCCAGTGTGTGGGTCGGGGGGGGGGTGAATCACCACTGTGTGAGGATCGGGGGGGGGGGGTGAATCACCAGGTGTGTGGGTCGGGTCGGGGTGAATCACTCCAGTGTGTGGGTCGGGGGAGGGGTGAATAAGCACTGTCTAAGGTTCGGGGGGTGTGAATCCCCATGGTGTCGGGGTCGGGGGGGTGAAATCACTCTCCAGTGTGTGGGTCGGGGAGGGGATGAATCACTCCAGTGTGTGGGTCGGTGGGGGGGGGGGGTTGAATCACTCCAATGTGTGGGTCGGCGGGGGGGGGGTTGAATCACTCCATTGTGTGGGTCGGGGGGGGGGGTGAATCACCGCTGTGTGAGGTTGGGGGGTGAATTACCCCATTATGGGGTCCGGGGGTGAATCACCCCATGTGGGGTCCGGGAAGGTGAATCACCACGGTGGGTCGGGTCGGGGGTGAATCACTCCAGTGTGTGGGTGGGGGGGGGTGAATCACCCCATATGGGGCTGGGGGGGGGGGTGAATCACCCCGGTGCGTGGGTCGAGGGGGTGAATCACCCTGGTAGGGAGGTCGTGGTGCCGGTGCAGCATGGTCAGTGACGCTGGTGTGGGTGCAGGGACCAGTCTGTCCCCAACTCTGCTGCAGCTGACGGGGATGTTGCCCGGTTTATGGCCCCGTGTGTCCGCTGCCCGAAGCCGCGGCCCCGCTCCGTGTGTGTGTGTGTATGTGCGCTGCCGCCCACAGCCCGTGACAGTGCGGTGGGAGCCAGGCCAGCTTGGGGGAGTAAGGTGGATGGGAGAGGTAGCCAGCTTGGGGGAGCAAGGGGAATGGGAGCCAGGCCAGCTTGGGGAGTAAGGGGATGGGAAGTTGCCAGGTTCGGGGAGTAAGGGGAATGGGAGGTAGCCAGCTAGGGGGAGTAAGGTGAATGGGGAGGTAGCCAGCTTGGGGAATAATGGGAATGGGAGGTAGCCAGCTTGGGGGAGTAAGGGGATGGGAGGTAGCCAACTTGGGGGAGTAAGGGGATGGAATGGGAGGTAGTCAGCTTGGGGTAGTAAGGGGATGGGAGGTAGCCAGCTTGGGGGAGTAAGGGGGATGGATGGGAGGTAGTCAGCTTGGGGTAGTAAGGGGATGGGAGGTAGCCAGCTTGGGGGAGTAGTAAGGGATGGGAGGTAGCCAGCTTGGGGGAGTAAGGGATGGGAGGTAGCCAGCTTGGGGAGTAAGGGACAGGCGGAACTAACAGCCCCGCGACAACATTGCTGCCACGAGGAGAAGCACTAACACTCACCGGCCTCCCTGACCGATCTCGGTCCTGGACCACCAAGGATGCCGCTATCGTTGACCTCCCCGCGCGGCCTCACCCGTGGCCGTTGCCGCCGACCTTCACCGACTCATCGACACCGCCGCCCCTCGCTGCCTTCCCGTTCATCCGCTGACCGGCACTTCGCCCGCGTGCCATTCCACTCCCCGTGGCCTCGACCAGCCCTGGCCACTCCACCGCCCACCAGTGGGCTGCAGCCGTCACCTTACCAGAGTCTTACCGGGCCTGGAGTCTCCACGCTGCAGACTCTCACACCACGTGGTCTGACCACGCTGGGACCTAATCCACGCGCTCCTCCACAGGGAAGCTCAATAGACAATCGGTGCAGGAGTAGAGGCCATTCGGACCTTCGATCTAGCACCGCCATTCAATGAGATCATGGCTGATCATCCACAACCAGTACCCCGTTCCTGCCTTCTCCCCATATCCCCTGAGTCCACTATCTTTAAGAGCTCTATCTAGGTCTCTCTCGTAGAACAGAAACATAGAAAATAGGTGCAGAGTAGGCCATTCGGCCCTTTGAGCCTGCACCGCCATTCAATATGATCAAGGCTGATCATCCAACTCAGTATCCTGTACCTGCCTTCTCTCCATACGCCCTGATCCCTTTAGCCACAAGGGCCACATCTAACTCCCTCTTAAATATAGCCAATGAACTGGCCTCAACTACCTTCTGTGGGCAGAGAATAGTAAGATTAAACGAGAACTTACCTAAGTTTGAAGTTTGATCTTTATTTTATTAGGAGTTACGTAGGTGATTACGTGAAGAACCCGCCAGTGCGCCTGCGCGTCAATCTTCAAAGCAGCGATGTGAAATCACAAAAAACAACAACCGAAGTAATATAGTCTCATAATAAAAATGAGTAATACAAGAACTTCCATCTGACCTTTATGATAGAGGGTAGGGCCGTGGTGTGCACGTAATCACCTACATAATTCCTCATGAAATAAAAGATCAAACTTTCAAACCTTAGGTAAGTTCTCGTTTAATCTTACTATTTTACTTCGGAGTCATGTGAGTGACTACGTGAAGATTTTAAAGCTTTGTGATTTCATGCCGTAGATCAATCCGGCTTCTCACTGCATTGATTGACTCGAACGAGAATAATCAATCATGCCACCCCAACAGTGCTCAAACAGGAGTACTTATTGTCAAGGTGTACAGCCACCGGGGTACTCTCTAGTCCCTGCCTGTGCCCCTTGCCTCTCCCAACGTGATCCACTTGCCTGCCTCCTGTGGTGTTGGAGTGACCACATCCCTGTAACTCCTCTCAATGACTTCCTCGCTCTCCCTGACCAGACGGAGGTCATCGAGCTGCTGCTCCAGGTTCTAATACGGTCCATTAGGAGCCCCATCTCGATACACCTGGCGCAGATGTGGACGTCTGGAGGGCTATCAGACTCCATGACTTCCCACATCTGACATCCAGAACAACAAACTGCCTGGCCCTCATAATCCCCTTACCCTGGATACAATACATCTGACATCCAGAACAACAACTGCCCTGGCCCTCATACTCCCCTTACCCTGGATACAATACATCTGACATCCAGAACAACACACTGCCCTGGCCCTCATACTCCCCTTACCCTGGATACAATACATCTGACATCCAGAACAACAAACTGCTACAATACAAAACAAACTGCTACAATACAGTACAATCAGCAGGGATCTGACTCCCAATCAGCTGCTCCCTCTTGTCTGCGTCCACCAATCAGCGGCTTCCTCAAACCCACTTGTTTTTGAAGTAGAACTTGGAACGTTACAGATTTCGGTTCCTTTTTATCTCCTACCGGTTCGTGTGTAGCTCCTCCCTCTGCGACCTCTCCAACGGCTCTTTGGGCCTCTGTAAGGAACAGCCCCGCGCTCCTTTTTAACTCCTACCGCTCGGGTGTAGCTCCTCCCTCTGCGACCTCTCCAACGGCTCTTTGGGCCTCTGTAAGGAACAAGCCCCGCGCTCCTTTTTAAGTCCTACCGGTCGTGTGTAGCTCCTTCCTTCTGCGACCTCTCCAACGGCTCTCGGGCCTCTGTAAGCAACAAGCCCCGCGCTCCTTTTTAAGTCCTACCGCTCGGGTGTAGCTCCTCCCTCTGCGACCTCTCCAACAGCTCTCGGGCCTCTGTAAGCAACAAGCCCTGCGCTCCTTTTTAAGTCCTACCGCTCGGGTGTAGCTCCTCCCTCTGCGACCTCTCCAACAGCTCTCGGGCCTCTGTAAGCAACAAGCCCTGCGCTCCTTTTTAAGTCCTACCGCTCGGGTGTAGCTCCTCCCTCTGCGACCTCTCCAATGGCTATCTTCTCCAAAATACTTAACATTAAATTGGAACCAGATATAAAACGGATCACTTTAGGTATGTCAGATGCCTGCTCTAAATTAACGATATTCCAAAGACGTTTCCTCAACTATGGCCTCATAACGGGGAAAAAATTAATACTCAAATTCTGGAAACAGATAACAGTCCCTACAGTAAAGATGTGGATTACTGATGAGTCCGATACACTACATTTGGAAAATATTGGGCTTGTCTTGGCGGGAAAAGCAGATCAATTTCTTAAGACATGGTTCCCTTTTACTGAATTTCTGCAACAACAGAATGGTTAAACACAAATTTAAACCTGATGCCAGGGATAGGTGAGGGGGCAGGTATATTTCCATCTTTTTTTTTCTTATTTCTTTTCTTTTCTCTTGCACTTCTTTGGAACCTTAGGGTCTATTTTCTAGCTTGTTCTTATTTTACTTCTCTTTCGTCATTCTTTTCTTTTTTCTCTCATTTTTTCGATTTAGGTTCTAACGTTAAAAATGAAGCTGTACAATAATTGTATAAGTGTTATGTCGATTGCCTTATCCTTGTACAATCGCTTCTAATAAAAGAAATTCAAAAATAAAAAACCCCACTAAAGCTGCCTTTGGTTTCAAACCGCTAAAGCTGCCTTTGGTTTCAAAACGCTAAAGCTGCCTTTAGACAATAGACAATAGACAAGAGACAATAGGCCATTTGGCCCTTCGAGCCAGCACCGCCATTCAATGTGATCATGGCTGATCATCCCCAATCAGTACCCCGTTCCTGCCTTCTCCCCATATCCCTTGACGCCGCTATTTTTAAGAGCCCTATCTAGCTCTCTCTTGAAAGCATCCAGAGAAACTGCCTCCACCGCCCTCTGAGTCAGAGAATTCCACAGGCTCACCACTCTGTGAGAAATAGTGTTTCCTCGTCTCCGTTCAAATGGCTAACTCCTTATTCTTAAACTGTGGCTTCTGGACTCCCCCAACATCGGGAACATGTTTCCTGCCTCTAGCATGTCCAAGCCCTTAACAATCTTATATGTTTCAATGAGATCCCCTCTCATCCTTCTAAACTCCAGAGTGTACAAGCCCAGCTGCTCCATTCTCTCAGCATATGACAGTCCCGCCATCCCGGGAATTAACCTTGTAAACCAACGCTGCACTCCCTCAATAGCAAGAATGTCCTTCCTCAAATTAGGGAACCAAAACTGCACACAATACTCCAGGTGTGGTCTCACTAGGGCTGTGTACAACTGCAGAAGGACCTCTTTGCTCCTATATTCGATTCCTCTTGTTATAAAGGCCAACATGCCATTCGCTTTCTTCACTGCCTGCTGTACCTGCATACATACTTTCATACACTGATGTACAAGGACCCCCAGATCCCGTTGTACTTCCTTTTCCCAACTTGACGCCATTTAGATAGTAATCTGCGTTCCTGTTTTTGCTACCAAAGTGGGTAACCTCACATTTATCCACATTAAACTTCATCTGCCATGCATCTGCCCACTCCCCCAACCTGTCCAAGTCACCCTGCATTCTCATAGCATCCTATCACAGTTCACACTGCCACCCATCTTTGTGTCATCTGCAAATTTGCTAATGTTAGAAACATAGAAACATAGAAAATAGGTACAGGAGGAGGCCATTCGGCCCTTCGAGCCAGCACCGCCATTCATTGTGATCATGTCCCCTATCAATAACCCATGCCTGCCTTCTCCCCATATCCCTTGACTCCACTAGCCCCTAGAGCTCTATCTAACTCTCTCTTAAATCCATCTAGTGACTTGGCCTCCACTGCCCTCTGTGGCAGGGAATTACATAAATTCACAACTCTCTGGGTGAAAACTTTTTTCTCACCTCAGTCTTAAATGACCTCCCCTTTATTCTAAGACTGTGGCCCCTGTTTCTGGACTCGCCCAACATTGGGAATATTTTTCCTGCATCTTGCTTGTCCAGTCTTTTTATAATTTTATATGTTTCTATAAGATTCCCCCTCATCCTTCTAAACTCTAGTGAATACAAGCCTAGTCTTTTCAATCTTTCCTCATATGACAATCCCACCATCCCAAGGATCAATCTCTTGAACCTACGCTGTACTGCCTCAATCACAAGGATGTCCTTCCTCAAATTAGGAGACCAAAACAGTACACAATACTCCAGATGTGGTCTCACCAGACCCCTATACAACTGCAGAAGAACCTCTCTACTCCTATACTGAAATCCTCTTGTTATGAAGGCCAACATTCCATTAGTTTTCTTCACTGCCTGCTGTACCTGCACGCCAACTTTCAGTGACCGGTGTACAAGGACGCCCAGGTCTCGCTGCACCTCCCCCTTACCTAACCCAACCCCATTGAGATAATAATCTGCCCCCTTGTTTTTGCTGCCAAAGTGGATAACCTCACATTTATCTATATTATACTGCATCTGCCACGCATCTGCCCACTCACTCAACCTGTCCAGGTCACCCTGCAACCTCCTAACATCCTCTTCACAGTTCACACTGCCACCCAGCTTTGTGTCATCCGCAAACTTGCTAGTGTTGCTCCTAATTCTCTCTTCCAAATCATTAATATATATGGTAAACAATTGCGGCCCCAACACCGAGCCTTGCGGCCAGTGGCGGACTGGCCAGGGTATCAGCTTGCCCGATGGCAAGTGGGCCCCTGATGAAGTGCCCCCCCCCCCCTATATCAAATACAAATGCAATAAACAAACAAACACAGACAACTGTTTTAGTAATAAAAAGGAATAAGATGTATCTGGCAGCTAGAATTACACTGAAAGTTTAATTTTAAAAATATCCACGGTATCAACAGGGATGAACTACTTTTGAGTTAAAATTAGTCACAAAAATTTACATTCATTCAATCTCACAGGACTTATCTTATAATAATTAGTTACAATATTCTCAGATTTTACCGCTCCAGTGTGATTTTTAATTCTTTGAAAAGGTTCTCCCAATACTTAAATGACACCAAATAATAATATACTCCCAAAAAATTTCGGTTGGCAAGTGAGAAAATTTTGTATCAAAGATTTGTCCGTATTTTTGTCACACACACTTGAAAAGCCTCAGCCTGCCCCCCCCCCTTATTGAAGAGATGTTTTTAATTTTGAGTTTTTGTATATGTATAAAAGATCATTGTTGCATATAACTTCTTGTTGCATCATTCACCAGGCGGCCAGACGTGGCGTGGCTCCTTTACCATTCTTTTTATATAGTTTTTCAAGGATCGTAAAAAAAAATTATCGGTAAACAATATCCAAATTCAGCTACATGTGAGTTCAAATTTAGATATTAGAAAAACGTAATTGTTACACCAGGGTAGGCTCCAGTTATCCATAGTAATTATCTGGTTATCAGTGACTGCATTGAAAATATTATATGAAAAGTTAATGAAGCCTGTTCTTCAGCATATGTGCTTAAACATAAGTTATTGTTAAAGCTATGTGAGAGGTATTATCAATATTCAGGATTTTTTCATGTATATATTCTTGTGAATCATTGTTCTCAGTGATGAACATTAAGTATCGTAAAAGTAATAGCCTTACAGATGAAACTAGTAGTGCTTGCATATCTCTCAAGGTTAACAAATATAAACCGGATATAAAATATGTGTCATCAGCGATGCAGCAGCAGGTCTCATTGATGCTAAATGTATAAAACGTCCACAATTATTATTCGGTATGTGCTTAAAGGTATTATCTGTGAGCGACTACTTTCAGTTGTGCCAAGTAATGATGGTACAGGACAGGGACTTTTTGATCTATTGATTGAAACATTACAGCATCTTAAAATTGACCCCCAAAAATGTTTATCTGTATTATGTTTAACTATATTACAAAGTTAGAAACTAGTATTCCAAATCTATTAAATCTAATAACACAATTTGGTCAGTTCTCAGGATATAGGATTAATTGGAATAAAAGTGAAATTATGCCAATAACAAAATTCAACTTAAATACAATACAACAATCCCCTTTTAAAATAGTTAAAGATAAACTTAAATATTTAGGAATCTATGTAACTAAGACATATACCTCTTTATTTAAACAAAATTTTCCATCCTTACTTAATAAATTACACAAACATATTCAGTACTGGAAAACACTTCCTATTTCAATGCTTGGTAGAATTAATGCTATAAAAATGATTTTCTTACCGCAACTACTATATTTATTTCAATTAATTCCGATATATATTCCAAAAAACGTTTTCAAAAAAGTCGACTCCATTGTTTCAAGCTTTATTTGGGATTATAAGAATCATAGAATAAGTAAAAAACATTTATGGAAGTCAAAGAGCAACGGAGGTTTGGCCTTGCCAAATTTATTATTTTATTTTTGGGCAGTCCATATTAAAAACATGAATTTCTGGCTGGAAGAAATGGACCAACAACCAGAATGGTTAAGGATGGGAAAGGAAGACTGTTTACCTTTTGAAATAGGTTCGATTATATTTGCTACCACAAAATTGCATAAAAAAACCTATAAGGAAAACCCTATAATACATAGTGGAATACGAATTTGGAAACAATTAAAAAAGGCTTTAAAACTGAATAATATACCACTATGCCTTCCCATTGTAAATAATCCTCTATTCAAGCCATCCATATTGGATAGAGGTTTTATACAATGGAAAAATCAGGGAATTAAAAGGATTGGACATCTTTATAGGGAAGGCATCTTTCTGTCATTTCAAGAGTTACAACAGAATCATGGACTACACTCAAATAACTTTTTCAGATATTTACAAATTAGAGATTATGTTAAATCCAATACACAAGTTTATAGGACTAGGGAACCAGAAATTCTTGATGAATGTTTGAATACGCATCCTAACACTGAAAAATTAATAGCTTATATTTATAACATTCTCCTAAATAATGAGGAACCACCGATGGAACTATATATACATAAATGGGAAAATGAGTTAGGTTATCCTATTACGAAAGATATTTGGGACGAAAGTTTACAACATATACATCAATGTTCGTTAAATGCCAGACATGCTTTAATACAATTTAAAGTCTTACACAGATTACATTATTCCAAAATAAAACTAAATAGAATTTTCCCACATATTTCTCCTATATGTGATAAATGCCTGCACCTAGAGGCCAATTTAACACATACCTTTGCAAATTGTATAAAAATTAATAATTACTGGACTGATATTTTTCAAATAATCTCTGAAGTTGTTAATACCAAATTGGCTCCAGACTCAAAATTAATAATACTTGGGATATCAGAACAAAGTTTAACACTCACAACAAGCCAAAGAAACTTCCTTGACTACAGTATAATAACTGGGAAAAAATTAATATTAAAATTCTGGAAAGGCCCTACAACCCCCACAATTAAAATGTGGATTGTGGAAATGTCGGAGACCCTACATCTAGAAAGAATTAGACTTGTCTTAATGGACAAGCAAGAACTTTTTGTTAAAATATGGGCTCCATTCATTGCCTATTTGAAGGGATAGAGTGGCCCAGCGCGAAAGCCCGACTGAAGCTTGAACTCAGGATTAGATGTAATTATATTTCATAACCTACGAACTTATCTCCTATGACGTATTATAAGTTATTCATTCCACCTCTTTTTCTTTTTTGATATTGTAATTCTTCTTTCTCTCTTTTCTTTCTTCTTTCTCTCTATTTTTCTTTTTCTATCTATATAAAAAAAAACCACTAGAAGCAGAAATAACTGACAATTGACAAATTTAATAATGTATGAGTGATTGATGTATATGAAAAGTTTTTTCTTCTATTATAATATGTTACTCTACATTGTAATATGTTTGCTTCTAATAAAAATTTATATCACAAAAAAAAAAATGTTTATCTGATAGCACAGATGGCGCTGCAAGCTACTATGGCCAGTATAATGGTTTACAAAGTAAAATTGCTGATGTGGCTGATCAACATGTTCATATACAATACAATACAATACGGTTTTATTCGTCACATTGCACATAAAGTGCAAGTGAAATGGTGCTATGCCCATGTCTTGAATTTGGTGATAACTGAAACAACAAATGTTGTGAGCCTGCAGTTTCTTTTTTCAATTTGCTCCAGAATAGAGCAACTTTTGTGAAAGCATCATACAAGAGAATGGCTGTATGGATAGAAGTTGTTGGAAAACATCTAGGATAAGAAAAAAATGAAACGATTAAAGCTAATTGGTGAGACCAGATGGTCAGGAAAATCCAATGCAGCAACAACTATATTTGGAAGTTTTGATGATGCCGCTGCCAGTACTTTCGTAAATCTATTGACATGATTATCAATGATACAAGATTCAGAAAAGTTTGATGCAAAAACAAAACATGAAGCAAATGTTTTACTTCAAAGTCTTCTAAAGTTTGAAACCATATTGACAGCATTTCTTTACTTGTATATATTTGAAACTACAACCCCGTTATCAAGTTATCTACAGACAAGTGGGTTAGATATGTTTACTGCATGGAGTTTGGTAGATTCAGCTACAACAAAGTTGAAGGAACAGACAAGAACATTTAATAACGTTCACAGCAAGGCTTTGGAATTTGTAAAGAAATGTAATGACAGGATTTCACAGATGAATATGGATGAAAATCAAACATTGGAAATTATTGCGTTGGAAACAGCATTGCCAGTTAAGAGGCAGAGGAAGAAGAAAAGAATGGCAGATGAGCTTATTGATGATAAAAGAAATTCCTCAGATTCTCTAGCTGATTTTTGAGTAAATGTGTTTAACCCAATAATGGATCGCATTGTCCAGTCACTAGAATCACGCTTTGTACAACACAAACAGTTGTATAAAGATTTGTCCTGCTTGGACCCAGCAAAGTTTAAAACTATTGCAGAGAAGGGCCTTGAAGATGAAGCATTGGAAGGTATTATTAAGCTGTTTCCACAAATCAGCAAAGATCAAGTAATATTGGAATTGTTTTCTTTTGCTTCAAACTTTGATGTATTAAAGTTGCTTAATGATGGTGAGAATATGGATTCCAGTTGCAACAATTGTAAAATGTGCAGCACTTGCCCATCGAGTGTACTAAACATTCTGGCATCCAACAGACTTCATGACAAGGCATATGATAACCTTTATCAACTTTATAAAGTCATCTGCACACTATCAGTTACTCAAGTCCAATGTGAGAGGACATTTTCAAAGCTAAAGATCATAAAGACAAGGTTAAGAAATTCGCTGTCTGAGGAGAATTTGGAATCATACATGTTGCTAACCATTGAAAAGGAATTGTTAGATGAATTGGATGCAGAAGCAATTATTGGCAGATTCGCACAATCATCTAGCGAACACAAACGATTGCTCTTAATATAGTGGACTGCATGCAATGCTCTATTGTGCTTTTCAACTATCTGTTAATGTGTAAATTGTGCAGTAAATTATTTTAAAATATCAACCAATTACTTAAAATTTAAAAAAAAAAAAATTATAACATTCTGTATTTACATTCGGTATCTACTGCCAGTAATATGTACAGTACATGTACACTGTAATTACTAAGAACCATTTTTTTCACAAAAATTTTAAATTGTACCCTTTTTTCCATATGTATTTTTTGAAAATATTATTTATTCGTTATGAAAATTAAATGATAGCATTGTAGTTGTGGGTGGGCCCCCTTTGTCTCCTGGCAACCAATATTTTTAGACCCAGTCCGCCACTGCTTGCGGCACTCCACTCGCCACTTACTGCCATTCTGAAAAGGACCCGTTCACTCCTACTCTTTGCTTCCGGTCTGCCAACCAATTTTCTATCCATGTCAACACCTTACCCCCAATACCATGAGCTCTAATTTTAGTCACCAGTGTCCCGTGCGGGACCTTATCAAATGCTTTCTGAAAGTCCAGGTACACTACATCCACTGGCACCCCTTCATCCATTTTACTTGTCACATCCTCAAAAAATTCCAGAAGATTAGTCAAGCATGATTTCCCTTTCATAAATCCATGTTGACGGACTAATCCTTTTACTGCTATCCAAATGCCCCATTATTACCTCTTTAATAATTGACTCCAGCATCTTTCCCACCACCGAAGTCAGGCTAACTGGTCTGTAATTCCCTGTTTTCTCTCTCGCTCCTTTCTTGAAAAGTGGGATAACATTAGCTATCCTCCAATCCACAGGAACTGATCCTGAATCTATTGAACATTGGAAAATGATCACCAATGCATCCACTATTTCTAGAGCCACCTCCCTGAGGACCCTGGGATGCAGACCATCAGGTCCAGGGGATTTATCATCCTTCAGTCCCATTAGCCTACCCAATACTATTTCTCGCCTAATGAAAATTTCTTTCAGTTCCTCTACCCCCTTAGATCCTCTGTCCTCCAGTACAGCTGGGAGATTGTTTGTGTCTTCCTTAGTGAAGACAGATCCGAAGTACCTATTCAACTCTTCTGCCATTTCCTTGTTGCCCATAATAATTTCACCCGTGTCTGCCTTCAAGGGACCCACATTTGACTTTGCTACTCTTTTTCCCTTAACATCTTTAAGCTTCTTTACTCAATACTCTGACTGATGAAGGACAAAGTGCCAAAATATTTTTTGACCACCTAATATACCAGCGACTCAACCTTCAAGGAACCATGCAACCATCAACCATTCCTCTGCCCACCTGGCTAATTGATCGAGATCCTGCTGCAATCTTTCACAACCATTTTCACTATTTGCAAATCCACTCACTTCTGTATCATCAGCAAACTTGCTAATCTTGCCCTGTTCTGTGACGTTTCACAGAGTGCTGGAGTAACTGAGTGCTGGAGTAATATTGCGAGGTCAGGCTGAGTACAGAAGTTGGGAGGTCATGTTGCAGTTGTATAAGAAGTTGATGAGGCCGCATTTAGAGTATTGTATTCAGTTCTGGGCACCATGTAATAGGAAAGATGTCATTAAACTGGAAAGGGTACAGTGAAGATTTACGAGGATGTTGCCTCAGGACTAGAGGGCCAAGCTATAGGGAGAGGTTGAGTAGGCTGGTACTCTATTTCATGGAGCACAGGAGGATGAGGGATGATCTAATAGAGGTGTATAAAATCATGATTTGAATAGATATGGTTGAGTCTTTTGCGCAGAGTAGGTGAATCGGGGAGCAGAGGACATAAGTTCAAGGTGAAGGGCTAAAGCTTTAATAGGAATCTGACAGGTATATTTTTCACACAAAGGGTGGTAGGTGTATGGAACAAGCTGCCAGAGGAGGTACAGACAGGGACTATCGCAAAATTTAAGAAACACTTAAACAGGTATATGGATAGGACATGTTCGGAGAGATATGGATCAAATGTGGACAGGAGGGACTAGTGTAGATGGGACATGCTGGGCCGAAGGGCCTGTTTCCACACTGTATCTCTCTATGACTATCTATCTTTCCCTCTCAAACCCATTCTCCTGCCTTCTCCCCATTACCTCTGACACCTGTATCAATCAAGAATCTATCAATCTCCTCCTGAAAAGTGTCCATTGACTTGGCCTCCACAGCTGTCTGTGGCAATGAATTCCACAGTTCACCACCTTCTGACTTAAGAAATTCCTGCTCATCTTCTTCCTAAAGGAATGTATTTTAATTCTGAGGCTGTGGCCACTGGTCCTAGACTCTCCCACTAGTGGAAACATCCTCTCCACATCCACTCCATCCAGGTTTTTACCAGGCTGGGACAGACGGCAACAGCTTCACACCGTGTCCCAAAGCTTGTGTCCTGTCCTGCTTCACCCAGGCAGCAGAGACGTTATAGGAGAGGGCAAGCACCGTCACAAAGTAGCTCACGATGGTTTGGGTAACATTCAGGAATGTCTATGCATGTCACATCATGAATATAACTGAAGAAGGGTCTTGACCCGAAATATAATCTATACCTTTTCTCCAGAGATGCTGCCTGACCCAGTGATTTGCTCCAGCACTCTGTGAAATGTCACCTATCCATGTTCTCCGCAGATGCTGCCTGACTCACTGAGTTACTCCAGCGCTCTGTGACATGTCACCTATCCATGTTCTCCAGAGATGCTGCCTGACCCACTGAGTTACTCCAGCACTCTGTGACATGTCACCTATCCATGTTCTCCACAGTTGCTGCCTGACCCGCTGAGTTACTCCAGCACTTTGTGTCTATTTTCCCTTCAGCCATGTGCCCAAGCCCACTCTCCCCTCTCCTTTACTATGTTCCTTTCCACCCATAAACCTATCTCTACCTTTACATTTCACTCCTCTTTCAAATCTGCTCTACTTATCTACATGCATTTTTCTTCTTAACTTTTTAGTCATAGAATGATGCAGTGTGGAAACAGGCCCTTCAGCCCAACTTGCCCACACCATCCAACATGTCCCATCTACACTAGTCCCACTCACATGCGTTTGGCCCATATCCATGTAAACCTGTCCTATCCATGTACGTGTCCAAATGTCTCTTAAACATTAGGATAGTCCCAGCCTTAACTACCTCCTCTGGCAGCTTGTTCCGTACACCCACCACCCTTTGTGTGAAAAAGCTACCTCTCAGATTCCTGTTAATTTCTGAAATATTGGTCATGAATTTGATGCGAAAATGCTCCAAAATAAGACTCAGAATGCATCAGAGAGCATCTAAAACCCCTGAGCTTCCAGGGCCCGCTTAAGGGCCCTGGACCACGGCATCGAGGGACTTCACACTTCGCGCTCGTGATGTGCACAGCGCGCACATTATTTCACATTACAATCTTTTTGTGATCCTGTCATGCCACCCCCCTTTTGAAAAGCTTTGTACGGGCCTGAGTTAGGAAGGCATGTTGGTGCTTTACAGGTCATCAGCCACTGTGTAGCACTGGGAGATGGTACTGGTGAGTACAGTTTGGTCCTGGCACAGCAGTGTGTACTGATAGGGACAGATCTATCACTGCATAACAAAGAATGCTGGAGAAACTCAACAGTTCAGGCAGCATCTGTGGAGGGAATGGACAGACAACATTTTCAGTTGGGACTATTCTTCAAACGGATTGTAGTATGGGGGAAGAAAGCTGGAAAAGAGAGGTGAGGCAGAAATTCTGCCGTCCAAAACAGAAAACTTGAATAAGCCTGGGCGATCGTTTCACTGAACACCTTCACTCATTCCGCCTGGACCTACCTGATCTCCCGGTTCCCAAACACTTTACTTCCCCTTCCCATTCCCACACTGACCTTTCAGTCCTGGGCCTCCTCTTTTGTCAGAGTGAGGCCAAACGCAAATTAGAGGAACAGCATCTCATATTTCACTTGGGCAGTTTACAACCAGTGGTATGAATATTGAGTTCTCTGACTTCGTAATCCCTGCATTCCCTCTCTCTCCATCCCTCCCCCACCCAAGTCGTACCAGCTTCAAAGTCCCTTCTCACCTAACAAACAGCTAACAATGGCCTGTTTTCTTTATCATCATTACTTTTGTGCATATCTTTCATTGATTTGATCTATAGCTCTCTACATCACCGTCTATATCTCCTGTTTCCCTTTCCCCAGTCTGAAGAAGGGTCTCAACCCAAAATGTCACCTTTTCTCCAGAGATGCTATCTGACCCGGTGAGTTACTCCAGCTTTTTGTGTCTATCTTCAGTGTAAGCTATAGCTTGCAAAAGGGTGGTTAATATATATTATGTGAATGCTGCAGTGGGATTAAACAATGTCGACAATTGATGCGTAACTGACAGGAAGCAAAACTTTTTGTAAAATATCTCCTTTGTTCTGGAGGTGCATTACAATGTTGTCACTGCCCCTGTAGCATCTGGTGCCCTCTTGTGGTCAAAGTTACAGTAATCTGGCGGTTGCTGTCCACAGATATTTTATTACAAATTTGGAACAAACAAAACTGATGCTGGGTCTCATCCCGGAATGTCAATAATTTCCTCCCTCCCCACAGATGCTGCTCGACCGCTGAGTTCCCCTAGGCTCCAGCAGTTTGTTTGTTGCTCCAGATTATGAGAGGCGTAGACAGTCAGAACCATTTCACCAGTTTGGAAATGCTCAACTTTAGAGGCCAGAGCTAGAAAGTGAAAGGGGGAAGGTTTAATGGAGAAGTAGAGGGCATGTTTCTTCATACAGTGGGCTGGGCGGGGGGGGGGGGCTGGAACGCACTGTATGGGTGGTGGTAGTGCAGATATGATAGTAGGATTTAAGAGACTTTCAGATAGGCACATGGAAGTGCGGGGAATAGAGGGATATGGGTCATGTACAGGCAGATAAGATCAGTTTAAGTTGGCATCATGTTGGCACAAACACTGTGGGCCAAAGTGCCATATTGTTCTATTCTAAATTTAATTTCATTTTGTTTAGTTTTAGAGATACAGCGCTGAAATAGTCCCTTCATCCTACTGAGTCCGTGCCGACCAGCGATCCCCATAAACCAGCACCATCCGACACAGGTGAGACAATTTACCATTGTTTTTACCGAAGGACAATAACTTACATACCTGTATGGCTTTGGAGTGTGGGAGGAAATCAGAGCTCCCGGAGAAATCCCATGTGATCACGGGGACAACGTACAAACACCTTACTGACAGCACCCGTTGTCAGGATCGAACCCGGGTCTCTGGCGCTGTAAGACAGCAGCTCCACCGCTGCGCCATTGTGCCACCCCTAAATATATTCACTATTCTATTGCAGAATCTCCAATCTCTCCCTCAATGTCAGCAAGGTGAATTTGAAGGAGCTAGTTATCGACTGTTGGAAGGAAGATGGTGTACAAGCCATAAGCTTCTGGGATGCACCGCAGCGGCAGAAGCAAATGACCACGGATCGACCAGGCGGCCGCCGAGAACAAAGATAGACTCGGCCGGTCGCCTGTAGCCATATGTGCCGGCAGGTTTGGTTCGACGGTGTGAAGAGCAACCCGGTGGAAGCTGCTGAGCTTGGCCCCGAAACCCGGAGAGTCGTGGAGGAGGGAGCCGCTGCCGCCGCTGGGCGCAAGGAATGGGCCGCTAAGAGAGGGACTGAGGTATTACCTCCAGGAGAGGAGTTGCCTCCCGGGACACAGAGCCAGTTGGGCGACGAGAGGGACGTCAGTTGGCGGGCCGAGCTGGTCCAGGGTGACGGAGGAGGCCCCCCTGGCAATAGCCTGGGGTTTAACTGAGCTAACCTGGATCGGGGGCGCTCCAGTAAATCCAACATACGGACCGGACATTGGACTTTTTCTTTTTCTTTTGTAAATACTGCCAAATTATGGCGACGGGAGCAAGAATTTCACTGTGCAGTGCATAAGTGACAATAAAGAATCATTGAAACATTGAAGTCAGAATCAATAGTGTAGAAGTGCGAGTGCTGAAGTGGGAATGGTGAAGAACTTCAAATTCCTCGGCATGAATAACCTGTTGCATTTTAGTCACTGGGGCAGAACTTTGAAAAGAATGGACGTTTAACAATCCATCTGCAGCACTGATTAGAAACGTAGAAAGCAGGTGCAGTAGTAGACCATTAGGCCCTTCAAGCCAGCACCGTCATTCAATATGATCATGGCTGAGCATCCAGAATCAGTACCCTGTTCCTGCTTTCTCCCCATATTCCTTGATTCTGTAGCCCTAAGATCTAACTCTCTCTTGAATACATCCAGTGAATTGGTCTCCACTGCCTTCTGTGGCAGAGAATTCCACAGATTCACAACAATCTGGGTGAACATGTTTTTCCTCATCTCAGTCCTAAATGGCCTACTGGCCCTAATTGGTCTCCACTGCCACAGAAGGCAGTGGAGACCAATTCGTAAACTGTGACCCCTGGTTCTGGACTCCCCCAATATCGGGAACATTTTTCCTGCATCTAACTGTCCAATCCCTAAAGAATTTTATGTGCGTCTATAAGATCCCCTGTCATGCTAAATTCCAGTGAATATAAGCCCAGTCAGTCCATTCTTTCATCACATGTTAGTCCTGCCATACTGGGACAATAAATATTTTACTTTTTTATGAACAATATCCTTGATTTTATTGCTTTAAAAAAAAATTCTGTTCCAGTCCCACCACAGAGATTTTTTGCCGTATAATTGTTTGGCTCCTTTCCGCCTTCAATCAAATGAAAGCCAGAGTGGTAAAGAAGCCACTATTCATAGCATTGAGTGTGAGAGTCAGGAAGTCATATGCTGCTTTATGGAACTTCAAAGATAGACACAAAATGCTGTAGTAACTCAGTGGGACAGGCAGCATCTCTGGATAGAAGGAATGGCTGACATTTCTAGTTGAGTCCCTTCAGGCTGAAGAGGAAAGGGAGACATGGAGATAAGGAAGTGTAAGGTATGAAAGAATGACATCAAAGGAGGTGTAGTACAAGGAAAATGTAGAATAGATCATTGTTAGCTAGGAGTAGGTGTGAACGAAGCATACATAGATAATGTTTAATCAGGGGGACAGTCAGACTGGTCGGAGAATAGAACTTCAGATAGGCCACAATAAGAATATTATCGCCATTTCTGGTTGCCCCAATGCAGGATGAATTTGGAAGCATGGAATTAGTGCAGAGGTGGTTTGCCAGAATGATGCACAGATTAGATATTAGCTAGGAGAGGTTGGACAGACTTAGATTGTAATCGCTAGAATACTGGAGGTTGATACAAGTATATAAAATTATGAGAGGCATAGATGGGATAGAGAGTCAGAACCTTTTCCACAGGGTGTAAATATAAAGTAATGGAGATCATAGCTTTCAGGTGAGTGGGATATGGTGTAAAGGGCCATGTATTAACAGAAGGCTCAATGAGAGATTTCTGCGCTGATGTTGAGACGGCGCTGCACATTTACACCTAGACACAACTTTAAACTGAGCTCATGTCTCTCCTCCCAGCTGAAAAAAAAGACGCATGGTATTACCTCAAATAAGGGCTGGGAAATTATTACACATGCATTGTCCAATTTTTATTACTTAAGCAATAACAAAGTGGACTAAAGAGAGACACAAAAATGTTAGATGGAGCTCTAGGGGCTGGTGGAATCAAGGGATATGGGGAGAAGGCAGGCATTGATTGGGGACGATCAGCCATGATCACCATGAATGGCGGTGCTGGCTCGAAGGGCCGAATGGCCTCCTCCTGCACCTATTTTCTATGCTTCTAAAAAGCTGGAGTAACTCAGCAGGTCAGGCAGCACTTCTGGGAAAAAGGAAAAGGTGACGATTTGTGTCGAGACCCTTCCCGAAATGTCACCTATTCCTTTTCCCCAGAAATGCTGCCTGACCCGCTGAGTTACTCCTGCTTTTTGCATCTGCCTACAGTAAAACAAGCATCTGCAGTTCCTTCCTACACAGGAAAGTAGACTATCTGGTTTATCTAAAACTGCAGTTTGTGGAATTGACTGCATTCTGAATTGTAAAATAGTTATACTTTGAGAAACATCTATTCGGTTGTAAGATGCTATGTGAAATATGATTTTGTAATTGTTGTCCTTAAAACACCAATATAATCCCTACCATAAAACCTGATCCTGAAACTGTATTCACTGGCAATTAGTGACCAGAACAAGTGGTCTCATTCCCATTGGATCTAGTTATCAGGTTTGTGTATACATGGACCAATAATTAGCTTCACACCAGAGTTCTGTTAAAAAAGTGCAAGAGATTAAGTTACTGTTGCTGCATTTACTCTGCTGGTTAAATATTGTTGTGGGCGGCTGTTAAACATGCTTCTTTTTACCTTACTCAACACTTACGGTGTGGCCACTGTCTCCTCTGGTAAACAATGCTCCTTCTACTTGTGAACTTTGAGGAAACAACAAAACTGATTCTATTTACTGTTGCACAGTACCTGTGTTTGCCCTGGGTACATTGTCTTGGATGTATTAATTGAATGATTGAATTGAATGTATTAATAATTTTGGGTAACGGTCATTCCTGAGTTGTAAAAGCTCCTGTGGGAAGTTATATATACTATGGTTACCTTGGCAATCCATTGAACAGAGGAACTGAATACAGGGAAATAATGAACATAGAACATAGGACAATACAGCATAGGAGCAGGTCCTTCAGTCCTTCAGTCTGAAGAAGGGTCTCGACCTGAAACGTCACCTATTCCTTTTCTCCAGAGATGCTGCCTGCCCCGCTGAGTTACTCCAGCATTTTGTGTCTACCTTCGGCCCACAATGTCTGTGCCGAACAAAATAAACTAATCTCCTCTACCTGTATGTGATCTGTATCCGGCCATTCCCTGCCTATCTATGTACCTATCTAAAAGCCTCTGAAATGTAACTGTTATATCTGCCACCACCATCACCACCACTGGCAGCGCGTTACAGATGTCCACCACCCTCCACATAAAACAACTTGCTCCGCTCATCTCCTTTGAACATTGCCTCTCCAACCTTAAAGTGATGTTCTCTGGTCTTCAACATTTCCACCCTGGGAAAAAGGTTCTGGCTGTCCACTCTGTCTGTGCCTCTTACCATGTTGTGCACTTTCATCAGGTCTCCCTTCAACCTCCAGTATACAAGAGAAAACAATCCATGTTTGTCCAATCTGTTCTTGCACTAATACCTCAGACAGAATTCAGGTAAACCGGCGATGTGCACTTTCAATAAAGAAGTGACTTCTGCATTAGTAGGTGTTCCACCTCTCCAAGATTTCCTCAGCTGGTGTTAGACAGCCACATGATGGTAAAATTCAGCCTGCATTAAATGACCAATCAATGTTGTGTTAATGTTGTTGCCATCTTGTTGTTTGTTACATGCTTCCTGTCCTACAGACCCTATCCATTACCCCACCACCACTTCCATATAACCATATAACCATATAACCATTACAGCACGGAAAGAGGCCATCTCGGCCCTTCAAGTCCGTGCCGAACACTTTTTTTTTCTTCCCCCTTCTTTCTTCTTACTTCCCCCTAGTCCCATCTACCTGCACTCAGACCATATCCTTCCATTCCTTTCTCGTCCATATACCCATCCAATCTATTTTTAAAGGATAAAATCGAACCTGCCTCCACCACTTCCACTGGAAGCTCATTCCACACAGCTACCACTCTCTGAGTAAAGAAGTTCCCCCTAATGTTCCCCCTAAACTTCTGTCCCTTAATTCTCAAGTCATGTCCCCTTGTTTGAATCTTCCCTACTCTCAATGGGAAAAGCTTATCCACGTCAACTCTGTCTAACCCGCTCATCATTTTAAAGACCTCTATCAAGCCCCCCCTTAACATTCTGCGCTCCAAAGAATAAAGACCTAACTTGTTCAACCCTTCTCTGTAACTTAGTTGTTGAAACCCAGGCAACATTCTAGTAAATCTCCTCTGTACTCTCTCTATTTTGTTGACATCCTTCCTATAATTAGGCGACCAAAATTGTACTCCATACTCCAGAATTGGCCTCACCAATGCCTTGTACAATTTTAACATTACATCCCAAATTCAATATTCAATGCTCTGATTTATAAAGGCCAGCAAACCAAAAACTTTCTTACCACCCTATCTACATGAGATTCCACCTTCAGGGAACTATGCACAGTTATTCCTAGATCCCTCTGTTCAACTGCATTCCTCAATTCGCTACCATTTACCATGTATGTCCTATTTTGATTTGTCCTGGCGAGATGTAGCACCTCACCTTTATCAGCATTAAACTCCATCTGCCATCTTTCAGCCCACTCTTCCAAATGGCCTAAATCTCTCTGTAGACTTTGAAAATCTACTTGATTATCCACAACACCACCTATCTTAGTATCATCTGCATACTTACTAATCCAATTTTCCACACCATCATCCAGATCATTGATGTACATGACAAACAACAGTAGACCCAACACAGACCCCTGAGGCACCCCACTGGTCACCGGCCTCCAACCTGACAAACAGCCATCCACCATTACTCTCTGGCATCTCCCATTCAGCCACTCTTGAATCCATCTTGCTACTCCACCATTAATACCCAACAATTGAATCTTCTTAACCAACCTTCCATGAGGAACATTGTCAAAGGCTTTACTGAAGTCCATATAGACAACATCCACTGCTTTACCCTCATCAATTTCCCTAGTAACCTCTTCGAAAAATTCAAGAAGATTAGTCAAACATGACATTCCAGGCACAAATCCATGTTGACTGTTCCTAATCAGACCCTGCTTATCCAGATGCTTATATATATTATCTCTAAGTATCCTTTCCATTAATTTGCCCACCACTGACGTCAAACTAACAGGTCTATAATAGCTAGGTTTACTCTCACAACCCTTTTTGAACAACATGCGCTGTACGCCAATCCTCCGGCACTATTCCCGTTTCTAATGACATTTGAAATATTTCTGTCATAGCCCCTGCTATTTCTACACTAACTTCCCTCACTGTCCTAGAAAATATCCTGTCAGGACCTGGAGACTTATACATTTTCATATTTTTCAAAAGTGTCCGCACCTCCTCTTCTTTGAATCTCATAGTTTCCATTGCTACTCTGCTTGTTTCCCTTAGCTCACATAATTCCATATCCTTCTCCTTGGTGAATACCGACGAAAAGAAATTGTTCAATATCTCCCCCATCTCTTTTGGCTCTGCAGATAGCTGTCCACCCTGACTCTCTAATGGACCGATTTTATTCCTTGTTATCATTTTGCTATTAATATAGCTGTAGAAACCCTTTGGATTTACTTTCACCTTACTTGCCAAAGCAACCTCATATCTTCTTTTAGCTTTTCTAATTTATTTCTTAATATTCTTTTTACATTCTTTATACTCCTCAAGCACCTCATTTACTCCATGGTGCCTATAATTATTGTAGATGTCTCTCTTTTTCCGAACCAATTGTCCAATTTCCCTTGAAAACCATGGTTCTTTCCAATTTTTACTATTTCCTTTCAACCGCACAGGGACATAAAGATTCTGTACTCTTAAAATGTCACCTTTAAATGACCTCCATTTCTCTACTACATCCTTCCCATAAAACAACATGTCCCAATTCACTCCTTTTAAATCCTTTCGCATCTCCTCAAAGTTAGCCTTTCTCCAAACAAAAATCTTAACCCTAGGTCCAGTTCTGACCCTCTCCATAATTATATTGAAACTAATGGTATTGTGATCACTGGACCCGAAGTGCTCCCCAACGCCTACCTCCGCCACCTGCCCTGTCTCATTTCCTAACAGGAGGTCCAGCACTGCCCCTTCTTTAGTAGGTACCTCTATGTATTGCTGCAAACAACTATCCTGCACACATTTTACAACTCCAAACCATCCAGCCCTTTTACAGAATGTGTTTCCCAGTCTAAGTGTGGAAAATTGAAATCTCCCACAATCACTACCTTGTGCTTACTACTAATATCTGCTATCTCGTTACATATTTGCTCTTCCAATTCTCGCTCCCCTTTGGTGGTCTATAATACACCCCTATACGTGTTGCTACACCTTTCCCATTTCTCAGTTCCACCCAAATAACCTCCCTAGACGAGCCCTCTACTCTATCCTGCCAAAGCACTGCTGTAATATCTTCCTTGACAAGCAATGCAACACCCCCATCTCTTGCCCCTCCAATTCTATCACCCCTGAAGCAACGAAATCCTGGAATATTTAGTTTCCAATCACAGCCCTCCTGCAACCATGTTTCACTGATCGCCACAACATCATACTTCCAGGTGTCAATCCATGCTCTATCCACGACTTCCCCAGAAGACGATAATGAGATTTAAGAAGCTTGAGGATAGGCACGTGGATATGTAGGGACTTGAGGGATATGAATCATGTACAAGCATGAAGAGTTTAGTTTAACTTCACATCATGTTCGGCACAGACATTGTGGCTCAGCTCTAACCCATTACACCCTTAATGAACAAAAATATATCAATCTCAATCTGGAAATGTTCATGTGGGCAACATATTCAACAGATTACAGAATCGAGAACCAGAAGACATAGGTTTAAATTGAGGGGGGGGGAAGATTTAATGGGAATCTGATGAGCAATTTCTTCCCACACAATGCTTCCTTTCTAACTGTTCTGACAATCGTCAAGGCTTGGAGATTACAAACCTACTCGTCCTGAAAGTTTAATCCCATTGTTATCAGATGACAGTAAATATAATGGCGATTCCCCTGTTGAAATAATAACATATAAAACAAAAATCCTTGGCTGTGGATTGTTTTGGGAAGTCACATGGATTTTATCATTACTGTATTCCACTAGCCTTCTTATGTTTCTCCTGGTAAGACTGAAACAGACACTTCTAACTCTCCCTTTGGGGCCCCTTCTCACCTCACTTTGACACTGAACTTTGACACTGTCTGGTGTGCTGCATGTAAACTTAATCACAGAACAAATACTGCTTATTCATGTAGAAACAAGAAAATGCAGATGCTGGTTAATACACATAAAATGCTGGAGTAATTCAGCAGGTCAGGCAGTATGTCGGGACAACATGGATAGGTGATGTTTCAGTTTAGACATCAGTTTAGATGTGTAAGAAGGAACTGCAGATGCTGATTTAAACCGAAGATAGACACAAAAAGCTGGAGTAACTCAGCGGGACAGGCAGCATCTCTGGAGAGACGAAATGGGTGATGTTTTGGGTCTAGACCCTTCTTCAGACTGGTGATGCAGATGCTGGTTTACACTGAAGATAGACACAAAAAGCTGGAGTAAATCAGGAAGTCAGGCAGCATCGCTGGAGAAAAGGAATAGATGGCGTTTCAGGTCAAGGGACTTCTTCAGACAAAGTCGGGGGTATATCTTTTATTAATTTGTTCTATGTACCTTTTCGTATCGCTTGGTTCCCTGTCTCCTGATTCTCAGTCTGAAGAAGGGTCTCGACCCGAAACGTCACCTTTTCCTTTTCTCCGGAGATGCTGCCTGACCCACTGAGTTACTCCAGTATGTTGTGTCAAGTTTCAGTTTAGACCCTGTTTATTATAGTCTCCTCCCAGACCAAGTCATACATTGACACCCTCCCACAACCACCCCCCCACCCCCACCCCCCCATCCACCCCCCCCCCACCCCACCCAAGCCTTGATAGTCGGGACTCACAAGTAAGGTCTTCTTTACACTTACTGCTCCGATTTACAGAATCCCAATGTCCTCATAAGTCAGAAGTGTCCCATTCCATGCAGAGATTTCCCACCAGATGGGCGTTTCAGGGTTGCAGCTCATAGAGATGGTGCTTATGAGGACCTGGACTCAATCCCGATCTCTACTACAACCTGTGTGGCATTTTTATTCTTTCCCTGAAACCATGTGTGCTTCCTCTGGTTATTCCAGTTTCTCCCAATATTCCAAAGATGCCTGGGCTGAGAGGTAAATTGGCCAGTGTGAATTGATCGTACATACTGTGACCTCCATAATGTTTCGGACAAAGACCCATCATTTATTTATTTGCCTCTGTACTCCATAATTTGAGATTTGTAATAGAAAAAAATCACATGTGGTTAAAGTGCACATTGTCAGATTTTTAAAAAGGCAATTTTTTAATCATTTTGGTTTCACCATGTAGAAATTACAGCAGTCAATTTACACAAAATACATAGTCTGCCCCATTTTAGTGCACCATAATGTTTGGGACACAGCAATGTCATGTAAATGAAAGTAGTCATGCTTAGTATTTTGTTGCATATCCTTTGCATGCAATGACTGCTTGAAGTCTGTGATTCATGGACATCGCCAGTTGCTGGGTGACTTCTCTGGCGATGCTCTGCCAGGCCTGTATTGCAGCCTGTGCTTGTTTTGGGGGCTAGTCCCCATTCAGTTTTCTCTTTGGCATATCAAAGGCATGCTCAGTTGTGTTCAGATCGGGTGATTGACTTGGCCACTCAAGAATTAACAATTTTTTAGCTTTGAAAAACTCCTTTGTTGCTTTAGGGATCATTGTCTTGCTGTAGTATGAATCGCTGGGCAATGTGTTTTGAGGCCAATGTGTTTGAACTTGAGCATATAGGATGTGTCTATACACTTCAGAATTCATTATGCTGCTACCATCAGTAGCTGAATGGTCAACAAAGCTAAGTTAGCCAGTACCTTCAGCAGCCATACATGCCCAGCCCACAACACCCCCACCACCGTGTTTCACAGATGAGGTGGTCTGCTTTGGATCTAGGGCAGTTCCTTCTCTCCTCCATACTTTGCTCTTGCCATCACTCTGATATGTTAATCTTTGTATCATCTGACCAGAAGACCTTTTTCCAGAACTGTGGTTGCTCTTTTAAGTACTTCTTGGCAAACTGTAACCCGGCCATCCTGTTTTTGCGGCTAAACAGTGGTTTGCATCTTGCAGTGCAGCCTCTGTATTTCTGTTCATGAAGTCTTCTGCGGACAGTGGTCATTGGCAAATCCACACCTGACTCCTGATGAGTGTTTCTGACCTGTCAGTCCCTTTGTGATTAGTAAAGGATTGGGGTTTTGTCTTTATTATAGAGAGAAGTCTTCTGTCATCAGCTGTGGAGGTGTTCCTTGGCCTGCCAGTCTCTTTGCGATTAGTAAGCTCACAGTGCTCTCTTTCTTCTTAATGATGTTCCAAACAGTTTGATTTTGGTAAGCCTAAGGTTTGGCTGATGTCTCGAACAGTTTTATTCTTGTTTCTCAGTCTCATAAAGAAGACAGAGGTGATATTGTTTGGCCCCAATGGCTGCCGTGAACCTCCCCTTGTTGACTTGGGTCCACTGGCACGGTACGTGAAGTCAACAGTTTTGAACCTAGGTTTTAGGATGGACAGTGATTTTAAATTAGATCATCAAATAGGCGCGGTGGTTAAGTCCAGCTTCTTTCACCTAAGGAAGCTGGCAAAGGTGAAGCCCATTCTCGAGCGGCAGCATTTTGAAACAGTAATCCATGCCTTTATTACATCTAGGCTGGATTACTGTAACGCACTCTATTTTGGAGTTGCACGATCTTCACTGGCTCGTCTCCAGTTGGTTCAAAATGCTGCTGCTCGCCTTTTATCTGGAACTCGAAAGAGGGAGCACACAACGCCAATTCTGGCCTCCCTACACTGGCTCCCGGTGCACTTTCGGGTTCATTTTAAAATTCTTTTATTTGTTTTTAAATCTCTAAATGGGCTCGCCCCGCCTTACCTCTCTGAACTGCTCCACCCATACGCTCCTGCCCGGTGCCTCAGGTCAGCTGATCAGCTGCTCCTGGAGGTACCGAGGTCTAAGCGGAAGCTCAGAGGGGATAGAGCCTTCTCTGTTGCTGCTCCAGCACTCTAGAACACCTTGCCGTTGCACATCAGACAGGCCCCCTCACTGTCCATCTTCAAAACCAGTATTAAAACACATTTATATTCCTTGGCTTTTGACACTGCTTGAGACTTTGCTCCTGTTTTAAGTGCTTTTAATGTTTTTAATTTTATTGTTTTTACTCTTTCGTTTAATATTTTTATTGTTATGTAATAATTTCTTGTCCATGATTAGTCATGTACAGCACTTTGTTGCAACTGTGGTTGTTTTTAAAGTGCTCTATAAATAAAGTTATTATTATTATAATGGTCTCTTTTACTTTCATTGGCACAACTCAGGTCCTCCTGTTGATGAACAGCAATAAAAGTTTCCAAAGGTGATTGAAAGACTGGAGGAAAGACTAGATGCTGAGTTCTCTTATACCTGCATTAAGGAGGCATTTAAATACCCCTGAGCAATTACATACATCTGCGAAGCCATGTCCCAAACATTATTGTGCCCTGAAATGGGGGGGACTATGTATAAACACAGCTGTAATTTCTACATGGTGAAACCAAAATGGGCAAAAAATGAATACATAAGTTTAAAATGAGGGGGGAAAGATTTAATAAGAACCAGAGGCATAGCTGTGGTGGGAGTACTGAATGAACTGCCGGAGAAGGGAGTTCAGGCAGGTACTATCGCAACATTTAAGAAACATTTAATCTGGTACATGGATAGATAGGTTTAGAAGGATATGGGCCTCCTCAGACAGCCTTGGAGCCCACGTCAATGGATATTTCTCAGGTGGATATTGACAGATTCTTGATCAGTATGGGTGTCAAGGGTTATGGGGCGAAAGCAGGGAATGTGGTTGAGAGGGCGAGATAGAGCAGCCATGATTGAATTAGGCCATTCAGCCGTAGGTCCTGATTCCCTGCTGTATGACTCTTTGACTTTACCTCTCTATGATTTTATAAAATCTCCTTGACGTTGTCCATTTTCTTAATATAATAAAATATTCTTTGAATTTTGGAATATTGTAACTAGTAGGCTATATCGACATGATAGATAATAATAGATCTTTGAAGATGGGAAGCAATCCAATAGGATCATTCAATACCTCGACCACAATTGGTGGAATAGGTATCAGAGCCCATCTAGCCAACTCTTGAAGAAGGCTCAATGGTGCAGCATTAGAGATGCTGCCTTATCGCCCTTACAGCACCAATGCCCAGGTTGGATCCTGACAACGGGTCCTGTCTGTATGGAGTTTGTACATTCTCCACCTGACCGGGTGGGTTTTTCCTGAGATCTTCAGATTCTTCCCACATTCCATGACGTACAGGTTTGTAGTTTAATTGACTTGGCGTAGAATGTAAATTGTCCCTTGTGTGTGTAGGATAGTGTTAGCGTGTGGGGGTTGCTGGTCAGTGTGGACTCAGTGGCCCGAAGGGCCTGTTTCCATGCTGTATCTCTAAGCTAGAAACTAAACTAAAGGCTCCTGACACAAATTGTCACCTGATCATTGATGCTGCCTGCCCCACTGAGTTCCTCCAGCACTTGCATCTGCAGGTCCTTGTGACTCCCTTATTCAAAGTTATTGTATTGTTATCAGTTTTAGCATTAATAACTTAGTTATTTTCAGTGAATGATACAATCATACTTATTTTTGTTTATGCATTGCAGATTTACACCATCTTGCATTTTACTACCTGTTGAACCATGGATTGAATGAGCTGCCTGAGTACAGTATGGTAGCAATGCTGGATGACCTCCAGATAGCATATTTTGACAGCACACTAGAGCGGGCTGTTGCCAGACAGCGATGGATGGCCCAGTCTTTCCCGCAGGATCACTGGGATTCAATGGCCATCACAGTTGCAGGTTTTCATGGGATTGTCAGAGGAAATGCTGAGATAGTCTACCAACAGCAACATGGTATCTCGAGTAAGTGTCGTGAGCGGACCTGGGGTAGACACTCAGTGATGACACAGATGGATTTTGTTTTAGTTTTGTTGCTGTCACATGATTCTCTGATACACTTTTTTTGCATGTTAGTCAATCACATCAAAGAAAACTATTCATAAATACAATCAAACCAAACTCGTACAATAGGTAGAGCAAAGAGTGCAGAATGTAGTTCTCAGCTTTGTAAGGCACCAGTGCCAGAGACAAAGTCCAGTGTCTACAATGGGATTGAGGTGAACCCTAGCATAAGGGAGGACTGTTCAGAAACCTGATAACATAGGGGAGGAAACAGTTACTGAGTCTGGTGGTGCACGCTTTAATGCTTACGTACCTTCTGCAGGAAGAAGAAGGAATGACCAGAGCGGGATGAATCTTTGATTATGTTGTCTGCTTTCCTGAGCCAGTTGAAATATAGATGGATTCACTGGTGGGGAATCATGTTTGTGTGATCGACTGTGCTACATCTCCACCTCTCTGCAATTTCCAGCGGTCTTGGGCAGAACTCTTTCCAAACTAAGTTGTGATGCAACCTGTCAGTATGCTTTCTATGGCACATTTGTAGAAGTTTGTAAGAGTCATTGGAGATGCCACATTTCCTTAGTCTCCTGAGGCAGTAGGTGAACCAGAAGCTCTCAACCTTTTTCACTTCAGCACCATTGATGCTGTTTCAGACATTTACTCCATCACATTTTGATAGAGACACGGCCCATCGTCTATATTTAATGTGTCCTAACTGCTGAACACCCATTGATAACAGTTGGCTGGTGATAGTCACTTTATGGGTTAAGCATTTGATATTCAACACCAGTAATAAGTGGATGGATTGGATCATCTGTTTTATTGGGCTGGAATGAGGGAGAAACCATTAGTTTACTTATAGCCTGATCACCTAGAGATGGGACCTTGATTTAAGCTGGTTGATGGTGACTATGATGTATTCCCTCAACAATAATATTCTGTTAATCCAGCATTCCCTCAATATTGGCAACAATCCACAGAGGGTGTAGCAATCCCACACAGTGCAACAGCCTTGATGTACTTCCCATCTGCATTGCCTTAACCTTCAGACTGACCTGTTGGCTCTGTAGCATTGCCCATCTGACAATGCACTCCTTCCTCTGTTCTTTATGTACGACAGTGCAGAAATCTGAGTTCTACCCTTCTGACATAGCAGAACTCCTTTAGTGTTACATCCGCAACAGTAAAGCTTCCCCCCTCAACACTTGAGGTTAGTCCATGCACTCAGTATATAAACCATGGGTCATTGAGTCATTGCGTCACACAGCATGGAAACTGGCCCTTCTGCTCACTGAATCCACACTGATCATCCATTGTGCTAAGATGGAGTCACAGCAAACTGCAGATGCTGCCAATCTGAATTAAAAACAAACAGGAGGAACTCAATGAGTCAGGCAGCATGCTGTGGAAAAATGGACAGAAAACATATGAGACCAGGACCATTTAGAGTGATGGGGTAGAGTGGAGAAAGCTGGAAAGAAAAGTAGTCTGTGTGGGATAGTGTTAATATGCGGGGATCACTGGTCACTGCGGACTCGGTGGGCCGAAGTAAACCTCTGAAGTAAACCTCTGAAGTAAACCTGCTCCTGTGCTGTACAGCTCTATGTTGTGTTCTGTTATGCCTGTTTGTACCATGCTGAGAACTGATTTGTAAATTGCCTCTCCCTTCCATCCACTCTCCCCAACCAAAATTCCCCACCTCAGCCCCAGCTGTTTTCTTTGTGCAGGGTTTCTGCGGCTGTGAAGTGGACAGTGACAATTCCACTGATGGGTTTGTCAGACTGGGTTATGATGGGGAGGATGCCTGTGCTTTTGACAAGGACAGAATGCGCTGGATTGCACTACGTCCAGATTTCCAGATGCTAGCAGATCGGTGGAATATCAACACCTTCATGAACAAGTATTTCAAAGATCTCCTGGAGAAGGACCGTGTGAAGTGGCTGCTGATATATCTGGAGTGTGGACAAGAAGCACTACAGAGGAGAGGTATACGACGTACGCACTCTGACTGATGGGCCAGAGGATATCCTCTGGATAGATCAGGTGGGAAATATCATGCACGTCAGGCTGTCACTTGAGTAATTATTTAGTTTAGTTTAGAGATACAGCTCGGAAACCCACCGACACCGCACCGAGCAGCCATGCCCGCACACTAACACTATCCTACACACACTAGGGACAATTTGCATTTATACCAATCCAATTAACCTACAAATTTGTACGTCTTTCGAGTGTGAGGGGAAACCAAAGATCTCGGATAAAACCCACGCAGGTCACAGGGAGAACGTACAAACTGCGTAAAGACAAGCACCCGTAGTTAGTAACAAACCCAGGTCTCTGGCGCTGTAAGGCAGTAGCTCCACCGCTTCGCCACCCTGTTCTACAACGTGGGTATCAGTAAATTGTCTGGCAACGTGCCTCTTAGATGGAGCCAGTGGGTAGGAAGTGCAAGTGAAAGATAAATATTGTACCAGCGTCCTCTATCCACAGTCATATAGATATTCAAGAAATGGAGGGATATGTATCTTGGTCTTATGTTTAGCATTGACCTTGTGGCCTGAAGGGTCTGTTGCTGTGCTGATCAGAAACCCAATCAGATTCTCTATTTGCCTCTATTACTCCTTGGGATGGTGACATTCAATTTCCAACAGTTCTCTGGTTGAAGAACTTCTTTCTCCCATTCCCTCTTGGAATATTTTGTGTTATTATTCAGCAGAGATTCATGAACAAGTAGAAGCAATCATGTCTACAGTATCAATCCCAATGGTGAGTTATACTCCTCCATTGGGCCCTGCATTCTCCTTTCATCTGCGCTGTCAGTTCAAGTCTGGAGCTAAGATAAGGAGCATGTCAGTGATATTAAAACTAAATGTTTTGTTGTTTTGCCAGAAATGCAAAATGAAAAGAGAAAAGGCTGTAAACTTTGTGCAAGATAGAACTGCAGATGATGGTTTACACCGAAGATAGAAGATGTTGGAGTACCTCAGTGGGTCAGATAGCATCTCTGGGCATTCCTTCTCTCCAGAGATGCTGCCTGACCTGCTGAGTTATTCCAGCATTTTGGGTCTAGGCTGGAAACTTTGTTCAGCTGGAGAAAAAACTGATTGGGAAAGAGGTGAGTTGCAGTGATCTTACAATTGAAGGCTTTTGTTCATGTCTTCACTGATTCTGACGCTTCCTACACTTGCAGAAACCCCTGAGGTGTTTATTGGGATTAAACGTGATGAGTCACTATCACTGAGACTCTCCTGCCTTGTCACAGGCTTCTACCCACGGGGCATCGATGTAACGTGGCTGAGAGATGGTGAGGGAGACCACGAGTCTGAATCCAGTGATGATCTGTTGCCCAATTGGGATGGGACTTACCAGCTGAAGAATACAATTCAACTGAGTAGAGAAGATGTGGCAAAATTCTCCTGTTACATCGAACATGCAACTCTGCTGCAGGGAGTCAATGTTCCACAGGGTAAGTGGCAAGTCAATGAGGCTGATCACTTGAGACAATAAACCTCCTGGACTGAGATAACAGCCTCAACACACTCTTAACTAAACTGTGCATTTAGATTTTAGACTTTAGAGATATGGTGCAGATACAGGCCCCACAGCTCACTGAGTCCTCGCTGAACAGTGATCATCCCGTACATTTACACTAACCAACACACTGGGGACAATTTACAATTTTACCTAAGCCAAGTAACCTTCAAGCCTGTATGCCTTTGGAGTGTGGGAGGAAACCGGAGCACCCGGAGAAAACCCACGCAGTCACAGGGAGAACATACAATGTCCTTGCAGACAGCACCTGTAGTCAGGATCAAACCCAGGTCTCTGGTGCAGTAAGGCAGCAGCTCTACCGCTACGCCACTGTGCCACCCATTATTAATTTGTGGTTATCTAATTGCCCAGAATTATTGATAGTCAATGGAATGTGGTTTTACTTTAAGAGATACAGCGCAGAAACCGGCCCTTTGGCCCACGAGTCTGCGTCAACCAGCGATCCCTGCACACTTACATTATCGTACTTATTAGGGGACAATTTACAATTATACCAAGCCAATTAACCTACAAACCTGTATGTCTTTGGACTGAGGGAGGAAACCGGAGATCCAGGGTAAAACCCACGCAAGTCCCGGGGAGAAGGTACAAACCTCTGTACAGACGGGACCCGTAGTCAGAATTGAACCGGGTCTCTGGCGCTGTAAGGCAGCAGTTCCACCGAGTGGGCAAAGCAGAGCCAAATGGAATACAGTGTAGCAAGTGTCTGGTTTTACATTTTGGCAGTCGGAATAAAGACATAGACTATTTAATAAATGGGGAGAGAATTCAGAAATCTGAGCTACAAAGTGGGAGTACTAGTGCAGGATTCCCAAATAGTTCATTTGCAGATTGAGTCAGTGGTAAGTAAGGCAAATGCAATGCCAGCATTCATTTAACCATATAACCATATAACAATTACAGCACGGAAACAGGCCATCTCGACCCTTCTAGTCCGTGCCGAACACGTATTCTCCCCTAGTCCCATATACCTGCGCTCAGACCATAACCCTCCATCCCTTTCCCGTCCATATAACTATCCAATTTATTTTTAAATGATAAAAACGAACCTGCCTCCACCACCTTCACTGGAAGCTCATTCCACACAGCCACCACTCTCTGAGTAAAGAAGTTCCCCCTCATGTTACCCCTAAACTTCTGTCCCTTAATTCGGGGGGACTAGAAGTTTAGGGGGGACATTTCGGGGGGACTAGAAGATAAAAACAATGATATAATGCTGAGGATTTATCGGGCACTGGTGAGGATACATTTGGAATATTGTGAGCAGTTTTGGGCTCCATATTAGAAAGGATGTGCTGGCTTTGGAGAGGGTCCAGAGGAAGTGTGTCCTGGGGATGATTGATTTAACGTATGAGGAATGTTTGAAGTCTCTGTGCCTGCGCTCGTGGGATTTAGAAGGATGAGGGGGGAATCTCTGAAACATACCAGTTATTGAAAGTCCCAGTTAGTGGATGTGGATAGGATGTTTTCAGTAATGGGAGAGTCTAGCACAGCCTCACAATAAAAATACGTACT
Organism: Malacoraja senta; assembly: GCA_038087875.1. Lineage (NCBI taxonomy): Eukaryota > Metazoa > Chordata > Chondrichthyes > Rajiformes > Rajidae > Malacoraja > Malacoraja senta. The sequence continues at coordinate 78,363 of JAXLNO010003434.1, forward strand.
TTCAAAATGGAGATGAGGAGGAATTTCATTAGTCACAGGGTGGTGAATCTGTGGAATTCATTGATACAGACAATTGTGTGGGTCAAGTCATTGCATATTTTAAAGCAGAGAATGATAGGTTCTTGATTAATATGGCTCCCAAAGGTTACAGGGAGAAGGCTGGAGAATGGGATTCAGAGGTAAAAATAGATCTGCCATGACTGAATGGTGGAGTAGACTCAATGGACTGAAAGGCCTACTTCTGCTCCAATGGTAAAAAATATTCTTATGTCACCCTTAACTCACAGATCCAAATGTAGGAAGCAAGATAGGCTGATCCTGGCCAAGGTCTCTTATCTTATTTCTTGGGCATCTAGCTAATTTTTTTATAGTAGCTAGTTGCACAAAAGGCCAATAGTGGTGCCACATCCAACCCCATTATCAGTCTGAAGTAGCAGCACCTGTTCTGTAGCTGACTTATTTGTTCCAGTCAAAACCTCTGCAAATATCTTCACACCAGGGCCAAGCTGACATGGTTAAAATTGCTGGTCACTACAAATAGACAGTAGTGTTAATGTCTGAGTGTGCCTATGTGTGTGTGTGTGCGCGCGCGTGTGTGTTTGTGTGCGCTCATGTGTGTGAGACAGAGAGAGGGGGAGAGGGAGGGAGGGAGGGAGGGAGGGAGGGAGGGAGAGAAAGAGAGTGTGTGTGTGTGTGAGAATATCAAACTCTCAGATATTGAAATATCAGCAAAGTTTAAAACCTTTGAAGTTTTATCAACTATAAGTGGGTTCACTTTTATTTGCTAAAATAACAATGGTCAACATAAGAAAATAGCCTTGTTGACCTCTACACTGCATATAGTCATCTATTTCTGACATATGCTTGATTCTTTAAATTCATAATTAAATGCTGCAGATAAAATCTCAACGCTAATATGAACTTCAAAGATTTTTCATTGATCTATTTAAACATCCATCGTCTGGACAATTACATAAATCTAAGACTTTGTTATTTTTATTTAGATGTGAACAATGCTAGTTTAATGTAGATAATAAAATCATTACAGGACTTCCGGTGGGGGCGACATGCTGGAGTAGTCGCACTTTTCCACGCTCCCGACCTTTTCACCTCCAACTTTTATTACAGCTCAGTCTAAGTTTTTTAACCACCCACAAACATTTAAACATCATTGTGAGTACCTCTCTATGCTGTAAAGATGCCAAACAAAGGAAAGAAAGCGGAGCAAAAGACAGAAGACCCGGCGGCCAGCGCCAGTATGGCCACGCTAGCAGCCATGTTAACAGAACATAAGGTATTGTTACTGGCAGAATTCAACACTGCGTTCACCAAATTGGAAACGAAGCTGGACAATATCCAGACCACTATGTTAGACCACCAACACCGTCTCTCATCATTAGAGTCTTTTGCCGCTACCACTAGCCAAGATATACGAGCTATAACGTTAATGTTAACTACGGTGACCGAAGAGAACGCCAAGGTAAAGGCTAAGCTTATTAGCCTGGAAGGCAGGAGTTGCCGAAATAACGTAAGGATAGTGGGTCTTCCCGAGAATATCGAGGGCTCCCAAACAACAGCGTTTTTTTCTCAACTTCTGCTCGAGACTCTTGGCGAACACATACTGGAATCAACCCCGGAACTAGACCGAGCCCACCGTACGCTAACAGCCAAGCCAAGCCCTGGTGAGAAACCCAGAGCAGTTGTGATCTGCTTTCATAGATACCAGACCCGTGAGTTCGTGGTACGTGAGGCTCGGAGGCAGAGGGGTAAGCTGAAATACAAAGATACCCCGTTCCACATTTTCGAAGACCACTGTCCCGACATAGTTGAACAACGCTTCGCGTACCGAGACGTTATGAAGGAGCTGTATAACCTGGGTTTCAAACCCTCCCTTCATTATCCAGCCAAGCTGTTCATAATGTCCGGGGAGGGAAAGAGGCGACGACTAACATCTCCCGAGGACGCTCGGGATTTCATCTCATCTCACCATCGACGCAGACCGGGACCCACAGATGACTGACTTCGTTCAGTACGTCTATATTCGAGTGGCACAGGGGCCCGGTTAACCTATGGTTACATGGACTAACTTTAGCTTGACTGTTCCTAATAACTAGCTATGGTTAGCGTTCAGCATTGCTGATTATACTAGACCCCGGTTTCGAAATGTATGAGGCAGGTAAGGAATCACCAGGATTTGTGAATGTTTTATATCAACTTTTTCTTATATTGGTCTATGCATAATCGTGCTTGAGGGGTCCCTCACCAGCATATGCTATAAAGCTGGGCTTAAGGGACCCACTTTGTGGTTTGTGATTTGGTCTCTGCCTTCCTGTTCTTAGCAGCTGGCCGCTAACGCTGTCAGCACCTGGCTAGTTTGCTTATACTAATCTTCATAACGAACTGTCTGGGGCTGATAAGAGCTCATTACAGCCAGGGCGGTGTTATACAAATCTTATCTTATACCTTTTTTGTTTAACAAAACATAATTGATGCCTTTAGCGCTGTGCTTTAATCCAACAGCCCAGTTTGTAATTTGCTAACTTTTCCAACGCCAACTCTCTCTTTATACTTTGTCGATTTTAAGACATACTATGCAACACCAAAGGAAGTTATTCTGGCTCCACTTACACGTTAGCCGGTTTATTTAGTATCACCATTTTGTTAATAGGCTTTGTCTTATTGTGACTATCATCATTGCTATTATTACTATAAGGGTTAGCAATGGTACTGGCAGTGCAACCATTATGGCTATTATTTTAACCTTGCATTTACCAATGTATGTTTATCTTACTTTATTCCTACTCTGTTTTTCAAATTATTATCATCACCGTCATTATTACTATTACTATACTTATTTTATTTCATGTTACCTTATCGACACTGAGTGACTCCATCGCTTTGGGAAGCTGTGATATAGGGAGTTAAGATCGGATATCTCCATGCGGAAGCGAGGACAACGCACCTTGGTGCAAGGGGCACTTAAGGTTCAGTTGAGACATGGGGGATCTCAGGTCTGGAGACTCAGGTTTGAAAGATGGTTAAATGATATGTGTTCCACTTGTTTGCCGTGTGTGTATGTTTTTGTTCTTGTTTTTTTTTTTTTTTTTTTTTTTGTTGTTGTTTTATTTTACTTCACATATATATATTCACCCCCCCCCCTCCCCCTCCACATCCCCACTCTCGGCAGCTGGCTTCGATGCGCTCTTCCGTCTCGTTTTGCAGAACTACAGCGCATTACCCATATAGCTAAAAATGGCCAACACAAACGATACTTTTAGATTTGTCTCGTGGAACGTGAGAGGGATGGGAAGTCCTACCAAAACTGATAGGATCTTGGCCCATTTGCAACAGCTCAAAGGCGATATATTCTTTATCCAAGAGACCCACCTTCGCAACAGAGAGGTAACACGGCTTAAGAGAGGCTGGATTAGTCAACTATTTCACTCGAAATTTAATAATAGGGCCAGGGGCACCGCTATCCTGATTCGTAAGAACATTAAGTTCGAACCACAGAAAACTGTGGAAGACCCTGCTGGTCGCTTTGTCATGGTGTCGGGCAAATTGCAAGACACACCTGTCATATTGGCATGCATTTATGGACCCAACTGGGATGACAGCTCATTTATAACTAAATTTTTTACATCTCTCCCAAATATTGAAAATCACCATGTCATTGTGGGTGGAGATTTTAATCTGGTCCAAGATCCTATACTGGATAGATCTTCGAATAAAGCCTCTACTTTAACTAAATCCGGTAAGACTCTGCATGTTCTCGCCAAACAACTGGGGCTCACAGATCCATGGAGATTTATATTCCCCACGACTAAATTATTTTCATTTTTCTCCCACGTACATCGTATGTTTACCCGTATAGACTTCTTTCTTTTAGATAATAGATTGCTTTCCAAAATCAAATCCAGTGAGTACCATAGCATCGTAATATCAGATCATGCTGCGACCTCCCTTGATCTTCATTTTCGTAAACGAACTAACCCCTTTAAGTGGAGGTTCAACTCCTCATTATTAGCAGAGGCTCACTACATGCAATTCTTGCACTCCCAAATCACCCTATATTTTGAGCTGAATGACTCGCCGGACATAGAAAGAGGTATACTTTGGGAAGCTTCAAAAGCCTATATTAGGGGCCAACTCATTTCCTTTATCTCCAACCTGAAAAGAACGGAGACGTTCCAAACGGCAGATCTGTTACAAAAAATAAAGGACATTGATGACAAATATGCATCTGACCCAAACCCTAATCTCTATAGAGAACGCCTTAGGCTACAAACAGACTTTGACCTCATATCCATTAATAAAGCCAAACTACGACTGCTTAAATCTAGGCAAATACTTTTTTGAATCTGGGGATAAAGCTGAAAAGCTTTTGGCCCATCAGGCCAGAACAGATGCGCCTTCACGGTTAATTCCAGCCATTAGATCCAGCTCAGGGGAGACTCATACTGATCCTCTCAGAATTAATGAAGCATTTGCTAAATTCTACACTGAACTATACACTTCCGACTGTCCCCCCACTGCAGGTGACATGTTCAGTAGTATGACGCTTCCCCGAATAGACGAAGAAGCCATGAGAGACTTGGGTGGTCCCATAACTGTAGCTGAGGTCCAAGCAGCCATCACATCGCTGCAAAGCGGAAAGTCACCCGGCCCTGACGGCTTCTCTGTAGAATATTACAAAGCTTTCTCTGACCTCCTTGCATCAGTCCTGAGAGACATGTACAACGAGGCGTTTTTAAATCGTCGCCTACCGCCCACCTTGTCGTGGGCTACCATCTCCCTAATTCTTAAAAAGGAGAAAGATCCCCTGCTTTGTGGTAGCTATAGACCAATCTCACTCCTGAATGTGGACCTCAAAATCCTTTCTAAAGCCCTTGCGCTTCGTCTTCAGCGAGTGATGCCCTCTATTATCTCGTTGGATCAAACAGGGTTTATACCTGGTCGACAGTCTTCCCATAATACTAGGCGTCTCCTTAACATCATTCACTCTTCGAGTAATGAGACCCCGGAGATGGTGGTCTCCCTCGATGCCGAAAAGGCCTTCGACAGGGTCGAGTGGAGGTACCTATATGAAGCGATGGATAGGTTTGTCCTCGGTAACAGTTTTATTCTCTGGGTGAGCCTATTATATTCATCCCCGGTGGCTTCAGTACAAACAAACGACATACTGTCGCCCCACTTCACACTTCAGAGAGGTACCAGACAGGGTTGCCCGTTATCTCCACTCTTGTTTGATGTTGCGATAGAACCCCTGGCGGTCTGGTTACGCGCAGAGAAGGGCTTTAAAGGTATTACACGGTTTGACACAACTCATAAAGTCTCATTGTATGCGGATGACCTGCTCCTGTTCATCTCGAACCCAGTCAGTTCTCTCCCTGTGATTATGAATATTTTAGAACGGTTTGGTGCATATTCTGGTTATAAACTTAACTACCAAAAGAGTGAGCTATTACCGATTAACTTACCGGCTAAGCAGCTCCCTCGCTCTTTAACCTCATTCAAAAGGGCAGAGGATGGGTTTCGCTATCTCGGCGTTTTTATCACAATTCCCTTATCTGATATGTTCCGCACAAACTTTTTGCCTCTGGTTGAGAAAGCCGAAAAAGATTTTGATCGCTGGTCAGTCTTACCACTATCCCTCGTGGGCCGGATAAATCTGGTTAAGATGGTTGTCCTACCCAAATTCCTGTATCTTTTCCAGCATGTCCCCATACTTATCACCAAATCTTTTTTTGACAAATTAGAAAGGACAATATCTAAATTCTTATGGGGTAGCAAACCGGTCAGAATCCGAAAGGCGATACTGCAGTCGCCTAAGAGTGATGGCGGTTTGGCCCTCCCTGATTTTAGGCGATACTACTGGGCAGCTAACTTGCAAAAACTCCTGTATTGGATGAATGATGATTGCGAGCACCCACCGATCTGGGTATATATGGAAAAGGCGAGTTCACGTCTCCCATTGCGGTCTGTCCTATGCTCCCAACTCCCCCTTTCTATAACATCTGTGGGTGCAGGCCCAATTGTGTCCCTTTCGCTCAAGATATGGAGTCAATTTAGGAAAAACCGGTTTACAGGGTCCTTCCATCTTGACCCCACTGCTTAAAAATCACATTTTTAAACCTTCAAGTATAGACCACGCATTTAAAACCTGGCATAGTAATGGCATCAGTAGTATTAAAAACCTATATAAGGATGGTATCTTCTCATCTTTCGCGGCGCTCTCGTCTAACTACAACCTCCCAAACTCCCACCTTTTTCGGTTTTTCCAGATTAGGGATTTTGTGAGGAAGACATTTCCCTACTTCCCAAATCGCCCTCCTGAACCCCTGACTGATATCATCTTAGCTTTAGACCCCAATCGGAAGAAATGCATCTCTATTTTGTATAATTTGCTAGGGTCGGTTTTATTGAAACCTCATACCTCATTAAAAGCTGCGTGGGAGGGAGAGCTGAATACGAAATTAACAGACCAGCAATGGGACTCTGCCTTGGATTTGATCCACTCTTCTTCCATATGCGCTCGTCATGGCCTAATCCAATGCAAAGTCCTTTACAAAGTCCACTATACAAATGCAAGATTAGCTAGAATGTACCCAGCTGTCAATGACACCTGTAACAGATGTAGTCAATCTCCTGCCAACCATAGCCACATGTTTTGGTCTTGCCCTAAGCTAGCAGCCTTTTGGAGGAGTGCTTTTGAATTGATAAGCAGAGCTTACGACCAGACTATTCTTCCAAATCCAATGTCAGCCATTTTCGGTACCCCTCCCAATACCAACCTCTCTGTTGCGGTGAAACGGGTCCTAGCTTTTACAACCTTGTTAGCCCGGAGACTGATCTTGCTTAGTTGGAGGCTCACCTGTCCCCCGACACACGCCCGTTGGATTAAGGAGGTGCTTTACAATCTGAAACTTGAAAAACTTAGGTTCTCTCTCAAAGGCTCTACCAAGACATTCCTAGATACATGGAACCCTTTCTTTGAACTGGTTAACTCTCTTACCTTGTCCCCGGACTCGGAAGAGGACTGAGTGTTCTCCATCATCGTTTTGTTCTACAGCAGCTGCTTTCCCCTTAATCCCCCCTCCCTACAATTGTTTATTTAGATATATATGTATATATATATACTTTTTTTTTAAATTTTCATTTTATTTTATATATTTATATATAAACAACACTCACATACGTACACATCCGCACACAAATGGTAGAATAGACGAAACAAAATGTGCTATATAAAAGAAATAAAAAATAAATATATATATATATATATATATATATATATATATATATATATTTATTTTTTATTTCTTTTATATAGCACATTTTGTTTCGCCTATTCTACCATTTGTGTGTGGATGTGTACGTATGTGAGTGTTGTTTGTCCCCGTTTGGCTCCGACCTGACTTGGGTGGGTTGAAGGTGGGTATGGGTAAAGGTTTTGAGGATCGCTTACATACTGTTGTACAATTATGCCTTGATTATTACTGTCTGTTATTATTGTATGTATGTTAATTGCCGTGAAATTCAAATAAAAAGATTAAATTCAAAAAAATAAAATCATTACAATGTCGTTATTGATCAATAAATGTTTAAAATGCCCTATATCTGCCAACAGAGAGGGCAGCGAAAGAAGATATAAAGATTAGGATCGTGACTGGAGCTGTAATCGTTCCTCTTATTCTCCTGGGGATCATCCTTGGAATTGGTTGCTGGAAGAAGAGGAAAAGGAGAAAAATTCTCAATGAACAGGGACCAGCTGACAACAGCAGAGACCAGGAGAGGACTGCAGTGACCATGAAGCACAACCAGCTTCCGTTGGGAAGCAGAGGAGGTCTACCGGAATGATGTCTGGATTAGTGGGGTATTAGCCACAGGGAGAAGTTGGACAGACTTGGATTGTTTTCTCTGGAATGTCGGGGATTGAGGGGAGACCTGACAGTAATATATCAAACTGGGAGGAGTACAGATAGTGTAGACCATCAGACTTTTTACCCAGGAAGGAAATATCAAATAAGAGCAGGTATAGCTTTACAATGAGTGGCAAAGTTTAAAAAAGATGTGCAGGTCAAGTGTTTTACGCCAAGGGTGGCGAGTGACTGGAATGTGCTGCCGGGGGTGGTGGTGGAAGCAGATATGATAGTGGCATTTAAGAGACTTTTAGATAGGCACATGTATATGCAGGGAATGAATGGATATGGATTATGTGCAAGCAGATAACAATTGGTCTTGGCATCATGTTCGGCACAAACATTGTGGGTCAAAGGGACTGTTATTGTGCTGTACTGTTCTATGTTCTATGCTCTTTATTGTATCAATGCTGACTGATGGCTTTACATTCAGCCATTAATTTTTCAACTGCTGTCTTCACCAGTTACCCTGTGATTCCAAAGTCATACATTGTGCCACATTTTGGAATAAGAGGTCGCCTATTTGACTGATTGATACTTTATTATCACATGTGACATGTCACAGTGAGATTCTTTGCTTTGCATAACATACACAAGGTATAGAAAGAGTCACCATGTATAGGGTGCCGACACAGTTACAAAGTAATCATTACAGTCCCCAATGGTCCCTCTTTGTTCTCGGCAGCCCCTCCATGTTGGGTTCACCTGTGTTATCCGCGCCCCCTCCCCCCCCAACCCCGGGACCCACTTTGTTATCTTTGTTCTCGGCAGTCCTCCCATGTTGGGTCCCTCTTTAAAATAGTTACGAAGAAGATTTATTTTCCAGGAGGTGTATGATTTGCCTGAACATTCTATTCCAGCTGTGAAGACAAGGTGAATGAATATTTTCCAGGTTGAGATATAGAGAATTTTAGATCAGAAATGAATCAAAGGTAGCAGGAATAATGCAGTAAACTGATCAAAATCAGATTGGACATAATGTTATTGAATGATGCAGTCTGTTCAAGGGGGCTTACAGCTGATTACTAATCTTATTTTATAAAAAACATAAAAATATTCATCTCAGGAAGAGGCCCTTTGGCCCACAATGTCTGTGGTGAACATGATGAGATGCTAAACTGATCCCATCCAACTGCAACATGATCCATATCCCTCTATTTCCTGCAGATCAGTTTGTCGATCTAAAAGCCTCTCAAACATCATATACATATCTTGCCAGAGATAGACACAAAAAGTTGGAGAAACTCACCGGATCAGACAGCATCTCTGGATACAAGGCATAGGTGACATTTCGGGATGAGACCCTTGTTCAGACTCCAGAAATGCTGTTTGACCCGCTGAGTCACTTCAGCTTTTTGAGCCTATCTTCGGGTTAAACCTGCATCTGCAGTTCGTTCCTAGTTATTTTGCCACTTCTCTTTGTCACATACTGTAACCTGCATTCCTTGTTCACATACCTGATGGTGTAGTGGAGAAGTAATTGCCTTTGCATTTAATGCTTTACTCAGTGCTTCAAGTATTTGATGGGCCAGTCAACAAGGATCTTTGTTTTCAATACGAACCACGCTCTACACCACAGCTTAGATAATATTGCTTAGTTTAGTTGAGTTATACAGCATGGATGCAGAGCCTTCAGCTCATCGAGTTGATACCATCCATCCTGCACACCAGTTCTATGTTATCCCTCTTTCACATCCGCTTTCCATACACTAGGGCAATTTTACAAAGGCCAACTCACCTACAAACCTGTACATCATTGAGATGTGCGAGGAAACCGGAGCACCGGGAGAAATCCCACGTGCTCACAGGGAGAACATGCAAACTCCACATAGACAACATCCCAGTACCATGTCCAGTGAATATTTATGGAACATGGTAACGTATGGGGGCTGTGTTTTGTTGACCTGACAGAGCACTGGGAACAATACTCATTATCAAAGATGTGGTGTAATAGCTGTGGAAGTGTTTTATGTGCAACAGACCGAGAATTTCATTGTATATCCACCAGTGTCATTTCTGAATTATGAGCATTTAATAAAATACTTTTGAATGAGTTTTACCAAGACGTTAGCATGCTATATACTTGTTTTGTCATTGTTAATACTGCAGACAGCTATTTACTCAATCATAAGATCATAAGTGATAGGAACAGAATTAGGCCATTCATCCCATCATTCATGGCTGATCTATCCTATCCTCCAAACCCCATTTTCCTGCCTTCTCCCCATAACCCCTGACACCCATACTATTCAAGAATCTATCTATCTCTGCCTTAAAAAAATATCCATTGACAGCCTCCACAGCCTTCAGTGGCAGAATTCCACAGATTCACCACCTTCTGAATAAAGAAATTCCTCCTCATCTCCTTCCTAAAGGAGTGTACTTTAATTGTGAGGCTTTTCCCTCTGCTGAGATGCTCCCACTAGTGGAAACATCCTCTCAACATCCACTCTATCCAGGCCTTTCACTATTCGGTAAGTTTCAATGAGGTCCCCCCCTCATCCTTCTAAACTCCAGTGAGAAGAGGCCTAGTGCCGTCAAACGCTCATCAGAGTGGAATAACAACAACTTTACTCTTCATATAACCAATTGTCAAAACTCACACCTCCACATTCAGGGGCAGTCTCTTCCCAATTGTTATCAGGCAACTGAAACCATCCTACCTACAACCAGGGTGCAGTCTTACATAGATACATAGAAAATAGGTGCAGGAGTAGGCCATTCGGCCCTTCGAGCCTGCACCGCCATTCAATATGATCATGGCTGATCATCCAACTCAGTATCCCGTACCTGCCTTCTCTCCATACCCCCTGATCCCTTTAGCCACAAGGGCCACATCTAACTCCCTCTTAAATATAGGCAATGAACTGGCCTCAACTACCCTCTGTGGCAGAGAGTTCCAGAGATTCACCACTCTCTGTGTGAAAAAGTTTTTCCTCATCTCGGTCTTAAAGGATTTCCCCCTTATCCTTAAGCTGTGACCCCTTGTCCTGGACTTCCCCAACATCGGGAACAATCTTCCTGCATCTAGCCTGTCCAACCCCATAAGAATTTTGTACGTTTCTATAAGATCCCCTCTCAATCTCCTAAATTCTAGCGAGTATAAGCCAAGTCTATCCAGTCTTTCTTCATATGAAAGTCCTGACATCCCAGGAATCAGTCTGGTGAACCTTCTCTGCACTCCCTCTATGGCTATAATGTCCTTCCTCAGATTTGGAGACCAAAACTGTACGCAATACTCCAGGTGTGGTCTCACCAAGACCCTGTACAACTGCAGTAGAACCTCGCTGCTCCTATACTCAAATCCTCTTGCTATGAAGGCCAACATACCATTCGCTTTCTTCACTGCCTGCTGCACCTGCATGCCTACTTTCAATGACTGGTGTACCATGACACCCAGGTCTCGCTGCACCTCCCCATTTCCTAATCGGCCACCATTTAGATAATAGTCTGCCTTCCCGTTTTTGCCACCAAAGTGGATAACCTCACATTTATCCACATTATACTGCATCTGCCAAACATTTGCCCACTCACCCAGCCTATCCAAGTCACCTTGCAGTCTCCTAGCATCCTCCTCACAGCTAACACTGCCCCCCAGCTTAGTGTCATCCGCAAACTTGGAGATGTTGCTTTCAATTCCCTCGTCCAGATCATTATATAAAATTGTAAATAGCTGGGGTCCCAGCACTGAGCCTTGCGGTACCCCACTAGTCACTGCCTGCCATTGTGAAAAGGACCCGTTTACTCCTACTCTTTGCTTCCTGTTTGCCAGCCAGTTCTCTATCCACATCAATACTGAACCCCAATACCGTGTGATTTAAGTTTGTATCCTAATCTCTTGAACTACTGTCTCCTGCATTGGAGATCCTCGGGCAATCTTTAATCGGACTTTACTGCCATTATCTTGCACCAAATGTTATTCACGTTATTCCCTTTATCATATATCTGTACACTATGGATGGCTCGATTGTAATCATGTATTGTCTTTCCACTGACTGGTTAGCACATTTAGTTTAGTTTAGTTTAGAGATACAGGGTGGAAACAGGGTCCGCACCAATTCCCGCACACTAACACTATCCTACACACACTTGGAACAGGTTTACATTTATACCAACCCAATTAACCTACATACCCATAGTCAAGATCAAACCCGGCTGTGTGGCACTTAAGGCAGCAACTCCAGTGCTGCATCACCATGCTGTCCTTATTGTTGTAGGATGTGCAGGGAATGGAGGTATATTATGTGCAGGCAGATAGGAGTTGGTCTTGGCATCATGTTCAACACAGACATTGTGGGCCAAAGGGCCTGTCCTGTGCTGTACTGATCTATTGTGGTGATTGTGAAAACACATAATAATTACTTGATTGCTGATATCTTAAGTGTATTTACTAGGTACATTAAATATTTAGACAAAACTAAATTCCACTCCCGAGCCATCTAATTCCCACACCCCATTCAGCGTGAAACATCAACTTTATTGAGGTAATGATATATTTATTTTCTGTTAATATTTAACTGTGAGTTTAATGTTACACCAAATGATAATTGGCTTGTTTCCATCAGTGTTTGCAATCTGGATGACCCTGAATTTATTGCTTAGGTGTGAGATTCATCGCAAGGACTGAGATGAAGCAGAAACTTGACTGTTACAGACTTTTTGGAGGGGTTTGCAAGATTTTGACCCAACACCTCTGAAGGCAAGACAATATATTTACAAGCAGCCTCAACCGCACCTCAGACAGTGCCATCCAGGCACTCGTCACTGTCTGTGAAAAAACATGCCCTGCACATTTCCTTTAAACATTCATCTTAAAACTATGCCCTCTTGTATTTAATGTTTCCATCCATGTTGAGTTTAGTTTATTTTAGTTTAGAGATACAGCGTGGAAACAGGCCCTTCGGCCCACCGAGTCCGCACCGACTAGTGATCGCTGGGCATTAGCACTATCCTACACACACTCGGGACGATTTACACATACACCAAGCCAATAATCTACATACCTGTACATCTTTGGAGTGTGGGAGGAAACCGAAGATCTCGGAGGAAACCCATGCTGTCATGGAGAGAACGTACAAACTCCACACGTACAGCACCCGTGGTCGGGATGGAACCTGGGTCTCCCACGCTGCAAGCGCTGTAAAGCAGCAACTCTACCGCTGCGCCACAGTGACTGCCCCTGTTCTGACTATCTATCCTATCTATACCTCTCATAGTTTTATGTACTTCTATCCGGTGTCCCATCAAACTCCGGCATTGTAGCGGAAGCAATCCATGTCTGTCCATATGTTTTCATGTAGCCAACACACCCTAGTTGAGGCATCATTCTTGTAAACCTCTGCACCCTTTCCAATGCCTCTACATCCTTTATGTAATGGGTCAACAAAAACTACACATAATACTCCAAATGTGGACTACCCAGCCCTATAAAACTGTATTATGACTTCCTGTCTCTAGAAACCCAAGATTCAACCCCAAGATCTCTCTGTAGATTAATGCTGTTAAGGGTCTTGCCAATAACTGTATACTTTTCCTTTACATTCGACCACTCAAAGTGTAACATACTTGCTCAAAATGAACTCCATTTGCAATTTTCTGCCCATTTCTGTATCTGATGTATTTCCCATTGTACACTACAGCCTTCTTCACTGTTCGCAACTCCATCAATGTTGGTGGCGCCTGCAAACTAACTAACCAACCCAACCACTGGGTGGCGCCAGCAATGGCTGTCTCGCCAACAGTCTGTCTGTCCCTTCCTTCTTTGTGTTTTAATAGTATGTGTTAAACCACGGGTTTGCAACCTACGGCCCACGGGCCGGATCCGGCCTGTAACCCGAAATCATCCGGCACGCAGGCGTAACACAAAACACACACAACACTTACCCGAGAGTAGTTCTCACACACACACACACACAGCCAATTCCATATCACAACACCTGCCGACACACTCTCTCTCTCCGTCCCTACCCTCCCACCCCGTCTTCCATCCTCCCGACCACCCGGAGTGAAAGCGCCCCCCCCCCCCCCCCCACCTCGGTGCTGCGGCTTGTGTGAAACTGCAGCGGGATGAGAGCGACTTCGACAACGCTGTGCTGGAGCGGTTTCTTCGGGAGCCCAGCGGCGGACGGGTTGGAGGAAAACAAAGCATCAGCGAGGTCGGTGAGTAATTCCGCTCCAGCCACAGTGTTGCACTTTAGTCGTATTTGTCGCAGGGGTAATTGTCTTTTTGTTGCGATTTTTAAAACTATAATTGATTAATTATTAACTATGGTGACAGATGTGGCCCTCCATCCACTCACAGACATGGGTCCTGGCTCCTATGCAGAACAAGGTTGTCAATCCCTTTATTAAATTATGTTTTAAGTGTTCTTTAGCTTGTTTTACGTGGGGAGGGGTGGTGTGGGGTTGGGGGAAACTTTTCTAATATCTTACCTCAACGGAGATGCGATTTTTTTCTGTATCGTATCTCGGTCCGCACTGCAGCCTAACATCCAGGAGTTGGCGGCCTTTGGTGGAGACCGACTTTTGACAGCTCCACCACGGGAGCCTGCGGAGTTACCATCACGCAGCTCACGATCCCTTTGCCAGGGATCGACCTCGGAACTCCAACCGTGGGTGCTTGCGGACTTAACATCATGGAGCTCGCGGTCTCTGGTCAGAGTCCGACCTCGGGAGCTCCAAGCCGCAGGTGCTTTGACCACCCGAACACAGGAGCTTCAATCGCCCTGACACAGGTGCTTCAACCGCCCGCTGCAGGAGCTTCGATCACCCCGACAATGGTTCTACTGCCCCGACCGCGGGAGAAAAAAAGAAAGAAGATTGGACTTTATTGCCTTCCATCACAGTGAGGAATGTGGGAATCTGCCGTGGTGGATATTTATGTTAACTTTTATGTCATTGTGTCTTGTTGCTTGTCTTGGGCCAGGGGTGGGATCCAGTACAAGCAAGGCCAACAACTTTAATGACACATGGATAAACAAAATCAAAATAAGAATGCAAGGAAACAACAAGAGATCCAATCAGAACATAGACACAACATGCTGGAGTAACTCGTCGGGACAGGCAGCATCTCTGAAGAGAAGGAATGGGTGACATTTTGGGTCGAGACCCTTCTTCAGACTGATGTCAGGAAAATGGGAGGTCGATAGATAAGGAAGTGTATAGATAAGGATGTGTGAGATGTGAAAACAGGACAAAGGGAATGGAGATCAAGGAAAATGTAGCAACAAAGCAAACAGAGGTAAAGAAGGGAAACTCTGGGAAAAGTTTGACAAGGGGGGGATCTGCTACATAGTGAGAAGCTGTGGTAAATATAACACCTTTATTTAACAGCAAGCTGCTTCGATAAACAAATAAGTAACAAGCCAACAGATGGTTACACTGATAAAGTTATACCAACAAGGGTGTTTGCAGGTTCAAGTGCAACATAAACTCTGGCCTTGAAGTATGATACTGTTTGGTTGGTTTCTGTGTGCGTACACAATGAGATTCTTTACAATGTAAATCAGAATATGAAAAACGGAGAAAAAAGTAAAATATATAGATTCATTCTTGTAAAACCTTTCACAACATTTTAAAAACATTTAGAACCACTGAGTATTTCTTGAAATGTAAACACTATTGAATGAATAAACAGAGAACATTGAGCAGGATCACACAGGGATAAGCCCTAGCATCACAACGTCTGTGCTGGCTATGTTGCCTTTACAAACTAATCCCATCTTCCTGCACATTGTCTATCCAGACTGAAGAAGGGCATCGATCCAAAACATCACCCAGTCCTTCTCTCCTGAGATGCTGCCTTTCCCGCTGAGTTACTCAAGATTTTTGTGTCTACCTTTGGTTTAAACCGGCATCTGCTGTTCCTTTCCACACACCCCTTCATTTCCTCTCTGTTCACATGTCACGACCCAAGAGAGACAAGAGAAAGCTTCTTTAATGAAATGTCTAATTAAATGTTCCAACAACAGAACAATTACATTATTACATGCAGCAGCCTAACAGGCCCATAAACAGAGTATAAATAGATAAACAAGATAATAATAAAAATAAAAAATAAAAGAGCCACTGTGTGGCGTGACAGTCAAAATCAATTTATTAGTTAACATAAAACATAGAGCAGTACCACATACATGCCTGTTTAAATGCCTTTAAACATTGCTATCATATCTGTTTCCACTACTTCCTCTGAAAGCATGCTCCAAGCACCCACCACTCTCTGTGTAAAAAATAATTTAAGATTTACTCCTCTCTACTCTGTGTCTCTCATAATTATATATACTTCCATCAGGTGTCCCCCACCCCCCTCATATTCCAACTCCACAAGAGCAAATGATCTAAGTTTGTCCAACCTGTCCTCACCGCTGACACTCTCAAACACTGCTTTCAATTTTCATTCAAAGGGAAATGTGATGAGCGACAGATGATCTGTGTTCTTCGGTGGTATCAACTGCAAGATAAATATCAATGAGGATTCTGGGATTAACCTGTATTCCTTAAATAACGTTTTGGGATTATTTTTTAGAGGGCTGAAATATATATCAGTCCATTCAGCCCAGCGAATCCACACCAGTCATTGACCATCCGTTCACACCAGTTCAGAGTTATCACATTTATGCATCACATTTTGACTTCACGGAGGGCCAATTAAGCAACAAGCCAGCATGTGGTGTACGAGGAAGCTGGACCACCTGGAGGTAGCCAGCGCAGTCACAGGGGGAAGGTGCAAACTCCACACGGACAGTACTTGAGGGCAGGATCAAGGCCAGGTCATAAGGAATGGGTGTAGAATTTAGGCCATTCGGCCCATCTAGTTCACTCCACCATTCAATCATTACTGATCTATCTCTCCCTCCTCACCCCAATTCTCCTGCCTTCTCCCCATAACCTCGGACACTTGTACCAATCAAGAATCTATCTATCTTCGACTTAAAAATATCCAGACGGCCTCCACAGCCTTCTGTGGCAACAAATTCCATGGATTTGCCACCCTCTGCCTTAAGAAATTTCTCCTCATCTTCCTAAAAGAACGTCCTTTAAATCTGAGGCTATGGCCTCCAGTCCTAGACTCTCTCACTAGTGGATACATCCTCTCCACATCCACTCTATCCAAACCATTCACTATTCTGTAGGTTTTAATGAGGTCCCCCCTCATTCTTCTAAACTCCAGAGAGTACAGGCCCAGTGCTAACAAATGTTCATGATAGGTTAATCTACTCATTTCTGGGATCATTGTTGTAAACCTCCTCTGGACCCTCTCCAGAGCCAGGACATCCTTTCTCAGATATAGTGCCCAAAATTGCTCACAATATTCTCTAGCACTGAGGGAGCAGCTCTGCCAGTTGTGCCATTGTGCCGGCCTGGTAGTATTTTGTTTTAACATGTGGTTGTAAAATTGCATCACAAACTCTGCAGAACGTCCCGTATAGCACTAGATTCCACTGGTGTTTCTTTGGTGGGATATTGACCCGTGGCTCTCTGACTGAGAATGGAGATATGCTGTGGCTGACACCGCATGAAAAAAATGTTTTGCACACAACTCACAGTTACTTCTTGCCTGGGTGGATGGAGCCCGCAGCGGGGGCTTGGGTCAGTGCCACAAAGGTGTCCGGAGATCACCCGGCAGCGTTAATGAAAAGGCCAGTGTGGCGGTCGATGATGGCGCCGACCAATGGACGAGAACGGACTCATGGAATTGAGGACGCCGCTGCTGAGGGAAGGAGCAAAGGAGGACCCGGCGTGGGGGACGGAGATTTGTAACTTTGTAAACGCCCTTTATGAGCAAATATTTCCATACCTTGTGTGTGCAAGCAAAGAATGTCACTGAGACTTGTCACATGTGACAATAAAGTATTCAATTCAATTCAATCAACAGCCACCTCTCATAATCTATTGATAACAGGCCTTTTGTTACAAGATGGCATTCTCTGGAAAGGCGTAGGTTACTTAAAAATGTTTTAATCAATTTCTCTGATACAAGTGCACTGACCTCTTGTTCTGCTTTAGCTGTAAGTAGACACACTCTCTACAATACCTTTCTCACACGACCGAACTTTGAGGATCAGTTTGCACATGGTATGTTTGAGAGCTATTTCCATTTACTGGGAGACATCACAGCCTAGCCTGAACTAGACTGCATGCTACTCTATAGTTAATGGTGAGATCAAGGCTTTTTGTCTGTCAGTCTGATATTGATTACAGTTGAATTCAGGAAACCCAATACCAAACAGCCTTTCACAAGGAAAAGCAAACAAATTGTGGCATTTACTTCAAGAAATACTCACACTCCCTATTGGACAATGTTAATGAATTCTGCTTTCAAACAATGAGTTCAAACCATGCTAAACAAGTCCAAGGAATTCTTAATGTAAACAAAGGAACTGCAGATGCTGGTTTAAGCTGAAGATAGACACAAAATGTTGTAGTAACTCAGAGGCACAGGCAGCAGCTCTGGATAGAAGGAATGGGTGATGTTTTGGGTTGAGATCCTTTGGGGAAAAAATCATCCTGGCCTATGTGTAAATCGCATGTCAATGAGAATGGAGATGTTGACTGAAATGTGAGTCAGTGGGATTTGGATGGAAATGTGAATGCACAGAATTTAAAAGTAGTCTATTGGATCTGAACACATCTTGGTCTGAAGTAGGGTCTCGACCCACAATGTCACCCATTCCTTCTCTCCAGAGATGCTGCCTGTGAGTTACTCCAGCATTTTGTGTCTGTCTCCCGTGTAAACTGGCATCTGCAGTTCCTTCCTACACATTTGGTATGTGAATCAGTATTGTGTGAATGGATAATTTTTTGAATGGGTATAAGCTTCAGAATGGTGTTGGTGGGGGCATTTTTGAATGGGGTATGTGATTCAGAATGGTGTGAATGGAGGAATTTTTGAACGGGGTATGTGATTCAAAATGGTGTGAACAGATCAAGTTTATCAATGACAGATACATTTATGCAATTAATCTATATTTATCATATCTAATTTTATAACATAAATATGAACCAAATTGAATTAATTACGTTCCACCCTGTTACTTGATCTTTTAGATAGTTGAGAAGGTATTGAAAGAGTGCCTTGTTCACTCAAGAACCCAGGCAATAGTGGACAGTTTATCAGCAAACACTTGGCCCAGTGCCCGAGGTGCTCCAGTCACTAAGTGATGGAAATGTATTTGTCATTCCACAAATCTCACATTGTGTAAGAGGTTGTGGTTGGAGTCTCAGCCCAACAGATCAGTCAGAAGAGGTACAGGAACAGAGGCAGGGTGAATGTGTGATTTGTAGACTATCAGATACAGAATATTACAGGTCAGGAACTCACCCTTTGGCCCACAATGTATATGCCGAATGTAATGCCAAGATAAACTGACCTAGTCGAATGCAAACAGAAATTTTACATTCGATGAACACTTTCACATCATACAACCCATCTCCAATGAAAATTATCTCCTTCCTTCCATGACTTTTAGTTATGGAGTCATAGAGTGATACAGTTTGGGAACAGGCCCTTCAGCCCAACTTGTCCACACTGGGCAACATGTCCCAGCTACACTAGTCCCACCTGCCTGCCTTTGGTCCATATCCCTCCAAACCTGTCATATCCATGTACATGTCTAACTGTTTCTTAAACGAGGGGATTGTCCCAGCCTCAATTACCTCCTCTGGGAGCTTGTACCATACACCCACCACACTTTGTGTGAAAACGTTACCCTTCGGATTCCTATTAAATCTTATCCCATTGACCTTGAAACTATGTCATCTGGTCCTCGATTCCCCTACTCTGGGCAAAAGACTCTGTGCATCTACCCGAACTATTCCTCTGATGGTATTGTATACCTCTTACAAGATCACCCCTCATCCTCCTGCGCTCCAAGGAATAGAGACCCAGCCTACTCAACCTCTCCCTATAACTCACACCCTCTAGTCCTGGCAACATCCTTGTAAATCTTTTCTGACCAGTTTCAAGCTTGACAATATCTTTCCTATAACATGGTGCCCAGAACTGAACACAATATTCTAAATGCGGTCTCACCAACATCTTATACAACTGCAACATGACCTCCCAACTTCTGTACTCATTATTCTGACTGATGAAGGCCAATGTGCCAAAAGCCTTTTTGACCACCTTATCTACCTATGACTCGACCTTTAAGGAACCTTGCACTTGTACTCCTAGATCCCTCTCCTCTCAACACTCCCCAGAGACCGACCATTTACTGTGTTAGACGTCCCAAAAAGCAACACCTCACACTTCTCTGTATTAAATTCCATCAACCATTCCTCGGCCCACTGGCCAATCGATCCAGATCCTGCTGCAATCGTTCACAACCCATTGTCTACCTGCAACCGTTCACAACCATCTTCACTATCTGCAAAACCACTCCCTTTTGTATCATCAGCAACCTTGCTAATCTTGCCCCGTATTATATCATCCAAATCAATTATGTAGATGACAAACAGTAACGGGCCCAGCACCGAACCCTGAGTCACACCACTAGTCACACGCCTCCAATCAGTGAAGCAACCTTCCACCATCACCCTCTGCTTCCTTCCATGGAGCCATTTGCTATCCATTCAGCTATCTCTCCTTGGATCTCATGTGATCAAATCTTCCAGAGCAGCCTACCATGCGGAGCCTTTTCGAATACCTTTCTGAAATCCATGTACACAACATCTACAGCTCTGTAGAGCTTCCACAGCTTGAGTTGTGCAAAGTCATGGAGAACACATCTCCGGTCAGTCAGCTAATTTCCATTGTGTTCAGTGTGTTGGACTGAGGGAAAAAATGGGATTAAAGGATGAGATTCTTTCTCCAGTTGCTGTGATACATTGTAAATGGATCGATTGTAATGTGTACGAAGGAACTGCAGATACTGGTTTAAACAGAAGATAGTCATAAAAAAGCTGGAGTAACTCAGCGGGGCAGGCAGCATCTCTGGAGAGAAGAATTGAAGAAAGTCTCAACCTGAAACGTCACCCATTCCTTCTCTCCAGAGATGCTGCCTGTCCTGCTGAGTTACTCCAGCTTTATGTGTCTATCTTCAGATCGATTACAATCATGTATTGACTTTCTGCTGACTGGTTAGCACACAACAAAAGCTTTTCACTGTAAACAGCTTTCACTATTTCACAATAAACTAAACTGAACTGAGACTATTAATACTTCATACCTGTGCATAAACCTGGGCAAATGAATTTTAAAATAATTCTTGTCTATAACCTGCTTATGTATTCAAGTGACAGTGGGTGCATTGATTCAATGGTTCAATGGTTACTTTATTGTCACATATACCTGGGTTCAGTGAAATTACTTTTCCTACAGTTCTGTCAAACATTTACAATACACAAGGACAATCATACTTTAGTACAAGACTACAGGAAATATAGATTACATTGAGACAATACACAATTTGTATTGATTTCCACTAACATTTTGCATAAATCAAAACTCCAAAGTTATAAACAATGTAGAGATTTAACTTGACCTGATAACCTATTGCTTTGGTGGCAGCACCGGTTTGGAGCTGCAGGGTTTAGCCCACAATGTTTGGTATTAGTGTAAAGTTCATAATATCAGGATTATTCTTGCATGGAACAGACACTGGTCCACAACCCCAACTTGAATCTGATTTCATGAATTAATTGGCCATTGTACACTTGGCCAGACATTCCTTATCAAGATTACCATAAGGGACAACCTGCCCTGCCAATGTTACCTCAAAGTGACTATGAGTGTGGTGAACATGGATTGACTTGGAAAGTTTCCTGAAAGATCAGCACACATTGAAATGATAACGCAATCAACTGTTATTCGATGCACAGAGACTTTGCCCAGAGTAGGGGAATCGAGGACCAGAGGACATAGGTTCAAGGTGAAGGGGAAAAAGATTTAATAGGAATCCGAGGGTCAACATTTTCACACAAAGGCTGGTGGGTGTATGGAACAAGCTGCCAGAGGAGGTAGTTGAGGCTGGGACTATCCTATCCTTTAAGAAACAGTTAGACAATCGCAGGCAAGTGGGACCAGTGTAGCTGGGACATTGTTGGCCGGTGTGGGCGAGTTGGGCCGAAGGACCTGTTTCCAAACTGTATCACTCTATGACTCTATGATATTATTAATAAAATTAATTAACAACAATCAAGTAGATTGTTTGAAGCTGTTCCCATTCCTTATGCAGATCCAAGTAACCCAATCAAGGTAAATCAATGTTAGGTGCCTGGAAGATGTGGAGTACTCAATAATCAAGATCTGGTACTTTAGTGACCTTCCTTCCATTATAAAGTCAAAAGTGATTGTCTGTTGTTGATTGCACAATGCTCAATTTCATTTCCTCATTTATTCACTGCACCACAAGCTTCAACCAGTGACAAAACACACTGCAGATACGTGTCATCTAGTCCATCAGAACATTCCAAACTCAACATCTCAAGCACAAGAACAACAAGGTCAGCAGATGTGTGGGAACCTGACCTGGGATCCATCCTGACTTAGAAATGAATCACCATTTGTTCATAATTGAGTTTGGTTTAGAGATATGTCATGCCAGCAGTTCGAAATAAACAGGTCGCAGAGGGTAGAAGGCTGGCACAGGGGGTCAAAGAGGATGGGGTTTGTAGGATAAGGAGGACTGTGTTTTCACCGGGAGGTGAGGACTCCTTCCCGTAGAAAAAGGCTTGGAGGCGGAGGCAACTGAAGAAGATCTCTACATCATGGTGAGCCCTGAATTTGTTGAGGTGGGGGCGTAGGGATACAAAGATAAGGCCTCAGTTGAAGACTGACTGTTCTGTATCAGAAGGAAGTCTGGGGGGAAGGACCCCGGAGAGCTTTACTGTATATTGTCGGGGCCAGCAGCGTAGAGGCCCAAGGCCGGAAAAGGGGCTTGCAAACCATGTGTTGATGTCTTTGGCCGACTGGTGGCCAGTGAAGAGGCGAGGATCGGCGGAGTCAATGGGCCCACGAGTGGCTAGAGTACAGGTAAAGGTTGGCGGCAAACATGGCCTGGAAGCTTTGTGGGCCGATGGTGGCATGATCAACAGTGTCAGTAGGTCAGGCCTGGAAGCTCCATTAACCATTCTTCAGCCCACTTGTCTCACTGATCACGATCCAGCTGTAATTTTTGATAACTTTGTTCACTGTTTATGATATCAACTAGGTCAATGTCATCTGCAAAGTTTCTAATCATGCCGCACATTTTCATCTAAGTTGCTCATATAAACCACAATCAGCAATGGGCCCAGCACTGAACCCTGAGGGATACCTCTATTCACAGGCCTCCAGTGTGAAAAGCACTTCCACTATCACCCTATGCTTCCATGAACGTAATTCTTTGTTTAGGCAGCTAGTTCTCCCTGAATTCCATGAGCTCTAATCATCCAGAGCAGCCTACCATGCAGAAACGTATCAAAGGCCTTGCTAAAGACCATATGTACAATGTCTATGACCTTATCATCATCAACCTTCTTGGTTACTTTTTCCAAAAACTACCAGATTGGCGATGCATGATCTCCCACGTACAAAACCACACTGACCAGCCCCTGTCTCTACAAATGCATATTTACCCTATCTCTCAGAATCCTGTCCAGTAACTTCCCTACTGCAGATTGTAGACCCACTGATTTATAGTTTCTAGGCTATGCCCTGTAGTCCTTCTAACAATGATTCATATCTCTCAGTCAGGGCGCTTGCAATTTTTTCTCTAGCTCCCCACAGTGTCCTCTGATATATCTGATCAGGTCTGGGTGAATTATCTACTTTCATATGTCTTAGGATGTCCAGCACATCATCGGCCATAACACGGACTGTCCTCCAGACATCTCCATTTCCTGTTGCAAGCTCCCTCATCTTCAAATCTTTCTCCACAGTAAAAACAGGGGAGAAATACTCATTGAAAATCTTGCTCATCTCATGCAGCTCCTCACAGAGATGACAGCTTTTATTTTCTGAGTGGATTTATTCTTTATCAAGTTACCCTCATTCATTTAATATAGGAGCGAAGAAGTCTGTAAAAACTTGTGAACACTGCCCAGTCCATCACGGGTTCTGACCTCCCCACCATCGAAGGAAGCTCAAAAAGGCAGCAAGGATCATCAGAGACCCACACCACCCTGGCCACACACTTATTTCACCCCTGCCATAGGGTAGAAGGTACAGGAGCCTGAAAATTGTAACGTCAGGTTCAGCAATAACTTCTACCCTACAGCCTTTAGGCTATTAAACACTACAGCCTTAAACAAGCTCTTAACTACATAGACTATTATTGTTATTGTTGCACCATTATTGTTTGTTTTTTGTGTGTACATATGAGTGTGTGTGTGTGTATATATATATATACGAATATGGTCTCTATATATGTGTATTTGTGAGTATGTGTATACATACACACCCAGATATTTTTATTTCATGTTTCTTATATTGTTTACAGTGTACTATGTTTACATATTCTGTTGTGCTGCTGCAAGTAAGAATGTCATTGTTCTATCTAGGACATCTCTATATAACTAAAAGTCTTTGGCTTGTTTGTGCCCACGATGTGTCTGTGTGTGTGTCAATCTGGTAAATTCCTGTCTTCTTCCTAATGCTAGGCCACAGCCTTCCTATTTTCACACATCTTACTCACATTTTTCCCGTGGTGGCAATAAACATCTTCCCATCACATTTCCACCTATATTTCCGAAGTTATTAATCGTTAAATTTTAAAAACAGTTTGATTTCTTCAAACTCTTCCATTTTGGAAACAAAATCCGAGTGACTTCACAATGCACTCGCGAGGCAGGACAGGGCCACTCCAGGAGGGACGGACACTCCAGTGCTCCAACCCTCCTTCCCCCCTCCCCACCCCCCTCCAGTGCACCAATCACGATGGGCTCTCAAGCTGCCGAGTGCCACACCCCCTGCCCCCTCCCCCTCATCATGATTAAAGTGTTTTTTTAAGCCAAACGGGTTGCGTTGGGGGACGGGTGAGTGCTGGAATATTGCGTTGGGGGAGCAGACCCAACGGGTCTGCACTTGGTCTGGTATGACAATAAAACAATATTGATTCTTGAATGTACATAAAGTATCTTTGGATTCTTCTTTGCCAGAGTTGACAACAAAATTGATAAGTATATTAGGTAATGATAATTGTTATCTAAGATTACAAAATAATGTTGATCAACCGGAAAGGTATGGAGGTGAGGGGATGGGAGGTGAGGGGGGGGGAAGGAATGCCAGTTGAAATCTAACTCAAACAAGTGTGATTTGATGCATTTTGGGAATTCAAATCATGACTGGCCAAATCTATTGCAGGATTGTAAATGGAGCTGTACCTTGGTGTACAATTACATAGTTCCCTGAAAATGGCATCATAGTTTGATAGGGTAGTGAAGGGAATATATGTCTGAAGAATCGCCTCAATCCAAAACGTCACCCATTCCTTCTCTCCAGAAATATTGCCGCTGAGTCTCTCTAGCTTTTTGTGTCTATCTTCGGTTTACATTAGCATCTGCTGTTCATTCCTACACAGAGTATATGTTGTGCCTTGTTTCCTCAGCCATGGTACTGAGGACTAGGGTTGGGGTGTCGTGTTACAGTTGTACAGAATGTTGAACAGGCAACCATTAATCTGTCCAGGGGCTCAGCTGATTTGCTGCACAATAGACTCTAATCCAAGTTCTGAACTCCGAAAAGAAAATCAAGAAATTCAAGTTGCCACTCATCCAGGGACTGAATAACAAAACACATCTTAGTGTTGCTTATCTGGCTTGAGAACTCTTAACATTGATCTATTTTGCTTCATACTGTAGTCCATTTAATAAACTGGTCATCCCCAGACATCCTGTGTCCACACTTTCCCAAGGGCACCTCACCTATTTTCAGCTCTGCTCTCAACAAGTATCAATCACATTATCCCTCTCTCTATCTATCATCTCTCTCCATCTCACTATATATCTCTCTCTCTCTATCTCCCTATTTCCCTCCATCTATTTATCTCTCCATCTCTCATCCCTCAGCTCTATCTCTCTTTCCTTCATCTCTTTCATTTCTGCAAATTGAAATCATTAATCAGTCTGAGAGCACTGTGTGTGACTGAATGACATCAGAGCATCAGTCCCTGAGGCATACCACTGGTCACAGGCTTCCTATGTAAAAAAAACAACCCTCCACTACCACTCTCTGACTCCTACCACCAAGCCAACTTTGTGTCCAATTGACTAGCTCACCCTGGATCCCATGTTTTCCAACCTAATGGACCAGCCACCCATGTGGGGCCTTGCTGAAGGATGGCATGGTGGCATAGTCGTAAGGCTACTGCATTACAGTGCCAGAGACCTGGGTTCAATCCTGACTACAAGTGCTTTTCTATATGGAGTTTGTACGTTCTCTCCGTGACCTGCGTAGGTTTTCTCCAAGATCTTCGGTTTTCTCCCACACTCCAAAGACGTACAGGTTTGTACGTTAATTGGCTTGGTATAAAAGGTAAAATTACCCCTAGTGTGTGTAGGGTAGTGTTAAAATGCGGGGATCGCTGGTCGGTGCAGGCCCGGTGGGCTGTAGGGTCTGTTTCCTCACTGTATCTCTAAACTAAACTAAACATAGACAACATCTGTCATCCAATCACACACTGGGCAATTTACAAAATTCAATTAACCAACCAACTCGCATGTCTTTGAGATATAGGAGGAACGGAGCATTTGGTGGAAATCCACGTGTCATAGGGAGAACAAGAAAATGATACACGTTGTACCCGAGATCAGGATTGAATCCAAGTTGCTGTAGCAGAGGGGCACCAATTCTGCCAGTTGCCTCAATGTACTGCCTTTTAAAAAGAAAATTCAAAGCCTGTCCCAATGTACGAGGTAATTCAAGAGCTCTCCCGAGTTTAAAAAAAAATCAAACTCGTGGTAAGCACGTAGATGGTACGTAGCAGGTACGTCGGAGCTCGGGACATCTCCTAGCGGCTCGTAACGCTAACGGCAGGTACTCGGGAAACGCGGTAAGCTCGTGAAGACTCGTGAAGATTTTTCAACATGTTGAAAAAAGTCCACGAGAGCCCCAAGTACCTACGAGCGGCTATTACCGTAATTCTCCGAGTTCGAATCAGGGGAAACTCGGGAGAACTCTTGAATTAGCTCGTACAGTGGGACAGGGCCTTTAAGCTGTGTCTGCGTTGTCCATGCACACACTCTCTGGGCAGAATTAGTTTAGTTTAGTTTAGAGATACAGCATGGAAACAGGCCTTTCGGCCTACCAAATTTGCGAAGACCAATGATCCCTTTACATTGGCACTTTCCTACACACACTAGGTACAAATTACAATTTACAAACCAATTAACCTACAAACCTGTACGTCTTTGGAGTGTGGGAGGAAACTGGAGCACCTGGAGAAAACCCATGCGTTCACCCAACATACAAACTCCGTGTGGACCGCACCCATAGTCAGGATCGAACCCTGGTGTCTGGTGCTATAAGGCAGCAACTCTACCGCTGCGCCACCCTGCCGCCCCTAAGTATAGATATAGGGAAAGATACAGCAGCCTGAAAACCGTGACAACCAGATTCAAGAATAGTCTCTTCTCAGCAATCATCAGGCTCTTCAACACCACACAAAACTAACTTCAGCATCTATGATCATCTACGGACTGTCTTTGAATGTAATATGAATTTAGTTTTTTGCACTATTATGATAGTCCAGTATTACAGTTATTAATTTATTGTTATATTGGTTGTTTTATATTATCTCTGTGTTATTGCAGTTACATGCAGGTGAAGCTGCAGCAAGTCAGAATTTTGTTGTTCTATTGTTGATACATATGACAATTAAACAACTCTTACCTCACATTTGATTTTGGGTAAAGCTCACTCCATATTACCCCCACCATACACTCAGGAAAAGTACAAGGAACAAGTACATGTTTAAGAAAGAACTGCAGATGCTGGAAAAATCCAAGGTAGACAAAAATGCTGGAGAAACTCAGCAGTGAGGCAGCATCTATGGAGCAAAGGAATAGGTGACGTTTTGGGTCGAGACCCTTCTTCAGACTGATATGGGGGTGTGGGGCGGGAAGAAGAAAGGAAGAGGTGGAAATAGTAGGCTGTGGGAGAGCTTCGAAGGGGAGGGGAAGGAGGGAGAAAGCAAAGACTACCTGAAAATGGAGGTCAATGTTCATACCGCTGGGGTGTAAACTACCCAAGCGAAAAATGATATGCTGCTCCTCCAATTTGCGGAGGGTCTTACTCTGGCCGTGGAGGAGACCCAGGACAGAAAGGTCGGATTCTGAATGGGAGGGGGAGTTGAAGTGCTGAGCCACTGGGAGATCAGGTTGGTTAATGCGGACTGAGCGGAGGTGTTGGGCGAAGCGATCGCCAATCCTGCGCTTGGTCTCACCGATGTAGAGCAGTTGACACCTAGAGCAGCGGATGCAATAGATGAGGTTGGAGGAGGGGCAGGTGAACTTCTGCCTCACTTGGAAAGACTGCTTAGGCCCTTGGATGGAGTCAAGGGGGGAGATAAAGCGACAAGTGTAGCATTTCCTGCGGTTGCAAGTGAAAGTGCCAGGGGAGGGGAAGGTTAAGGAACGGGGCTTCTTCTCTTCGACTGCAGATGAGGCTCTCAGCAGGGTCTCTTCTATATCTCGTTGCTCCGCTCTCACTCCCCATCCCCCCACTCGTGACAAGTTCCCCTTGTCCTCACATTACACCCTACCAGCCGTCACATACAACAGATAATCCTCCGACATATTCGCCACCTCCAACGGGATCCCATCACTGGCCACATCTTCTCATCTTCTCCCCTTTCAGCTTTCTGAAGAGACTGCACCCTCTGTAACTCCCTGGTCAATTTGTCCCTTCCCACCCAAACCACTCCCTCCCCTGGTACTTTCCCTTGCAACTGCAGGAAATGCTACACTTGTCGCTTTACCTCCCCCCTTAACTCCATCCAAGGACCTAGGCATGCCATGCTATCCAAACAGATTGGATATACCATACACAGATATAATCAATTAAAAGGGGAATAATATCATGCAGCATAACAATCTCAGCATTGTAGCGCATCAGTTCCAGTGAGAAACACCAATGATCTCGGTGGATAGACGTAAATCATACTTACCATAACCTACAGAAAAACTGTTCAGTAGCCAGATAACAGAGGGGAAGAAGCTGTCGCTGAGGCTGGTGGTACGTGCCTTCAATCTTCTGCACCTTCTGCCAAACGGGAGCCAAACTTATCCATGCCTTTCATAATTTTACATACTTCTATCAGGGCTCCCCTCAACTAATTGGAGCAGGGAACCAATGTAAGGACAGTTTTGGCAATGATACAAAAATAGATGAAATGGCACGGTTTAATGAGGAAAGTATGATTTTACAACAGGATATAGATAGCTTGAGTGATTAGTCAAAACCTGGCTAATGTGTTTAATGTGGGAAACTGTGAGGTCATGCTGAAGATAGACACAAAATGCTGGAATAACTCAGCGGGACAGGCAGCATCTCTAGATAGAAGGAATGGGTGACGTTTCAAGTCGAGACCCATTTTCGGACTGTAGAACTCTCGTTGGAGAGAGGAGAACTTCTTCAAAGTAGGCATACCTTGAGGAGATTTCTCAGTGGAGCAGCCAAATTGTGTAGGAAGGAACTGCAAATGCTACTTCACACTGAAGATAGACACAAAATGCTGGAGTAACTTAGCAGGACAAGCAGCATCTCTAGGTAGAATTGGTGATGTTTCGAGTCATGCTCTTTGGCATGAGGAATCAAGTCAGCTTGCCTCAATCAGTATCAATGGTGCCAAAGTAGAAATGGTTGAGAGCTTCAAATTCTTTGGTGTAAATATTACCAACGAACCTTGATGGACCAACCACATTGAAGGGACAGCCAAGAAGGCACACCAATGCCTCCATTTCCTCAGACGACTGAGGAAATTTGGTATGTGTCCAATGACTCTTACCAACTTCCATAGATGCACCATAGAAAGCATATTATCAGGTTACATCACAGCTTGTTTTCAGAATAGCTTTGCCCAAGACCACAAGATATTGCAGAGAGGTGTAGATGTAGCACAGTCCATCACACAGACCAGACTGCCCATCATTGTCTCCATTTACACTTCCTGCCTCTTCAGGAAGACAGCCAACATAGTCAAAGACCTTTCTCACACTAGTGATTCCTTTTTTCTCCACTTCCATCAGGCAGAAGATGCAGAGCTTAAAGGTGTAGAGCACCAGACACAGGAACAGCTTCTTCTCCTCTGTTATCAGGCTTTTGAATGTTCCATGTGCTAGGACCCATTCCCAATTCTCCTTTACCTCAATATGGCCATTGGATTTTGTCTCTGGAACTGTTGTACAATAATGTTGAGAGCTATATTCTTCACTGTATCTTATCCTTCAGTCTGCCTATTGTACTTGTGTTTGGCTTGATAGTATTTATGTATACAACAGCAAACACAATGCTTTTCACCGTACCTTGGTACACATCACAATAACAAACCTCAAGCTAAACCTTAAATGGTGGATTCTTGTCTAAATGGAGAGAGACTGTAACTGAGTGAAGTTCAGATGGGATCTTGGTATTCAAGTGCATGCATCAAATTAAGTTAGTAGCAGGCCCAGTAACCAATGGAAAAAATGCAGTCTTTACTGCAAAGGGGATGGAATTTAAGAACAGGGAAGTTATATTGGAATTATGCAGGATGATAGTGAGTCAATAACTGGAAAACCGCACACAGTTTAACATTAAATAGGGTATAGGAGCATTGGATGCAGACCAGGTGAAATTCACCAAACTAAGTCAAGAGATGAAAAGGTTGTCCCATCAAGAGCGGTAAACACTTTAGGTCTGCATTCCTTGGAGTGTAGAAAGTGATGAGTGACCTTATTCACACATGCAATATCTTAAGGGGCTTTTCATGATAGATGTTGAGATGTTTCACTGGTGGGAAAGTCTAAAAACAATGGGAAACAACTACAGAATAAGGGACCAGTTGTTTAAAAGTGAGGTACATAAAAATTACTTATTTCAGAACGGTGTGAATCGCTGGAATTCTGTGCCCAGAGGTGGTGGTGGCTAAGGCATTAGATATGCTTATGAACAGATAGAGAAATCTTTGAAAGATTCAGGCAATTGACGGTTTTGGGGTAAAGGAACAGAGGAGTAGTCCACTTCTGCTATTTTTACTTGTGTTGTGGACGATTACCCTCATGAATAAAGTTAGAACTTGCAACCAACATTTCAATCAGAGGGGCACAGCAGTGGAGTTACTTCCTTGCAGTACCTGTGACTCCGGTTTGATCCTGACTAAGGGTGCTGTCTGTACCAACTTTGTATGTTCTCTCTGTGACTGCATGGGTTTTCCCTGGTGCTTTCGTTTCCTCCCAGTTCCAAAGACCTGCAGGTTTATAGGTTAATTGGCATCTGTAAATTGTCCTATGTGTATAGGATAGAACTGTGTAGGCAGCATGGTGACGCAAAGGGGTGGCACGGAGTAGCAGCGGTAGAGTTGCTACAGTGGCAGAGACCCAGGTTTGATCTTGACCATGGGTGCTGTATGTATGGATTTTTTACGTTCTCCCTGTGACCTGTGTGGGTTTTCTCTGGGGCTTCCAGCTTCCTCCCACACTCCAAAGACATGCCGGTTTGCAGGTTATTTGGCCCCAGGTGTGTGTAGGATAGTGTTAGTGTGGGGGGGTCACTGGTCAGCACAGACTCAGTGGGCCTAAGGGCCTGTTTCAAGGCTGTACCTCTAAACCAAACTAATCTAAGGAGCTGAGGCCAACTGAACAGTGATCATTTTATTGAATGGTGGGACAAGTTTGGTGACTATTCTCAGGGGCTGATAGCCTACTACTGTTCTATTTCCTCCTGTTCTTGATAGTTCCCCTCATGGAGGAAACTAGACCTTGGAGGCCAAGGTTTCAAACTGAGGAGAAAATTGTTTTATTTTTCTCCCAGATGATAACGAATCATGGGAATTTTCAACTGCAGAGTGTAGATTCATTACGTTACTGAGAAGGATGGATTTGTTTCTTTGGGAAGTTGTTGGTTACTGGCTACAGACTCTTCTGGTCATGAGTAGATCAGTCATGACCTAATTGAGCTGCAGAACAGACTTTACTCATGGCCAACAAGTACTTCATTTTTCTTGTGATCTCTACAATTACCCACTACAATCATTGCACTCTTACTTGTTTATGATTGCACTCATGTATGGTGTATTATGACTGGATAGCATGCAAAACATGGTATTTCACCGTATTTTTGTACACATTACAATAATAAACTCAACTTTAGGGAGAAGGGAGCAGAATAATGTGGCCTCTATCAGTGGTTGAGTAATATGGACTAAAACATTGGTTTGGACTAATTCTGCCAGTGGCTTGTGGGCCTATTCCTGCTTCTCCTTTCTTGTGTTCATGTATTTGATGTCTCTTGCTTACTGTGGTCACTGCTGTGAGTTATAACTCCAGTAACATAAGCAAATTAGTTCAGCACTATCCGAGCAAAATTAAAAGCATTTTTTAAAATGCAGACTTAAATCTGATGTAGTGAGGGAGAAACACAGACATCTTTGGGTTGATTGAAATGATTTTGGTTAAGAGCTGAAAATTAAAATGAATAGAAACTAACATTTTGACATTAGACTTCAGAGGTACATCACGGAAGCAGGCCCTTCGGCCCACCGAGTCCTCGCTAACTCCCCGTACAATAGTACTATACCACGACAGGTGACAATTTACAATTTTACCAAAGCAAATTAACCTAAAAACCTGTACTTCTTTGAGATGTGGGAGGAAACTGGAGCACCCAGAGAAAAACAATGCAGTCACGCATGGAGATGCAGGGAGAATGTACAAACACCGTACAGACAGCACCGTTAGTCAGAATCGACCTGAGTCTCTGCTGCTATAGGCAGCAACTCTACCGTTGCAACACTGAGGATATCTTGAATTACAAAAGCAATATTTTGGGCTCATCACCAACCATACCAGCACCTGCATTCTTTATATGGTACATTGATATGGAGTTTATTGCATTGAAACAGGCCCACAAGCCTGCCCTGTTGTTCAATACAATCCCTCAGTCATTCCTGATCTGGTTTGATTAGGATGCAAATAAAAGCTTTTCACTATATCACAATACAAGTGACAATAATAAACCAATACCAATGCTATTGTGTAAGTTCTCCCCATATCGGATATAGATCCTTGATAAATTTGTAGACACCATCGCCGTCTATATCCACCACCATTTGCTGCACAGTTTCAATGTCCAAACTAGCTTCCAATATAACTGTTTTACAGAATTCCATTTTGAGTTGAAAGATACAACATGGAAACAGGCCCTTCAGCCCACCATGCTGACCACCGGTCACCCCTTCATACTAGTTCAATGTTATCCCACTTTTTTGTCCAATCCCCACACACGCTAGGGGAAATTTACAGATGTCAATTAACTGACAAACCCACACACCTGTGGAATGTGGGAGAAAACCAGAGCACCCGGGAAGAACCCAGGTGGTCACAGGAAGAAGGAACAAAATCTATACAGTAGCTAGACAAAAATGCTGGAGAAACTCAGGGGGTGAGGCAGCATCTATGGAGCAAAGGAATAGTTTTGGGTCAAGACCCTTCTTGGAGGGTTTCGACCAGAAACGTCGCCTATTCCTTTGCTCCATAGATGCTGCCTCACCCGCTGAGTTTCTCCAGCATTTTTGTCTACCTTCGATTTTTCCAGCATCTGCAGTTCTTTCTTAAAGAAAATCTACACAGACAATACCAGAGGTCAGGATCTAACGCTGGTCTCTGGTGCTGTGAGGCAGCAGCTCTACCTGCTGTGTACAGTGTTTGGTTTCCTCCTTTTTGTTCTGCATTGTAATGATTCAAGTCAGGATAGGCATTGGATTTATGAGTCTCCTGAATGGTAACATAAGGAGCAGTTAGCAGCATAAGAATGGAGTTATCTGAAACGTAATTACAGTTCCAGGCAACTACGCCCTGCCTTTCCATTCCATTTGCTATAGAGTGCGATAAAACCAAAGTGCTGGAGTAACTCAGCAGGTCGGGCAACATCTCTGGAGGACATTGACAGGCGCTGTTTCAGATTGGGACCCTACTTCAGACTGACAATAGTCACCTATCCTTTTTCTCCAAAGATGCTGCTCGACCCGTTGAGTTACTCCAGCGCTTTGTGTCTATCGTCACCTATCTATGCCCTCCGGAGTTGCGACCTGACCTGTTGAGTTACACCAGCACTTTGTGTCTTTTGTTGTTGTAAATCAGCATCAGCACCTCCTCGTGTCTCCATTACAGTCAATTGTTTCCTGCTGGTTCAATGACATCGCTCGACAACTGGTGACGACCCGTGGTATTTTTATTCTGATTGCATGATGAGATCCTGCTTTGATGTTGGTGAAGTTTGGCTCAGTTGCTGCTGTTGATGTGAGAGGTTGTGCGTGAAATGATTCTGTTCATCTTGTTGAGTTTCTTCCGCGTACAAGGGGCTCAAGCAGGCAAGTTAATGATTCTCATTTTATTCGCTACTGGCTAAAAGCGTCTTGGCTTTATCTCAATCTTGACCGGAGGCGACTGAGTTTAAAAAAGCGCGCAATACACATTCAGTCTGATTCATGGTTCATGCGGACGGACGTTAAAAGTGTTTAATCTCCACTGTTTCAGTACAATCCAGACTGGAATTTCTGCTTTGATTTGCACAATGCCCCGTTTCCTTTGTGGAAGAAGGAACTACAGATATTGGTTTAAACTGATTTTAACTCGTGTAAAACAAACAGGAGCGAGGCATTCACTAGGGTTTCCTCGCTGCTCCGCTCTTGCTCTCCCTTCCCCCCACATTCGTAACAAGGACAGAGTCCCCCTTGTCCTCACCTTCCACCCCATCAGCCGTCGCACAGCATATGATCCTCCATCATTTTTTGCCACCTCCAACAGGATCCCAATACTGGCCACATCTTCCCATCTCCACCTCTTTCTGCTTTCCGTGGAGACCATTCCCTCCGAAATTCCCTGGTCAACTCGTCCTTTTCCACCCAAACCACCCCCTCCCCAGGTACTTTCCCCTGCAACCGCAGGAGATGCAACACGTGTCCCTTTCCCTCCCTTCTCGACTCCATCCAAGGACCCAAACAGTCTTTCCAGGTGAGGCAGAGGTTCACTTGCACCTCCTCCAACCTCATCTACTGTATCCGCAGTTGCAGGTGTCAACTTCTCTACATCAGTGAGGCCAAGCACAGGCTCGGCAATCATTTCACTGAACTACTCCGCTCTGTCCATCTTAACCTACCTGATCTCCTGGTTGCTCAGCACTTCAACTTCCCCTCCCATTCACAATCTGACCTTTCTGTCCTGGGCCTCCTCCATTGTCAGGGTGAGGCCCAGTGCAAATTGGAGGAATAGCACCTCATATTTCACTTGGGTAGTTTACACCCCAGCGGTATGAACATTGACTTCTCTAACTTTAAATTGCCCTTGCTTTCCCTCTCTATCCCCTCCCCCTTCCCAGTTCTTCCACTAGTCTTAGTGTCTTCAACTACATTCTATCTTTGTCCCGTCAACTCCCCTGACATCAGTCTGAAGAAGGGTCTCGACCCGATAGGTCGCCCATTCCTTCTCTCCAGAGATGCTGCTGGCCTGCTGAGTTACTCCAGCATTTTGTGTCTACCTTCGAGTTAAACCAGCATCTGCAGTTCTATCCTACACAAAGTGCATTGTTTGACAGGTTCAAGTTTATGGCCAAATTCCTCGTATGTTGCAAAACATACTTGGCGAATAAAGTGTGATTCTGATTCTGATTGATCTGATTCTGAAATGTGGGAAGAGAGCGAGGCACTAGTACAATGCAAAATCATTAAAAGATTAGCACACACTGTGGATTTTGCTATTGACTGAGTGACAACTCTTAGCTCCAAACGTGCGGTCGTCACGTTTATGTTGTTTAGTAGTGATGTGGCCAAGTTTGCAGATGATGCTAAAATAGGTGGAGGGGCAGGCAGTGTAGAGGATGCAAGGACTTTGCAGAAGGACTTGTTCGGGTTAGGAGAGTGGGCAGAGAAGTGGCAGATGAAATCCAGTATAGCAAAGTGTGGAGACATGCATTTTGGTAATAAGAATAAAGGCGTAGATTATTTTACAAATGGAGAGAGAATCCAGAAATCGGAGGCACACAGTGACATGGGAGTGTTGGTGCAGGACTCCTAAAAGGTTAATTTGCAAATTGAATCGGTAGTCAGGAAGGTGATTTATATCAAGAGGACTGGAATACAAAAACAGAAAATGCCGCCCGATTTGTAAGAGTGTCAAAGGTCACAGGGAGATGACAGGAGAACGGCACTGAGAGGGAACGATAGGTCAGCCATGATTAAATTGTGGAGTAAACTCGATGGGCTGAACAACCAAATTCTGCACCTTTGACTTATGAAGTGAGTCAAAGTTCAGAACATGAGGGATGATCTTTTTATTTCTCCCCAGACTGGTGTGTCTGGAACCAAAATTCACAGTTTAAAAATAAGGCTTCAGACATTCTTATGGCACCAAAACATGGTGACACTTGTGTATTGCCTAGGTTAGGTCTGCTATATGATTTTACCGTTGTATGCGAAACAAAGTATTTCACTGTACCTAGGTGCATGTGACAATAAAATATCATTGAATCGTTGAATTCAGTGCAGTAATGAGATGAAATCTTTTCACCCAGAGGGTAATTAGTCTTTCAAATTCTCTGTCCAAGAAGGCTGTGGGCATTCAGTCAATCAGATGCTTGAGGCAGGGATAGGAAGATGCTTGGATACAAAAGGAATCCAGAATTCGGAAAAATGGTTGTCTGCTGGAGGATCGGTTATGATCTTATAGAATATCAGAGATTGGGAACAAAGGATGAATGGCAACATTTTGCTTATGTTAGGTTTGATCCCACTCCACAAGAGAATCCAGAAGGAAAGAGAGTATAGAGTGTTCAATTGTCATATGTGTTGACTACAAAACAATGAAATTCTTGTAGCAGCTTAGCAGACCTGTAAGACAAAACAAATAGATAACATACTAAAAATCCAGTTAATTGATAATCCCAATACATGTGCAAAAACACCTCGAATGCTTAGTTTAACCAAAGACAGTCCATAGGTCTACAGGGTCCGACTTGACACATTACCTATCCATGCTGCCTGATCTGCTGAGTTACTCCAACACTTTATTTTGTTCATTAATCATAGCTGAGTGTAGTGTCGTTCAGGGTTCAATATACGGGAAGATTTTAATGATCACATTCCAGGACGCATCTCTAGAGCCAAACAAAACAATGACATTCTCCTTTGATGGAAATAATCTAATTTGGTGAAAGGGGAAACAGGCTTAGATATAAAGAATAACATTTATAGCAGTTCCAATGTAGGAAAATGCTTCAATGAGATTCGTAAGAATATTATTCTGTAACATTTTACTTCGAGCAGTATAATGGCATGACATGACAATTAGCAAAATAAACATTTAAGGTGCATCTTAAAGGAAGGGATATTTAGACTTCTATGACTTAGGCCTGCTCTTCAGATGAAATACTTAAATTTGTGAATAATCAGGAAGTTGTACTGCCCGGTTCATCGTGGGTTCTGACCTCACCACCATCTAAGGGATCCACACGAGACGCTGCCTCAAAAAGGAAGGCAACATCATCCCCCTGGCCACGCTTTCATTACCTCCCACCATGGGAAGAAAGTATAGGTGTCTGAAAACCATGACAACCAGGTTCAAGAATAGCTTCTTCCCAACAACTATCACGCACTTGAACAATACACAACGCTAACCTCAACTGTGAAATTGTATGGACTGTATGCATGCCGAGGGAGGAGCTGCGTAGGAAGGAACTGCAGATGCTGGTTTAAACCGAAGATAGACACAAAATGCTGGAGTAACTCAGCGGGTCCGACAGCGACTCTGGAGAAAAGGAATAGGTAGCGTTTCAGGTTGAGACCATTCTTCAGACTGATAGTCAGGGGAAAGGGAAACGAGAGATACAGGCGGTGATATAGAGATATATAAGAACAAATGATTGAAAGATATGCTTTGAATGAAAGAGCTGTTGGTCTTAGATATTTAAATACAATGATCAGAGTTTAAAATCTGAATATTTTTCAATCAGAAAGATGATGGGTGAATGGGATGGAGCAAGTTAGCACAATGATGACAAAGTTTGAAGAAGGGCCTCAATCTGATACATCACCCATTCCTATTCTCCAGAGATGCTGCCTGACCCACTGAGTTATTCCAGCATTTTGTGTCTATCGCTAAGTGCTGGAGTAACTCAGCTGGTCAGGCAGCATCTCCGGAGAACGTGGCTAGATGACGTTTAGGGTAAACACCCTTCCACAGAGTGAAGAAGGGGTCTTGACCCGAAACATCTATCCATCATCACATATCCGTGATCTCCAGGGATGCTGCCGGACCCACTAAGGTGCTCCAGCACTTTGCGTCTCTTTGTGAACCAACATTTGTAGTTCCTTGTTTCTTCAATGTAAATTGACTGTCATTTGTAGGTAAGTGATAGAATCTGGAGAGAGATGATGGGAACTTGCAGAGAATAAGAATGGGTTGGTCAAGAGCAAGAGTTTAATTGTCATCTGTACTGGCAATGGAACAATGAAATTCTTATACACATATTAAATATACAACAATCAATGGTAAAATAAATTACTATTAGTTATACTAGGTAACCAGACCATAACAGTGGAAAAACAAACGTCCTTACTGCAACCAAAATAAAGTCCATCACAGATCAGAGTTGTTGAGGTAAGGTTGTGGTTAGTGTTGTGCAGTGTTTAAATGCCTGCTGCTCATGAGAAAAAAGCTGCTCTTAAACCTGGAGCTAACAGTTCTCAGGCTCTCTAACCTCAGAGACAGTTGATTGGTTCAACGGTATTTTATTTGTGGCAAGTACCGAGGTACAGTGAAATTCATTTTTGTATACAGTTTAGTACAAGTATCACTATATATAAGTCCTTAGATACATCTTAGATAAGCATCTCGGATACAGTATAAGTGTATAGCAGTAGTACGCTGAGACAGTATACAGTGTCGCCAGTTTTTTGTGCCATTTTCACGTCCCAGTTGTTGTAAGTGAGGGTTCTTGGGTTGACCATGAGGCCCATTGTCCTGGTGTTGTTGCAGGGTTGACCTGTCCAATCGAAGCTGTGGTGTCCTCTACTGCTGCAGGGCGCAACTGGTCCATGTGCCCGGCCTCTTGGAGCAGCACCTGGAACAGCCGAGCCCCAGGCTGCTGCAGGGCCTCCAGCACCCACACCACTGTTGAGGCAGTCCATTCCCTCCCGCAGCCTGTCTGCCTATAAGCCATCCATCTGACTCCTTCCACTCTGGGCGGGCAAGCTGGGCCTTCCAGGTGGGTCCTCCATCCACGGTCCACAGCGAGCAAGAACTCAGTCCGTGATGGATGGGCCAGATCTTCCGGGCGAATTCCTGGTCCAGGGTGGCCGGCCCTGAGAGTATGGCCAGGGTGGTGTGGGTCTCTGATGATATTAGCTGTCTTTCTGAGGTAGCACCTCCTGTAGATCTATTCAATGGTGGGATGGAATGGTATGGAATGAGTGCTTCATGGTCAGAGTGGACTGTCGGCTGAAGGTTCTATTTGTGTGTCTCTGTGACTATATGTGTGGAGAAGGCTTCAAAAGAGTAGGCGAAGGGGCATTCTAAATGATGGGATGCACATATCATTGTAAACGGGGCCCTCAAAGTATTGATCTGTAAAATGCTAAATCTGCATTTCATTGCAGGGGACTAGAGTTTAATGGTAGCCAATCCACATAAACACTTGTCTCGTCTATGGAGAGTTTTGCAGACTGCTCCAATTACAATAAATTAATATATAACGAGTGGGGTACAAGAAGATACATTCCTTTTATCCATAGATGCTGCCTGTTCCACTGCGTTACTCCAGTATTTTGTCTCTATCTTTGGTGTAAGCCAGCATGTGCAGTGCCTTCCTACACAGACACAAGAAGGATCCCAACAATGAGTTCTGTTTGTATGGAGTTGATACGTTCTCCCTGTGACCGCTCGGGTTTCCTCTGGGTGCTCAGAGGGCAGTGGAGGCCGGTTCTCTGGATACTTTCAAGAGAGAGCTAGATAGGGCTCTTAAAGATAGCGGTGTCAGGGGATATGGGGAGAAGGCAGGAACGGGGTACTGATTGGGGATGATCAGCCATGATCACATTGAATGGCGGTGCTGGCTCGAAGGGCCAAATGGCCTACTCCTGCACCTATTGTCTATTCTCTATTGTCTATTGTTTCGTCCCACGTTCCAAAGACGTGTGGGTTTGTAGGTTTATCGGCCGCTGTAAATTGCCCCTAGTGTGTAGGATGTGAAACAGGGAAAACATAGAACTAGTGTATGGGTGATTGATGGTCAGTGAAGACTCAGTGGGCAGAAAGGCCAGTTTCCATGCTGCATCTGTTAAAAAAGATTGGTGAGCATGATACCCGAATTCAAACGTCACAGAGAAACCAACACATTTTAGTTTGTACAGACAAGAACACCCAAGAATGTTTGTATTCAAACAGACCAACAAAGTAATAAAGGTTTGCAGGTACAAAGACCAACAGTGAGCATTGCTTAATCTAATCTTATACTCAGAACATTGTAGACGTAGGGCATTCAGCACAGGGAGGCTGTCCCATTGAGGGGGACGAGAACAAATGAGGTACTGTGGGGATGGGGGCGCCACCAAGAATGAAGGGGGAACTGGTGGGGATGGTGTCTGCTGCCATGTGCGGCAACAGGCAGTGGATAGGACTGTTCGGTACTTTGTAACTTTGTCTGCGCCAACACATGATGACATATTTGTACTGCCTAGGTTCAGTTTAATTTATTGTCACGTGTACCGAGATACAGTGAAAATCTTTTTGTTGCTTACTAACCAGTCAGTAGAAAGACAATACATGATTACAATCAATGCATTTACAGTGTAGAGACACATGATAAAGGAATAATGTTTAATGCAAGGTGAAGCCAGCAAAGTCCGGTCAAGGATAGACTGAGGTTGTGTGGAAAACAAAGCATTTCACTATACACAGATACCTTGGGTACATGTGACAATAGAGTATCATTCAATCATTCTTTCATTCATCAGTCCTATTCCTCCCAATTTATTTTCCATATAACACTGGCACCCATGGCCGCCAATGCTCCTTTGATTTTCTTTGCCATTTACGTGTGTTGATCTGGCTAATGGGTTTTGTGAAGTACAGCACAGTGGTGCAATGGTAGAGAGTTGCTGCCTCATAGCGCCAGAGACCCAGGTTCAATCCTGACTTCAGGTCTGTCTATGTGGAGTTTGCACATTTTCACTGTGACCGAGTGGGTTTCCTCCAGGTGTTCCGGTTTCCTCCCACAACCCAAAGGCATGCAGCTTTGTAGGTTAATTGGCCTATGTAAATTGCCCCTAGTGTATAAAGAGTGGACAAGAAAGTGGAATAACTAGAGTGAATGGGAGATCAATGGTCAGCATGGACTCAGTGGGCCGAAAGGCCTGTTTCCGCTATAACTCTAAACTAACCTTAAAACCCACTAAAATTACTGATTTATTGCAAGTAGCTAGATTCAAAACTATTTAAACAACTGAAGACGGGTCCTGACTCAAAACATTACCTGTCCATTCCAGCCACAGATGCTGCCTGACTCACTGAGTTCCTCCAGTATTTCATTGCTCAAGATTCCAACATGTCTCGATATATAACTACTTGTTTGAATAACACTGTTGTTTGGTATTTTTATGATCTTTTTACGGTAGAATTGCATGCTGAAATGTTCATACCTTGAACATAGTTGAAAAGGATAGTAATTCATTAATGCATGCAGGAATAGTATTATTAAAATTGACTTTAGTAAAATACCGAATACACTGGCAATATGCAGTAGGTCAGGCCGCATCT
This sequence comes from Malacoraja senta, assembly GCA_038087875.1. Lineage (NCBI taxonomy): Eukaryota > Metazoa > Chordata > Chondrichthyes > Rajiformes > Rajidae > Malacoraja > Malacoraja senta. Next base: position 120,209 of record JAXLNO010003434.1, read on the forward strand.
GTGGGCAGGAAAGCAGAGCTAATGTTTCAGGCCAGAGACCCTTCAGGACTGGGAAGGAGGAGAAAGAAGAAAGGAGGAACTGAAGATGCTGGTTAACATAAAAAGATACAGTGTTGGAATAACTCAGTGGGACAGGCAGCATTACTGGAGAGCGTGGGATGCTAAGGTTTTGGGTCAGGACCATTCTTCAAACTGATTGTGGGGGTAAATAAAGCTAGAAGAGAGGAGGGGCAGAACAAAGTATGGCAGATGATAGGTGATAGATACCAAAATGAGAGAGCAGTCCTGAACTACTATCTGCATCATTGGTGACCCTCGTACTTTCTTTGATCGGACTTTACTGGCTTTACCTTGCACTAAATGTTATTCCCTCATCATGTATCTCTACACTGTAAATTGTTAGTTTGTAATCATGTATTGTCTTTACACTGACTGGTTAGCAGGCAACAAAAGCTTTTCACTGTACCTCTGTACACGTAACAATAAACTAAACTAAAATGTTGCAGAGAGGATTTTCCGACAGGCAAATGATTGGACAAAGGCCAGAGATGAAAAGACAAAAGGAATTAAAGAATGGTGAATTGTGAAAATAGAGGAATGGATGAAGGGGACGGGGGAGGGCAGAAATAGATGCAAGTCCAGATGGGGCACAGGGGAGGGCAAGAAATGGGGGGGTAGGTTACCTAAAATTCTCATCACTTCCCACCCAAACCATCGCATCCCAGGTAATCTCCCCTGCAACTGCGGATGTAACATCTGTTCCTGTACCTCCTCTGTGGTCTGCCCCGAGGGACCACAGCAGCCCTTCTAGGTGAGACGAGGTTCATGTACACCTTCTCTAAACTGATCTATTGCATCCGGTGTTCCCAATGTGGCCTTCTGTATATCGACGAGACCAAGCATTGACTCCACGACCATTTCGCCGAAAATATGCACTTGATCTGCCATGGACTTCTGCACTGGATCTCCTGGTTGCTAACCATTTGAACTTCCTTTCCCATTGCCATATTGACCTTTCTGTTTTGGGTCTCCTCCATTGCCAGTGTGAGGTCACATGCAAACAGCCCCTAACATTCTTCTTGGGTAGCTTTCAACCTGATGGTGTGAACATTGAACTCGCCAAATTTAGGAAACCTAAGCCCTACTCTCCTCCTCCTCCCCTTTCTCCCCCACACCCATATTTCTCCCCACTGTTGCCCCCCTCCCCTGTAGCCCACCTGGACTAGCACCTATTTCCCTCCTCATCCCCTTCCTTCTAAATTTGCCATTTGCAACTTTTCAATTATTTTGTTGCGCACCTTCTGTATTTTTAACTCTGGCCCTTGTCCAATAATCTCCCTATCAACTCCCCCCATTACCGCCTCCTCACCTATGTCCACATATTACCTGCCCCTCCTTTCATCCAGTTAATTTCATCTCCCCCTCCCCCTTCCCCCTCTACAATGCCCATACCAACCCGCCCCCCAACCTCCCACAATTAGTCTGAAGAAGGATCCTGTTCCACAACACCACATATCCATGTTTTCCAATGATACTGCCTGACCCGTCGAGTTGTCCCAGCACTTTGTGTCTTTTTCCAGGAGAAAAAAAAGAAGCATGTTAAGCTGCAGGAAGTGTGGGGGAGGGAGAATGTCTTTCAATGATAGACACAGAAAGCTGGAGTAACTCAGCAGGACAGGCAGCATCTCTGGAGAGAATGAATGGGTAACGTTTCGGGTCGAGACCCCTTTTCAGACTTTCCAAGCCTTATCTGGTAGAATTTAATGAGATAGACATCTGTTTGTGGTCGAATGCATTATCTGAAAGCTGAATGTAAATTGTACTGTTAAGGCTTTACAATACGTCATTGGTAAAAATGTGCATGGATTGAGCATATGGGCTTAATTGTCCTCCTGCTTTGAAGGAAAGCTCACAGCATGTCTCAATTGCATGTCAACCTAGTATCATAAAAACAACTACTGTAGGAACTCAGGTGGTAGAGGAACATCTTTGTAAGAAGGAACTGCAGATGCTGGTTTACACTGAAGATAGACACAAAATGCTGGAGTAACTCAGTGCAGCATTTCTGGCAAAAAGAAATAGGTGACATTTCAGGTTGAGAACTTTCCTCACATCTTCAAGAGTCAAGAGTATTATAGACAATAGACAATAGGTGCAGGAGTAGGCCATTCGGCCCTTCGAGCCAGCACCACCATTCAATGTGATCATGGCTGATCGTCCCCAATCAGTACCCCGTTCCTGCCTTCTCCCCATATCGCCTGACTCCGCTATTTTTAAGAGCCCTATCTAGCTCTCTCTTGAAAACATCCAGAGAACCTGCCTCCACCGCCCTCTGAGGCAGAGAATTCCACAGACTCACCACTCTCTCTGATAAAAAAGTGTTTCCTCGTCTCCGTTCTAAATGGCTTACTCCTTATTCTTAAACTGTGGCACCTGGTTCTGGACTCCCCCAACATCGGGAACATGTTTCCTGCCTCTAGCGTGTCCAAGCCCTTAACAATCTTATATGTTTCAATGAGATCCCCTCTCATCCTTCTAAACTCCAGAGTGTACAAGCCCAGCTGCTCCATTCTCTCAGCATATGACAGTCCCGCCATCCCGAGAATTAACTTTGTAAACCTACGCTGCACTCCCTCGATAACAAGAATGTCCTTCCTCAAATTAGGGGACCAAAACTGCACACAATACTCCAGGTGTGGTCTCACTGGGGCTCTGTACAACTGCAGAACGACCTCTTTGCTCCTATATTTGATTCCTCTTGTTATAAAGGCCAACATGCCATTCGCTCTCTTCACTGCCTGCTGTACCTGCATGCTTACTTTCATAGACTGATGTACAAGGACCCCCAGATCCCGTTGTACTTCCCCTTTTCCCAACTTGACTCCAGTTAGATAGTGTTTTATTGTCATATGTCCCAGATAGGAAATGAAATTCTTACTTGCTGCACAACAGAAGGGAATGAAATTTGGAGGGAATTAAGTTTTTCACAATGATTTTTAACTGGTACAGTAAGTCACTTCTATTATTCATAAACCATTTGCTGGAGTATGTAGCAATGTTACAAAATTTTGAGATTTTAAAAATCAAGTATGCAATTTATCCCATCAGATAAAGCATAAAAGAAGTTTAATTTGACACCTAATTCACTTTCATATCTTCAGTATTAAAAAAGTTATGGCCATTTTCATACTCGTAAATTAGTATCTTGTTCCCTATTGCTTTTCCATTGACTTAACACAAAAGCTGTGATCGAGGACAGTCAAAAGCCCATAACGTTCTTAGAAATTAAAGGCCTGTCTCACGAGTTTGCGATCATTGGCGGTGAAACAGGAAGTATCTACCGCTCGTGGACCGCCAGAGACCACGGGTTCGGTCAAACGCACTCTGCTGGGGCCGTGCGGCGTTGGTCCCAACACCGCACGGTGCTCACAAAAAAACAACAATGTTGAAAAATCTTTTCCTACCGCACAGCCGCCGCCAGCGAGGCACAAGTGCAGCACGGGCACCGCCACTGCCGCCGCCAGTGCGGCACGAGCGCCGTGAGTCCAACTTTCACCGCCACAGCCGCCGCCAGTGAGGCAAGTGTGCGGCACGGGCACCGCCACAGCCGCCGCCAGTGAGGCACGTGTGCGGCACGGGCACTGCCACAGCCGCCGTCACAGCGCCGCGATCACCACTACCGCCGCCACAGCCCCGCGATACGAAATGACGTCATCGTGTAGCGCGTCGCATTGCGCGATAATGTCATAGCGTAGCGCATCGCGTTGCGTGATGTCGTCATCACCCGACGCCGCAGGCTCGTGGAACCGGCCGTAAGGAGATCACTCGGCCCCCGCGCAGCATCCGTGCGGCGCTCTCGCGGTTGTCATGCGGTCCCCTCTTCCGGCGACGCCGTGCTTCACCGCCAATGACCGCAAACCTGTGGGACAGAGCCTTAAAGAGAACTTAATGAAATTTTCAGTTATTATAGATTGAAGCATTCTGAAACAAATATGAAACAATCTTACTTAGATGACCTGAAATTAAAGCATATAATTAGTTAGTTACCCAATTGTAGCTAATTACAAAATTCAATTACTAGATCTAAATATCTATCCATTTCTTAAGAAAAAGTTAACATTTTTAAAAAGCCTAAGTGTCCAAATAACATTCACACAAGAATTCACAATAAAACATTATTTTTTAATCTCATTGTCATTAATTTATAGGCCAAATGGAAGGAATTTAGTGTTTAATTCCTGTAAATTAATGGCCATTTAAATCATCTTGCGAGTGGGATTTTGTGGAACGCGCTGGTTTGGAACGTTGCGGTTACACTGAATTAAACCCCAATATCGGCAGGAAAAATACTGCCGGTTGGTATATTTACATAATCACATTTTCGCAACTTGAAATTTTTATTAAAGGCATCCTAAGAAGCAAGTTTATATGAAAAAATAAACGGTGTACCTTGCCTTGTCCCGTGCGTGAAATCCGTCCCGTTGTCGGCGTTGACGGCATTTGAAGATGATTTTAATTTTACTCCAACAATTAAATTATAAAGCGCTAATTTTAATAAACTTAATAAAACGGCAGTCGAAGCGATTTTTCTTCATCAACTATTTAACCTGTTCAAGATCGTTTAGAACAGGCTGCTGAAATATCGCATTTTAAACCCGCCCCCCTCTCAAAGGCGCCAAAGTCGCGCACACGGGCAGTGACAGAACTGCAGCGCCGCTGAAGGAAAGTTTTGTAACATACCTAGAGTATGTAGTAATATTTTAAAAACAATATTTGAAATGACATAAGACCAAGACTGCATGAGAAGTCATCTTCTGATACAGTTTAGGATTTGGCAGGAAATGCTAAAAAATATGGTTTGGCACGGTGGTGCAGCGGCTGATCTGCTGCCTTACAGCGCAAGGACCCGGGTTTGATCCTGACTACGGTTTCAGTCTGCAAGGAGTTTGTACGTACTTCCTATGACAGGCGCAGGTTTCCTCCGGGTGCTCCGGTTTCCTCCCACACTCCAATGACATACCAATTTGCTCAGTAAAATTCTAAATTGTCCCAAGCGTGCATAGAATAGTGATGGTGTGCGGGGATCGCTGGTCGGCGAGGATTCGGTGGGCTGAAGGACAGGTTTCTGCACTGTATCTCTAAATTAAACTAAATACCCAGAAAGCAAGGAAAAGTTCAAGCCTAAGGAGAGGAAATCCGAATTTGCGTTCTAGACCATCATCATTTAATTTGGCAACTAAATTGTTGCAACTCTATTTACCTCCACAGATGCTGTTGGATCATTTCCAACATGTTATATTTCTGTGTCAAGTTTATAGCACCATGTCATTATTTTACCTTATTTTCCACTGAAAATGGAAAGGTTGTTTGATAGATTTGTAATGTAATCATAGCCTAGAACATGGGTCTTTTGCTGATTAATATTGAGAGTTGAGTCCAGCAATACATTCCTCAGGGCTTGAGCAATTGTGCTCTTGACCTGCTGTGAATATATCAGAGAGAAGAGTAAGGATGTGTAAAAGTGTAGTTAGGCCGGCTGAAGTATGTACATTTTTGAGATGGTAGAGAAAATGGGAAGATGAATCACTTCTGTTCAGAAGACATTTAACAAGGTTACACTTAAAGTGTTTATAAACATTTGTGAGGTAGGATCAGGTTATTTGACTGGAAGGTAATTTTCCCCAAGTGAATGTGGGTGGTGGGAAAATTGAGAGAGGAGATTAATTGGAATGTGAGATTTACATGGAAACATAGAAACTACTGTAGGTGCAGGAGTAGGCACGTAAGCCAGACCCGTTTAACCCCCTGGAGATGGTCTGTAGTGATACCTTCTAACGAGGTTTTATGTAACTAACAATATTGCTAGTTCAGAGTCTATAAGGCTCTTAGGGACCTTAACATTCTGGTGTAGATGTGTGACCCCACACAACCCAAGGTCCATGGGATATGCAAACATCTAGTTTGACCTTATGCCCCTGGTCTACTCTGCTTGACTAAGTCATAAACATAAAACCTTATTATTGCCCGCAGATCTTCCTATCCAGTGTTAACTTATGCAATGACTGGACCCGTTGCGCTGAACTCAGCGCCATGAGCATAATCACTAGTAAGTGAGTTTGACCAAGGACAGGGATGTAGCTGGAGCCCACCGGCGAATTGACGTAGCACAATGTTAACAACCCATATCTCTACGTCCCTAGGCCTGGGAGGTTTTGAGTTGAAGATACCCTTCATAATCTAGATGTCAGAGGGTGAAGACCGCGCCAGCACGCATGCTGATCATCCAAAATCAGTACCCCGTTCCTGCTTTTTACCCATACCCTTGAGTCCATTAGCCCTAAGAGCTAAATCTAACTCTATCTTGAAAACATCCAGTGAATTGGTCTCCACTGCCTTCTGTGGCAGAGAAGACCACAGATATACAACTCTCTGGGTGAAAACGTTTTTCCTTATCTCATTCCTAAATGGTCTATCCCTTATTTTTAAACTATGACACAAGTTTCTGTGTTCGATGACTTTATTCTCCTCAGTGATTTGATACACACGTTAATAGTTTAGTTTAGAGATATAGAGCAGAAACAGGCCCTTTGGCCCACCGAGTCTGCACCGGACAGCGATTCACGCACCTTAACGCTACCCTACACACAAACTTGGGAATATTTAATATTTACACCAAGCCCATTAACCTATAAACATGTACATCTTTGAAGTGTGGGAGGAAATCGATGGTCTTGGAGAAAACCCATGCAGATCACAGGGAGAACGTACAGACTCCATACAGACAGCACCTATAGTTAGGATCGAACCCGGGTCTCTGGCACTGTGAGGCAGTCACTCTACCAGGTCTACAGAACCCGGGTCTCTGGCACTGTGAGGCAGTCACTCTACCTCTACTGCACCGTGCCACCCATAATAGTGCTGCCCAAAAGTCAAGAGAGTTTTTTTGTCATGTGTCCCAGATAGGACAATGAATTCTTGCCTGCTGCAGCACAACAGAATATGTAAACATAATGCAGAGATAAAAGTTCAGTGTGTCTATATACCATAGACCATATATATATATACACAATAAATAAACAGATAAAGTGCAATAGGCTGTTATTGTTCAGAGTTTGTTTGATGTCGTGTTTAATAGCCTGATGTCTGTGGAGAAGAAGCTGTTCTTGAACTTGGATGTTCTAGATTTCAAGCTCCTGCACCTTCTTCCCGATGGCAATGGAGAGATGAGTGTGTGGCCAGGATGGTGCGTGTCTTTGATGATGTTGGCAGCCATTTTGAGGCAGCGACTGCGATGGATCCCTTCGATGGTGGGGAGGTCAGAGCCGAAGATGGACTGGGCAGTGTTTACACCTTTCTTCATTCTTTTCCGCTCCTGGACGTTCAAGTTGCCGAACTAAGCCACGATGCAACCAGTCAGTTTGCTCTCTACTGTGCACGTGTAGAAGTTCGAGAGAGTCCTCCATGACATACCATCTCTCCGTAATCTTCTCAGGAAGTAGAGGCGCTGATGTGCCTTCTTTATAATTGCATTAGTGTGCTGGGACCTGGAAAGATCTTTGGAAATATGCACCCTCAGGAATTTGAAGTTCTTGACCCTTTCCACCATATAAATTTGATATAAATGGGATTGTGAGTCCCTATCCTACCCCTTCCAAAGTCCACAATCAGTTCCTTGGTTTTACTGGTGTTGAGGGCCAGGTTATTGTGCTGGCACCATTTGGTCAATCGGTCGATCTCACTAATATACTCTGACTCATCACCATCAGTGATTCGTCACAGAACAGTGGTGTCGTCGGCGAACCTGATGATGGAGTTCGGACTACGTCTGGCTACGCAGTCATGAGTTTAGAGTGAGTACAGTAGAACAGTTTTCTTGTTTTTCAATCATCAATTTTCTCACTAGAATGGGCCATAGAAAAGTACTTCCTGTGGAAAAAGTTCAGTAACTTGGGGGGAAAAAGATTTAAACTAATTGGTCAACTAAATTGTAAAAGACAATGTGAAAAGAATACAAATGTGATCTATGAACTAGTTCAAAGAGCTGCCTTGCCTCGGGCACCATCTACTGAATGCTGCCGAGTGGTGTATTGTGGAATACTTTGTAGGATTGCATGGAATAAAAATATACATCAATCATAATTAATTTAAATGGCACACAGGATGCCAGGTTTTATTTACACTCTATTTGGAGACACAGAACAATGCTGCACAAGGCAGGATGTACAGGAAGGAACTTCTGATGCTGGTTAAAACCGAAGATAGACACAAAGCTGGAGTAACTTTGTGGGACAGGCAGCATCTCTGGAGAGAAGGAATGGGTGATGTTTCTGGTCGAGACCCTTCTTCAGACCCTTTGTCTCCTTTTCACCTCTAGCCGTTGCCAATTACTCCACCCGTCTACTTATCAAAATCTGTTCTCTAGTCGCACCAGCTTCTCGTTTTCACCCAACAAATAAATAACAATGGCCTGTTTCCTTTATCATCGTTACTTTTTTGCATATCTTTCATTCATTGTTCTTTATCTCTCTACATCATTGTCTATATCTCTTGTTTCTCTTATCCCCAACTAGTCTGAAGAAGAATCTGGACCTAAAAAGTCACCCATTCCTTCTCTCCAGAGATGCTGCTTGTCCCACTGAGTTACTCCAGCTTTTTATGTCTTATCACCTGTATCACTTGCCAGGCTTTGTCCCAGCCCCACCTCTCTTATTCAGCTTTCTATTACAATCAGTCTGAAGAAGTGTCTGACCCAAAACATCATCTGTCCATTCCAGATTGCAGGACTATGTGCTGAAGGACTCACTGGAGCTTGTTGCAGCCAACACCAAGGCTCAGTGGTGGTCTACAGTCTAGGGTCCTTCGTGGCAATATATTGGGGGGCTGCAACTGGTGAAGACGCTCCTCAAACAAGGGAAGGGCTATTAACCCAGGGGGGCTATACGAGTGCCAAGGGTGCTTGATATAAGGGTAGTTTGTGAACACAACCGAAAATAACCGTAATTAATTCATGTGTGGACACTGAGAATGGCAGAAACATTTTTTGCCCTGTTCTTATTCTGTATATATTTCATTATTCTGAATAATATTTATCCTTGGTGGGGAAAAAATCCCTCCAGATAATACCTGACCTGCTGAGTCTCTGCAGCCCTTTGTGTTTTGCAGTGGATAGTATATATGATGTGGATGTGAATATTGGTGGTTTGATTAGTAGATTTGCAGATGACATGTACATTGAAGAAGGTTGTCTATGGATCCAGTGGGATACAGATGAGCTAGAGAGCTGGATGGAGCAATAACAGAAGGAATGTAATCCAGACATGTGTGAAGTTGTGCTTGTCGGGATGTCATGTTCTGGTAGGACATAAAAGGTAAGAACCTGAGGGGTGTTAATATACAGCGAGTCCTTGGGTTGCAAGTTCATTGATACGTGAAAAGGCAAGTTCATTGATACGTGAAAATGCCGACAAGGGTAGACAGGAAAGCAAAAAATGCACTTTGGCATGTTTGTCCACTTAGACATAGAAACATATAAAATTGGTGCAGGAGTAGGCCATTTGGCCCTTCAAGCCAGCACCACCATTCAATATGGTCATGGCTGATCAACCAGAATCAGTACCCTGTTCCTGCTTTCTCCCCATATCCCTTGATTTCGTTAACCCTAAGAGCTAACTCTCTCTTGAATACATTCAGTGAATTGGTCTCCGCTGCCTTCTGTGGCAGAGAATTCCACAGATTCACAACACTCTGGGTGAAAAGGTTTTCCCCATCTCAATCCTAAATGGCCTACCCCTTATTCGTAAACTGTGACCCCTGGTTCTGGACTCCCCCAACATTGAGAATATTTTTCCTGCATCTAGTCTGTCAAATCCGTTATTAGTATTCTATTTCTATCAGATTCCCTCTCATCCTTCTGAATTCCAGTGAATATAATCCCAGTCGATTCATTCTTTTATTATATGACAGTCCCGCCATCCCGGGAATTAATCTGGTGAACTTTGCTGCACTCCTTCAATAGCAAGAATGTCCTTCCTCAAACTAGGCGACCAAGACTGCACAAAATACTCCAGGTGCAGTCTCACCAAGGCCCTGTATAACTGAATAGACTCTGGCATCAAGTATATGAGTTGAGAAATCAAACAAAACATTGGTTAGGCTGCACATGGAGTATTGTGTAGAGTTCTGATCGCTCCACTACTAACGTTACTGTGCGGGGATCACTGGTCAGCGTGGGCCGAAGGGCCTGTTTCTGCAATGTATCTCTAAACTAAAAAGGATGTGATGGCATCAAAAATAGTGCAGAAGGGTTTTGCCAGGTTGTTGCCTGGAATAGAGGTCTGGTGTTATGTGAAGAGATTGGATAGGCTGCATTTATTCTCACTAGAATGCAGGAGTGAAATAATGAGGGCTATAGATTGTGTCGGAAGGATCTGCAGATGCTGGTTTAAACCGAAGAAAGACACAAAAAGCTGGAGTAACTCAGTGGGACAGGCAGCATCACTGGAGAGAAGGAATGGGTGATATTTCAGGTCGAGACCTTTTCGGGTTGAGTCCCTTCTTCAGGAAGGATCTACAGATGATGGTTTACACCGAAGACAGATGTAAAAAGCTGGAGTAACTCAGTGGGACAGGCAGCATCACTGGAGAGAAGGAATGGGTGACATTTCGGGTTGACATCCTTCTTCAGGAAGGATTAACAGATGTTGGTTTACACCGAAGACCGACATAAAATGCTGGAGTAACTCAGCAGGACAGGCAGCATCTTTGGAGGGAAGGAATGAGTGACGTTTCTAAACATCATCCATTCCTTCTCTTCATAAATACTGCCTGCCCTGCAGAGTTGCTCCGTCCGGCATTTTGTGTCTATCTTTGGGGTATAGATAGTATAGAGAGTAACTGTCTCTTTCCCAGGGCAGTGGAGACTAGAACTGGAGGTTTAAGGTGATGGAAGAGAAATGTCAAGGGGAGATAGTAGAGGCACGATGTACAGGAAGGAACTACTGATGCTGGTTAAAACTCTCCAGTGAGTCCCTCAGCACGTACTCCTGCAGTCTGGAATGGACAGATGATGTTTTGGGTCAGACACTTCTTCAGACTGATTGTAATAGAAAGCTGAAAAAGAGATGTGGAGCTGCAGGGGAGATAGTAGAGGCAGACATAATCACAATGTCTATAAAGCATTTGGACTTTTGGTAGGAAAGTCAGGGAGGGATAAGGGCGTAATGTAATTGTAGATAAACATCTCGGTCAGCATAAACAAGTTTGGGCAAATGGGCCTGTTTATATGCTGCATGATTCAGTATATTTTAAGATTCTTTCTGTGGTTTACATGTTGCTATCTCTATTAGCCAGTATAAGCACTGAAAATGGCTCAATCAGTCTACACCAGAGAGAACACTGCCTGAACCAAAGGAAGTGAGATATGTAACATAGGTTCTTTAGTTTTTTTTAGTTTAGATACACAGCACGGAAACAGGCCTTTCGGCCCACCGAGTCTGCACCGACCAGCAACTAACCCGCACACTAATACTATCCTTTGCACACGAGGGACAATTTGGCACATGCATCAAGCCAATTAACCTACATTCCTGCATGTCTTTGGAGTGGGAGGAAATCGAAGATCTCAGCGAAAATCCAGGCAGGTCACGGGGAGAACATACTAACTCCGTACAGACAGCACCCATAGTCGGGATTGAAACCGGGTCTCTGGCACTGCAAACACTGTAAGGCAGCAACACTACCACTGTGCCACTGTGCCGCCCTTATTGGTAACTTTGTGTGATCTTATTTTGTTATGATGCAAATTCTATGGGAACGCTTTCTCAATGAGTTAGATAATGATGTAGAAACAACGAACTGCAGATGCTGGTTTGTATCAAAGAGAGTCACAAAGTGCTGGAGTAACTCAACGGGTCAGAGGTGTTCTACAGCATCTCTGTAGAAAAAGGATTGGTGATGCTGGGTGAAGCTTCAGGTTGGGATCCTTCTTCAGACTGATGTATCGGGTTGGGACCCTTCTTCAGAATAACCCTGCTTGAGACTGAAGTTGGGTCCTGACACGAAGTGTCATCCAGCCTTTTTCTCCAGAGATGCTGCCGGTCTCGCTGAGATACTTTAGCACTCTGTGTCTAAGGTTGATAATGAGTTGTTCAATCCTGATGTTTTGTGATGTTAATTTCTGCATGCTCACAGGCAGACTGTGAGAGTAAACAGTTGAAAAACTAGTCTAGCAGGAAATGTGTGGTATTTGAGTAAGTGTGAATGTGGGGCCTCTCCAGTGAGATGATTGGGGAACTCCCTGACAAAGGGGGATGTGGTGAACAAGTCACCAGGAGGTCATATCAAAGCAGAAGTTAAATGTTACATTGATATTTTTAGTCTGCTCTTGATGTACTGGCATGGTGCAATCTGATTTGGACAACTTACTGTATATTGCAGCTCAAGATGATATAGATATATAGCATTGGAACAGGCTCTTCAGCCCACCAAGTCCACGCTGAACAGCGATCCCCATACAGTAGCAATATCCTATAGACTTGCAACAATTTATAATCTTTACCAAACCCTATTAAACTACAAACTCATCTTTGGAGTGTGGGAGGAAGCTGGAGCACCCAGGGAAAACCCACAGGTAGAATGTAAAAACTCCATACAGACTGATTCCCGGGATGGCAGGACTTTCATATGAGGAAAGACTGGATAGACTTGGCTTGTACTCGCTAGAATTTAGAAGATTGAGGGGGATCTTATAGAAACTTACAAATTCTTAGGGGTTGGACAGGCTAGATGCAGGAAGATTGTTTCCGATGTTGGGGAAGTCCAGAACAAGGGATCACAGTTTAAGGATAAGGGGGAAGTCTTTTAGGACCGAGATGAGAAAATCATTTTTCACACAGAGAGTGGTGAATCTGTGGAATTCTCTGCCACAGAAGGTAGTTGAGGCCAGTTCATTGGCTATATTTAAGAGGAGTTAGATGTGGCCCTTGTGGCTAAAGGGATCAGGGGGTATGGAGAGAAGGCAGGTACAGGATACTGAGTTGGATGATCAGCCATGATCATATTGAATGGCGGTGCAGGCTCGAAGGGCCGAATGGCCTACTCCTGCACCTATTTTCTATGTTTCTATGACAGCACCCATGGTCACGATTGAACCTGGCGGTCTCTTGAGCTGTAAGGCAGTAACTCTACCGCTGTTCCACCGTGTCACCCTTTTGTGGGGGATCATGCAGAAGCCTCCTCGTGGCGATCCACGAACCGACAACACGATGCACTCTGAGACGCGTCGGGCGACCTATTCTGTCAACATGTTGGACGACGACAGAAGCCAACAGTGAGCTACACCTCATCTGACACACGAGCGAATGAACCCTTGTTAGACTAATCAACAAGTTTACGACTTATAAATATGATGTGATGCAACTAATTGAGAGTGCAGCATAGAGAGTGCAGCACAGAAACAAGCCCTTTTACCTATTGTCCATACTAACTATTTTGGGACCTGATCTCTTTTTATCTTCCTGATATTTCCAATACCTACCCCTAGATTTTACGCTTTAACGACACACGGAGCAATAAATGGTGGCCTGTGAACCAAATAACTGCCGTGACTTCCCTTTGTGGGTGGAATATCTGAATATCATATTTCCAAATGTTGATCAGTAAGGGCGACATGGTGGGGCAGCGATAGAGTTGCTGCCTTAAAGTGTCAGAGCCCCGGGTCCGATCCTGACTATGGCTGCTGTCTGTACGGAGTTTGTACGTTCTCCCCATGACCAGTGGGTTTTCGCCAAGATCTTCGGTTTCCTCCCACACTCCAAAGACGTACAGGTTTGTAGGTTAATAGGCTTGATATAAATGTAAATTGTCCTTCGTGTGTAGGATAGTGTTAATGTGCGGGGATCTGTGCCGACTCGTGCTGAAGGGCCTGTTTCCACACTGTATCTCTAAACTAAACTAAAATAATCTAAGTAAGCTTGACATTTAGAATCATGTACAGCATAGAAACAGGCCCTTCAGCCCAGCTTATCTATGCCAGCCAAGATGCCCCATCTACCCTTGACCCCACCTATCTATATTTTAGCTTAGTTTAATTTATTATTAATGTCACGTGTACTGTTTTGCAGTGAAAATGTTTCTTGTGTGCTATCCAGTCAGTGAAAAGACTACATTACAGTGAAGCCGTTCACAATCTATAGATACAGGGTAAATGATATCATGTTTAGTGCAATGTAAATCCAATTGGTGTTTTGCCGATTTCCCTCCAAACCTTTCCTATCCATAGAAATTTCTATTACTTGACAATAATTGTATTATTTTATTTGTGTCTAGGGCCTCACACACTGATCTACTACTACACCCTGAACCACGGGAGTACTCATCTACCAGAATATAGTGTCGTGGGTGAACTGGATGGTTGTGAGATACAGTATTATGACAAAACATGGTCATTACAGTTCCAAGACAGAAATGGATGGCGGCTGCATTTGACAGGAATTACTGGGTAACAAATACGGTCTCTGAAACTGGTTTCCATGGAATCATCAAAGGGTAAGTCGATGAATGGATGCGGAGGCAGAACGAAACAGCAAGTTAGTTCATTCATTTCAATACATTTGGAGTGTGATCAATGTTCATAAAAAAACATCTCAAAGAAATTTCTCGCTGTGCCAGAGACCCAGGTTTGATCCTGACTACACGTTCTCCCTGTGAACACAGATATTTCCTCCAGGTTCTCCGGTTCCGTCCCATATCTTGAAAATGTGAGAGTTTGTAGGTTAATTGGGCTCTGTAAATTACTCTTGTGTGCTGAGAATGGGTGAGGAAAGAGGGATTACATAGATGTGTAGGAAGGAACTGAAGATGCTGGTTTACAGCAAAGATAGGCACAATGTGCTGGAGTAACTCAGCGGGACAGGCAGCATCTCTGGATACAAGGAATGGATGACTTTTCAGGTCAAGACCCTTCCTCAGACAGAGTGTTTCCCCTGACTTACTCCAGCATTTTGTGTCCATTTTGGGATAACATAGAACTAGTGTGAAAGATGATCGATGGTTGGCATGGAATTGGTGGGCAGAATGGCCCATTTCCATGCTGAGTCACTAACCTAAGAACTGCAGATGCTGCAAATGTGAAATAAAAACCAAAAATGCCATTGTCTGATGGCTTCATTGTCAGTTTATCACCATGGAAACCTGTCATTACCTTATCAGTGATACTCCCTATGTCCAACCATGCCTCCCACTCCTGTCTGTAACTTACACATTCTCACAATTCTGAAGCATTAATTTTGTATCTCTTTCCATAGGTTCCATAGGTAACCAATATTTCAATGATTTGTAAAATGCTGTGCTTCCAGCATTTTACAAATCATTGAAATGTTGGTGGCTTTTTGAATGGTTAAAATCCCTTGCGTACCTCACCAATTGTTTTTACTTTTATTGACAAATTTAGAATGAAAAGTTGTGTGAAATATTTAAAGGATAACCTAAATGTCATTGTGGTTCAGCCGTAGTGATGGTGCCGTAGTGCTATTGACCCAGGGTTGATCCTGGCCTCAGGTGCTGTCTGTACAGAGTTTGTACGTACTCCCCGTGACCTGCGTGGGATTTCCCCGGGTTCCCCGGTTTCCTCCCACACTCCAAGCCTGTATGCCAAAGGGGATCACTGGTCACTGTGGACTCTAAGGGCTGTTTTCGTGCTATATCTCTAAATTATCTTGGGCACCAATTGTAAAGTAAGCTGTCCAAATCCATCTGCACCACACTTGTATATCCATATAAGTTGCAATTGGACATGTTTTATATTGTAAATCAATAAGTCCTATCACCATTACTGTGTTAATTCAATGACATTCGTAGTGTACCAT
>JAXLNO010003435.1:0-19922 GCA_038087875.1 Malacoraja senta
AGAAACCCCACCAGCCATTTGCAGCACTTTTTACTTCATACCCGAAAACCCCACCAGCCATTTGCAGCACTTTTACTTCAACCCAAAACCCACCAGCCATTTGCAGCCTTTTACTTCAAACCCAAAACCCCACCAGCCATTTGCAGCGCTTTTACTTCAACCAAAACCCCACCAGCCATTTGCAGTGCTTTTATTTCAACCCAAAACCCCACCAGCCATTTGCAGTGCTTTTACTTCAACCCAACCACATTTTCATTTTTAAACCACATTAAGGGAACTCAAGGTCAGTAAAACCACACTCAGTTTAGTAGACATGTGTTCAGTGTTATTCACAGCTCAGACTGAGAGACGTGACCCTCTCACTTCCCCCATCTTGCAGAAAGTGACTGAGGCACAACACTTCATGGTTTTATAGTCCCCCCCCCTCCCACCAGCAGGGGCAGCAGAGAGAATCTCAACATTTTTGAAACATTAATAACTCTTTTATTTTTCATCAATGGGAAAAATCCTCTTGACCTGCGCAGCGGAGGGGGACTGAGTAAGATGGCCAAAAATCACAGCCGTAAGTGGCAGCGTTTTTTCTAAAATCATGAAACAGAAAAACAGGAAGTGGTCAAGATCAGACTTTTAGTAATATAGATAAGAGAACAAACCCTTTAAAATGCAGTTTGCAAGATGGCATTAAGCTGGAAGAAGCACAAAAAATATTTACAAGGATTTTAGAAACATACATAGAAACATGGAAAGTAGGTGCAGGAGTAGGCCATTCGGCCCTGAGCCAGCACCGCCATTCAATATGATCATGGCTGATCATCCAAAATTAATACCTCGTTCTGGCTTTTTCCCCATATCCCTTGGTTCCCTTCGCCCTAAAAGCTAAATCTAACTCTCTCTTGAAAACATCCAATGAATTGGCCTCCACTGCCTTCTGTGGTAGAGAATTCCACAGATTCACAACTCTCTGGGTGAAAATGTTTTTCCTCACCTCAGTCCTAAATGGCCTACCCCTTATTCTTAAACTGTGACCCCTGGTTCTGGATTCACCAACATTAGGAACATTTTTCCTGCATCTCCCCTGTCCAATCCTCTAAAAATTGTATATGTTTCTATAAGATCCCCTCTTCCAGCGAATACATGCCCAGTCGACCCATTCTTTCATCATATGTCAGTCCCCCCATCCCGGGAATTAACCTGGTGAACCTACGCTGCACTCCCTCAATAGCAATAATGTCCTTCCTCAAATTAGGAGACCAACATTGCACACAATACTCCAGGTGTGGTCTCACCAGGGCCCTGTACAACTGCAGTAGGACCTCCTTGCTCCTAAACTCGAATCCTCTCGCAATGAAGGCCAGCACTCGAAGGCCTGAGCTATCAGGAGAGGCTGGGCGGCAAAGACTTTATTCCTTGGAGCGCAGGATGCTGAGGAGTGATCTTATAGCGGTGCATAAAGTTATGAGGGTAATAGATGGCGTGAACGCAGTCTTTATTCCCTGGGAAGGAGAATAAAAACTAGAAACCATAGGTTGAAGGAGAAAGAGGAAAGATTTAAAAAGATTCCAAAAGACCACTTCTTCACACAGAGTGGAAGAGATGCCACAAGACGTAGTTAAGGCAGGTACAATAACAACATATGAAAGACATTTGGACGGACGATATTATAAAGATATTTATGGGCATAAATATAAATTAGAAATTGGAATTGGAGGGGCCTAGTATTAATCTTCGGAGGATTCCAACAGTTAATGTTACAGAGAAGGAAAGCAAGGCAATGCATTAATAGCTTTACGATATTTCAACATCTAAGAAAGGAAACAGGCAACCTGGCTTCTTGGTTAGTAATATTCATAGAGTTTGTGGAGGCCCATTGGCATAACAATTGCATTCAGCAGGAAATCATGCCTAATAATCTGCTGAATATTGCATTCCAACAAACATTGTACTGCACTGAACTCCATTCATACAGGATCCACAACGTTATACCTGTAAGATGAACAAGGGGAGATCAAGGACTTGGCAAGGGACTACATGGCAAACACGTTTTGGACTTACACAGAACAAAGCAACCATCAAGTAGCTGTCAAATATCCATAAAGGTAATTGACCTGCAGTTTTGTTGCCATGAGTTGCTTCAACCATACTAAAGAACTAAAACTGGATAAAACACATCATCGTTAAATTACCACGTGTCCTAAGACACAAATAAGGGTGAACTGAACTTAGAAAGATGGTGGAGGAAGGCTACAAAGAAAATCATTTTACATCTGAGCAATTGTAAAACCAGAGCCGGCAGGAAAGTATATCATGTGAGAGATAGCGTATAGGTTGCAGGCTTTCAATATCACCAAATCTTTGCAGAGGGGAGTGCAGCAGGTTGACTTTTCACTTCAACCCAAAACCCCCAAGCAACCCTTTGCAGTGCCTTTTCACTTCAACCCAAACCCCCCAAGCAACCCTTTGCAGTGCCTTTTCACTTCAACCCAAACCCCCCAAGCAACCCTTTGCACTGCCTTTTCACTTCAACCCAAACGCCCCAAACAACCCTTTGCAGTGTCTTTTTACTTGAACCCAAACCCCCCCAAACAACCCTTTGCAGGGCCTTTTTACTTCAACCCAAACCCCCAAACAACCCTTTGCAGTGCCTTTTTACTTCAACCCAAACCCCCCAAACAACCCTTTGCAGTGTCTTTTTACTTGAACCCAAACCCCCCAAACAACCCTTTGCAGTGCCTTTTGACTTCAACCCAAACTCCCCAAACAACCCTTTGCAGTGTCTTTTTACTTCAACCCAAACCCCCCAAACAACCCTTTGCAGTGCCTTTTTACTTCAACCCAAACCCCCCAAACAACCCTTTGTAGTACCTTTGTATTTCAACCCGAACCCCCCCAAACAACCCTTTGCAGTGCCTTTTTACTTCAACCCAAACCCCCCAAACAACCCTTTGCAGTGCCTTTTTACTTTAACCCAACCCCCCCCCCCAAACAACCCATTTGCAGTGCCTTTTTACTTCAACCCAAACCCCCCAAACAACCCTTTGCAATGCCTTTTTACTTCAACCCAAACCGCCCAAGCAACCATTTGCAGTGCCTTTTCACTTCAACCCAAAACCCCCAAGCAACCATTTGCAGTGCCTTATCACTACAACCCAAAACCCTCAAGCACCCATTTGCAGTGCCTTTTCACTACAACCCAAAACCCCCAAGCAACCATTTGCAGTGCCTTTTCACTTCAACCCAAATCCCCCAAGCAACCCTTTGCAGTGCCTTTTCACTGCAACCCAAACCCCCCAAGCAACCCTTTGCAGTGCCTTTTCGCTTCAACCCAAACCCCCCAAACAACCCTTTGCAATGCCTTTTTACTTCAACCCAAACCCCCCAAACAACCCTTTGCAGTGCCTTTTTACTTCAACCCAAACCCCCCAAACAACCCTTTGCAGTGCCTTTTTACTTCAACACAAACCCCCCAAACAACCCTTTGCAGTGCCTTTTTACTTCAACCCAACCCCCCCAAACAACCCTTTGCAGTGCCTTTTTACTTCAACCCAAACCCCCCAAACAACCCTTTGCAGTGCCTTTTTACTTCAACCCAAACCCCCCAAACAACCCTTTGCAGTGCCTTTTTACTTCAACCCAAACCCCCCAAAACAACCATTTGCAGTGCCTTTTTACTTCAACCCAAACCCCCCAAACAACCATTTGTAGTGCCTTCTTACTTCAACCCAAACCCCCCAAACAACCATTTGCAGTGCCTTTTTACTTCAACCCCATACCCCCAAACAACCATTTGCAGTGCCTTTTTACTTCAAACCAACCATATTTTCATTTTCAAACCACATTAAGGGCACTCACAGTTGAGTAGACATGTGTTCAGTGTTATTCCGAGCTCAGAGAGACGTGACCCTCTCGCTTCCTCCATCTTGCGGAGACTGAGTGAGGCACACCACTTCTGGGTTTTATAGTCCCTCCCCCCTCCCACAGCAGGGGCAGCAGAGAGAATGGCAAAAAAAAATTGAAACATTAATATATCTCCGATTTTTCATCGATGGGAAAGATCCTCTGGTCCAGTCCGGCGGAGGGGGGCTCTGAGCGAGGTGGCCAAAAATGACGGCCATAAGTGGCGGCGTTCTCTCGGAAATCACATCGCAGTGAGTCAAAAGCGGTCAAGATCTTACTTTTAGTAATTTAAGATAGATAGGTGGAGTTGTGAACAGTGAAGAAGAATGTTAGAGGACGCAGCAAGATATAGAGAAATGACAGATGGCAGATCAAGTGTAAGGCATTGCACCTTTGGAGGGCCAAAGGTAAGGGGAAAGTATCCAATGAATGGCAGGACCTTTAGCAGCATTGGGATCTGTGGTGTTAATGCTGTCAATGCTCTTTTATTGGTAAGTAAGTTCTAAATCAATACAACCAAGTCACCATGAAGCCTGTGCATCTTAATCTTCTAGATCAACCTTCAATGGGGGACTTTATCAAATGCCGTACTAAAATCCATTTAGACAACATCAACTGCCCTATCCTCACTGATCGCCTTCATCACCTCTTCAAAAAACGCAATCAAGTTGGTACAACATGACTTGCCTCATATAAAGCTATGCTGACTGCCCCTAATTAGCCCATTCTCTGCCAAATGGGAGTAAATCCCATCCCAAAGAATTTTCTCCAATAGCCAATAGTGAGGCTGATTTGCCTGTATTTCCTTGAATTCTCTATGCTTCCCTTCTTAAACATTGCCCACTGTCCAGTCCACCAGGACCTCACCCATGGCTGGAGAAGATTCAAAGATCTTCACCAAAGCTCTTGCAATCTCCCCTTGCCTCTCTTAAAAACCTGAGATAAATCCCATCAGGCACCTCGGTTGTCTCAACCTTAATGCTCTTCAAGCCACTCAATACCACCTCCTTCTTGATTTCAAACTCCCCGTGCATTTTCATATTTTCCACACTAATCTCACTGTCCTCCATGTCCTTCTCCTTGTTGAATATAGATGCAAAGAATTAGTTTAGTACCTCGTCTACATCCTCTGACTCACAGATTCCCTCCTCTATTCTTGAGAGTCCCAGGTTTCAATTGGTTTGAATGTAGGCATAAAAAGCCTCGGGACTTTGTCTAATCCAACTCATCAAAGCCATGCCATGGCCATTCTAATGGCCTGCTTCAGTACTTTCCTACTTCTTTGTATTCCTCGAAGGCCCTGTCTACTTAAATCTTACATAAATTTCCTTTGCCTTTTTGACCAAATTTACAACCTCTTTGGTGATCTAACATTCCCTCACCGTGTCATCCTTATCCCTCCTCCTGACTGGAACTTTGGTTGCTTGTTTATTTAATTTTAATAGTTTATTTAAAGCCATATTTTTGATAATCAAGGATTACTTGCATCTTGATCTATGAATGGATACCTTAGAATGTTAATTTTACCTGAAAAGATTTCTGGAGGAAGAATTCAATGCGCCTTGAGACCCATTTTATTTGTAGACGATTCAGAAATGTTTTCTTCCTTCTCCGTCCATTTGCCAATTATACTTAATCATTACTAATGTAGGACACATATTCAGTAGGTGATTCATCAGATGAACTAACAAGCAATTCATAAGGAATATGGGAATTCAAGTACAACCATATCCTAAAATCAATTCACAGTTTGCAGTTTCTGATGTTCAGAACCCATTCAAAATATTTTGAGGCTGTAAGTGGTCAAACTATTCAAAATAAATATTCACTTTGATAAAATGCATTGGCTTTCCATTCTATGATCCTTATCCCCAACTCCCAAAGAGGCATTCACCCATTACCTGGGCTTACGGATCTACAAGGGTTTTCTGATGCATTTGTGTTCATTATGTGTCTTCAAATGCCCCCTTGGCCTTTCCCTCATCTAACTCTTATCAACTATCGTCCTATCCCCCTCAAAGATCATCACGAACCACAAGATTGCGTATTTTTGATTTCACTCATCTGACAACCATGCATTCAGCTATTTAGGTTGTAAACATTACACCTCTCTCCAAAAGGTTTCATAAAACCCAAAACCTGCATTTCACAGTTGTAATAATAAGAAACTATTAGCCCTCGCAAACACTACAGTAGGAGAGTGACAGCAGCTTCAGAATTTCTACAAACATTGTCAGACATAATTGCAATCTTCCGCTAGACCAACGAATGAATGTTAGATATATCAACCCTTCACCAGAGAATTAAGTATGACTCTATCAAAGATACAGATTGAGAGCTATTTTCAATTGTTACTTTAAACTGATAGATGCATCTTTTTTACAGATTCGCACTTTTGCAAAAAGTTCTACAATGCGTTTTGCCCAATACAAAATGGCAAACAGAGCTATCTAAGTTGCTCATATTATACCTTCGATGGGAAATATTGAGATTGCATCCAAATTGTGAGTACATAACCAAAGCTCTTTCAGCATCCAAATTCCAAATTATTTCCAAATTATTTCTGTGGTTAAAGATGGAAATTAAATCATGCCACTGAGGAGGATAAACTGGTTTCCATCATCCTGACCAATAAAGAATCTATATTTAATCTAAAGAATTAAGTTTAGCCAATTTACTTTTTTAAATTTTCATGCTTATTACATTAAATATTTTAAGATGCACTCTCATTGTACAGGGAAGAAAAATGGTGGCTGAAAACAGTGCATTAAAACGTGTAATTGAGTTCACACTTGTAAAAGCCCACCTCTCTACAATGTAGGATTTGACTATAATTGGCAATGAAGATTAATATCAATTATTGTGAATAAGAATTTTTCAAATCAGCGTGGACATGATGGGCAAAGCAACCTCCTGTGTTGTAAGTTTTCCATGAATCTCTAGCCAAGCAATTGAAATGTTTTTTTTCTATGGTTTCGCTTTTAGCTGGTTATGATATTTTTTACCAAGACTGCATGGTGCCTTTTACATGTTTGAGCAATGCAGCACTAATAACTTGTAATTTGATCACTAGATAGCAGATCTGAGCCATATTTCAGCAACACGTAATAGAGTACAAGTAACTAATAGTCTACAAATGCAGATGCTGGTTTACAAACTAAAACCCCTGTCTCACGGTGCGAGCTGACCCACGAGGTACCCCGAGCTTAAAACAAATTTAACTCGTGGTAATCACGTACGATTAACGTAGCGGGAACGTCGGAACTCGTGGACGCAACTTAGCGACTCTTGGCGCTAACGGCAGGTACCCGTGACACGTTAACTCTTGGAAAAATTCAAACATGTTTAAACTTTTCCACGAGTAAAATGTACTCTTGAGGTTAAAATTTGAAACATTTAAACACGTTGTAAGAACGTAGTGGCCCGTGCGTTTACCTTAGTGACTCGTGAGTCTACCGTGGGAACTCTTTAACTCAGCGGGCAGGCAGCATCTCTGGAGATAAGGAATGGGTGATGGGATGACATTTCCAAATTGGGGGGGGGGGGGGGGTGGGAGGAGGGAGGGGGGGTGAGAGGAGGGAGGGGGTGTGGAGGAGAGAGGGTGGAGAGTGGAGGGAGAGGAGGAGAGATGGGGGTGTCTTCATTCACTGGCTGCGGGTGCCTGTCACTGAAACAGGCAGGTGAGATTTAACATCCACCTTGTGTGTGTGTGTGTGTCTCTCTCTCTCTCCCTCCCTCCCTCTTACACAGGCTGAGAGACTGCGTCTGTGAGTGTACGTCTCTTTCTCCCCCTCCCACACACAGTAAGACCGAGGTAAGTCCATCTGTGTCTCCCACATACACAGTAAACTCTGCTTTGTGTGTGTATATACACGTCTCCCCCATTTCTCTTTCTCCCCCCCATCTTTTTCTTTCTCCCCCCCCCACCTCTCTCTTTCTCCCCCCACACACAATAAGACCGATGTATTCTGCTTAGTCTCTCTTCTCTCCCACACACACAGATAGACCGAGATCCTGTGCGCTCTTTCTCTCTCCCCCACAGTCATGCCGAAGTACACCACACTGCCTCTGTGCCTCTCTCTCTCTCTCTCTCTCCCTCTCCCTCTCTCCTTCATACAGTCAGAGGTCCACACTGTCTCTGTCTCTCTCTCTCCCCCCTACACACACACACACACAGACTGAGGTACTCACTGCCCGTTGTGTGTGTGTGTCTGCCTCTGTCTCTCTCTCCCACACACACAGTTAAAGGTACTCCACGCTGCCTGTGTGTGTGTGTGTGTGTCTCTCTCTCACTGTCCCACCCCCCACACCCACACACAGTCAGCCATTCAGAGGAACTCCACACTGTGTGTGTGTGTGTGCGCCTCTGTCTCTCCCTATCACAGTCAGAGTGAGGTACTCCCCCCACGCAGTCTCTCCGCGGGCTCTCCCCGGGCAGGGTGCATCTGCATCCCTCAGGCTGCCCAGGCAGTCAGACACGACTCCGGTGGCGGGCTCCATGCACAGCTCCTGCCGGCCGGCTGGGAGCGGCGATGGAGGACAGGGGGAAGTTGGCCACCAGCGGGGCAGTCTCGGCTCTTTATGCAGTCCGAGTCTCGCTGGATCCTCGTAATCCTCTGCCTCTGTCAAATGGGTGCGTTTAACCTGACCCCCCCCCCCCCAACAACCTCCCTCCACCTCAACTCACGCCTGGGCACCAAAGCAGCTCAGGAGGCGAACCCTGAGCTCCGTCTCCCAACAATCTGATGTGCGCATCCGTGCACATTCAAAGATTTAATCTCCAGTTCCCCACGCAGTGTGTAGACCTGGCAGTAAATTCAAATAAAATATAGCAAACCTCCGCCTGATGGTGTGTGTGTGTGTGTGTTTCAAACAAATCATCAGTATAACTGCTCTGGCACTGGACGGTGCGCATTTTCCCTTTGTAGGTCACATCAATAGATGCAGCCTTCAAAGCCGCAGGATGAAGATGTTGCTTATTAAAACAGACCTTCATTGAAGGTTGGCTCAAGAGTAACTCGGGAAAGGAACTTGTTAACTCGGGAGACGAACTTGGAACATCACAGAAATGACAGTTAACGGCAAACTTGAGTCATACCCGTGCGAACTCGGTTAAACTCTTGATCATACACTTGGAATCTCGTGCACAACCACGAGTCTTTCGCTCGGGGTACCTCATGGGTCAACTCGCACCGTGTGACAGGGCTTTAAGACACAAAATGCTGGAGTAGCTCAGCGAGTCAGGCAGCATCCCTGCAAAACATGGATAGGTGACATTTCGGGACATCCAGGACACAATGGTCAGTCTGGGAATATGAATAAAAATTCTCAGCAAGAGTCATTTTTTCATAACCATCTTTGCTATCTACGATACCACCCATTTTAGTGTTATCACCAAATTTACTAATCATACTTTGTCCATTCTCATCCAAATAGTTGATATAAACAACAAATAGCAATGGTCTCAGCACTGACCCTGTGGATCAGTCAAAGTCCTCCAGTCTGAGAAGCATACTTCCACTATCACCCTCCCCTTCCTTCCATTAAGCTAATTATGTATCCAGTCAGCGTTCTACTTAGATCCCATGTGACCTAACATTTCAGAGCAGCCTTATCAAATGCCTTGCTGAAATACATATAGGTAATGTCTATATGGCCTTTCTCTCATCAACCATTTTGGTCATAAAACCCATTCAGATTTGTAAGACACGATCTCCCATGTACAAATCATGCTCTCTATCACTAATCAGCCCCTGATCAACCAATTACACATACATCTTATCCCTCAGAATCCTCTCCATAACATGCCTACTACAGATGTTAGGCTCACTGGTCTATAGTTCCCAAGCTTTCCTTGCAGCCCTTCTTAAATATGGGTGCACATTAGCCACCCTCTGGCACTTCACTCGTGTCTGATTATAATTCATATATCTCAGCCAGGGCTCCTGCAATTCCTTCTCTAGCTTTCCACAGTGTCCTCAAATATATCTGATCAGGCCCGGGAGATTCTGAACAGAACCTCAATTTCTCTCCTCATCCAACTTCCTTACTCCCACCGACCTTGCCCTTCACCCACCCTACATGCTTGCGACAAACTCTTGTCATGAAAGTTAAACGCATCCCACTTTCCGGATGCTACTCTGCCCAAAAACAACCTAAGCCAATCAACTTTAGAAAGTTCCTGTCTAATATCATCAACGATGGCCTTGCCCTAATTCAGAATTTTAACTTGTGGGCCTGCCCTGTCTTTATCCATCTCTGCGTCTCCCTCTCCCTCTCCCCTGGCTCTCACCTGAAGAAGGGTCTCGATCTGAAACATCACCCATTCCTTCTATCCACACATACTGCCTTCCCAAATTTATTCCAGCATTTTGTGTCTATCTTCTTTTATACATAACTATTTTAAAGCAAATAGAATAGTGGTTGCTGGTCCCAAAAAGCTCACCCACAGATACTTCAGGCACTTGCTATTCCTAATTTCCGAAGGGCTGTGCGGGGTGTAGCTGTGTGGGGCATAGCAGAGATATGGCATGGTTAGCAAATGGGGGAGTGCAGCATGACTCAGTGATGTCAGCATTGAGATCTCCTACTGAGAGGGAGCAGTAGGACTCGGGAGAGGTGAAGCAGTTGAAGCTGGCAGTGTCGAGGCCTTTACCTGGAAGTGGTCCTTGATCCCAATTGTGTCAATGACCCCGGCCTGCCGGCAGCCGATGAAGGTGAGGATAGGCGGAGTCAATTGCCCCGGCACACGAGCAGCAGGGGAGCAAGCAAGGACCTGCAAAGTCCATAGACCCAGCCTCAGATCATCTGTATCCACCTATCATTTGACAGTCCTTATCCCTTCCCCATCTCCCTTCCAGTTTTCTCCCTCCTACTACAATCAGTCTGGAGAAGGGTCCGAATCCAAAACATTGCATATCCATGTTCTCCAGAGTGCTAGACACAAAATGCTAGAATAACTCAGTGGGACAAGCAGCATCTCTGGATAGAAGGAATGGGTGACATTTTGGGTCGAGACCCTTCTTCAGACTCAGGGAAGAGGGAGAGACAGAAATAAGGAGGTATAAGTTGTGAAAATGAGACAAAGGGGGTGGAGATCAAGGAAAATGTAGAATATATCACTGTTAGCTAGGAGAAGGTAATAGCAAAGCAAACAGAGATAAAATGTAAACGAGGACAGTCGGACTGGTCAGAGAAATGGGAAGAGGGGAGGGATGAATAGAGAGGGAAAGCAAGGGTTACTTGAAGTTAGAGAACTCAGCTGCCCAAGCAAAATATGAGATGTTGTTCCTCCAATTTACGCTGGGCCTCACTTCGACAATGAAGGAGGCCCAGGACAGAAAGGTCAGTGTGGGAATGGGAGGGGGTGTTTAGCAAATGGGAGATCAGGTAGGTTGAGGCATACTGAGCGGAGGTGTTCAGTGAAACGATCGCCGAGCCTGCGTGTTGTCTCGCCGATAGATAGGAGTCCACATCTGGAACAGCGGATACAGTAGATGAGGTTGGAGGAGGTGCAAGTGAACCTCTGCCTCACCTGAAAAGACTATCGGGGTCCAAGGATGGAGTCGAGGGGGGAGGTACAGGGACAGGTGTTGCATCTCCTGTGGTTGCAGGGGAAAGTACCTGCGGAGGAGGTGGTTTGGGTGGGAGGGGACATTCATCTGCTCCACTGTGAAATCTGCTCAAGGTATGTCTACTTTGAAGAAGTTTCTTCCTACACATTTCGTCATCTCCAGAATGCTACCCGACCTGCCGAGTTACTCCAGCACTTTGTATCTTTTTTGTAAACCAATATCTGCAGATCCTTGCGTCTACAAGTCACTCACTTAGAAACATAGAAACATAGAAAATAGGTGCAGGAGTAGGCCATTCGGCCCTTTGAGCCTGCACTGCCATTCAATATGATCATGGCTGATCATCCAACTCAGTATCCTGTACCTGCCTTCTCTCCATACCCCCTGATCCATTTAGCCACAAGGGCCACATCTAACTCCCTCTTAAATATAGCCAATGACCTGGCCTCAACTACCTTCTGTGGCAGAGAGTTCCAGAGATTCACCACTCTCTGTGTGAAAAATGTTTTACTCATCTCGGTCCTAAAGGATTTCCCCTTTATCCTTAAACAGTGACCCCTTGTCCTGGACTTCCCCAACATTGGGAACAATCTTCCTGCATCTAGCCTGTCCTACCTCTTAAGAATTTTGTAAGTTTCTATAAGATCCCCCCTCAATCTTCTAAATTCTAGCGAGTACAAGCCGAGTCTATCCAGTCTTTCTTCATATGAAAGTCCTGACATCCCAGGAATCAGTCTGGTGAACCTTCTCTGTACTCCCTCTATGGCAAGAATGTCTTTCCTCAGATTTGGAGACCAAAACTGTACGCAATACTCCAGGTGTGGTCTCACCAAGACCCTGTACAACTGCAGTAGAACCTCCCTGCTCTTATACTCAAATCCTTTTGCTATGAATGCTAACATACCATTCGCTTTCTTCACTGCCTGCTGCACCTGCATGCCTACTTTCAATGACTGGTGTACCATGACACCCAGGTCTCGTTGCATCTCCCCTTTTCCTAATCATAGTATTGAACAATTTATTTTCTTCGGTATTCACCAAGGAGAAGGATATGGAATTATGTGAGGTAAGGGAAACAAGCAGAGTAGCAATGGAAACTATGAGATTCAAAGAAGAGGAGGTGCGGACACTTTTGAAAAATATGAAAACGGATAAGTCTCCAGGTCCTGACAGGATATTCCCGAGGACATTGAGGGAAGTTAGTGTAGAAATAGCAGGGGCTATGACAAAAATATTTCAAATGTCATTAGAAACGGGAATAGTGCCGGAGGATTGGCGTACTGCGCATGTTGTTCCGTTGTTTCAAAAGGGTTCTAAGAGTAAACCTAGCAATTATAGACCTGTTAGTTTGACGTCAGTTGTGGGCAAATTAATGGAAAGGATACTTAGAGATAATATATATAAGCATCTGGATAAGCAGGGTCTGATTAGGAACAGTCAACATGGATTTGTGCCTGGAAGGTCATGTTTGACTAATCTTCTTGAATTTTTCGAAGAGGTTACTAGGGAAATTGATGAGGGTAAAGCAGTGGATGTTGTCTATATGGACTTCAGTAAGGCCTTTGACAAGGTTCCTCATGGAAGGTTGGTTAAGAAGATTCAATTGTTGGGTATTAATGGTGGAGTAGCAAGATGGATTCAACAGTGGCTGAATGGGAGATGCCAGAGAGTAATGGTGGATGGCTGTTTGTCAGGTTGGAGGCCGGTGCCTAGTGGGGTGCCTCAGGGGTCTGTGTTGGGTCCACTGTTGTTTGTCATGTACATCAATGATCTCGATGATGATGTGGAAAATTGGATTAGTAAGTATGCAGATGATACTAAGATAGGTGGTGTGGTGGATAATGAAGTAGATTTTCAAAGTCTACAGAGAGATTTAGGCCATTTGGAAGAGTGGGCTGAAAGATGGCAGATGGAGTTTAATGCTGATAAATGTGAGGTACTACATCTTGGCAGGACAAATCAAAATAGGACGTACATGGTAAATGGTAGAGAATTGAGGAATGCAGTTGAACAGAGGGATCTAGGAATAACTGTGCATAGTTCCCTGAAGGTGGAATCTCATGTAGATAGGGTGGTAAAGAAAGCTTTTGGTGTGCTGGCCTTTATAAATCAGAGCATTGAATATAGAAGTTGGGATGTAATGTTAAAATTGTACAAGGCATTGGTGAGGCCAATTCTGGAGTATGGAGTACAATTTTGGTCCCCTAATTATAGGAAGGATGTTAACAAAATAGAGAGAGTACAGAGGAGATTTACTAGAATGTTGCCTGGGTTTCAGCAACTAAGTTACAGAGAAAGGTTGAACAAGTTAGGTCTTTATTCTTTGGAGCGCAGAAGATTAAGAGGGGACTTGATAGAGGTCTTTAAAATTATGAGCGGGTTAGACAGAGTTGACGTGGATAAGCTTTTTCCATTGAAAGTAGGGAAGATTCAAACAAGGGGGCATGACTTGAGAATTAAGGGACAGAAGTTTAGGGGTAACATTAGGGGGAACTTCTTTACTCAGAGAGTGGTAGCTGTGTGGAATGAGCTTCCAGTGGAAGTGGTGGAGGCAGGTTTGATTTTATCCTTTAAAATAGATTGGATGGGTATATGGACGGGAAAGGAATGGAGGGTTATGGTCTGAGAGCAGGTAGATGGGACTAGGGGGAAGTGTTTGTGTTTTTTTTGTTTGTTTTTTAAATTAGAAAAAAAAAACATGTTCGGCACGGACTTGAAGGGCCGAGATGGCCTGTTTCCGTGCTGTAATGGTTATATGGTTATAATCGGCCACCATTTAGATAATAGTCTACTTTCCTGTTTTTGCCACCAAAGTGGATAACCTCACATTTATCCACATTATACTGCATCTGCCATGCATTTGCCCACTCACCCAGCCTATCCAAGTCACCTTGCAGCCTCCTAGCATCCTCCTCACAGCTAACACTGCCCCCCAGCTTTGTGTCATCCGCAAACTTGGAGATGTTGCATTCAATTCCCTTGTCCAAATCATTAATATGTATTGTAAATAGCTGGGGTCCCAGCACTGAGCCTTGCGGTACCCCAATGATCATTTCTTAAAACTAACAGGCACATGCCCTTTTAAATATCATGTTGCACTCATATTTAAAAATAAATTAATTGTGTCTTAATGAAAATATTAAAATGTGTCATGAATCAGTTCATATACTCAATGTCACCAAAAATATAGGAATTCAGGCTTTTAATGCAAAAGCAATTCCTCAAAGTATAGATTGATCAATTAGTTGAAAGTTTGTTTTAAAATTCCAAGGGTCAGTTATTCTATAATTTGCACCAATTTTAATGCGATTAATTTGACTTTTAATTGTATTTTGCCTTAACTGAATGCACTGTAGTCATAATTCCAGAAGAGGGCAGAAAGATTCTGATTTTCACTCACATGGGGTTAAGAATGGTTCCAAAATAACACAGAGTAAAAACTACTGCACATTGATCAGCAATGCTGCAATGAGTATTATAATGACATTAAAGTACTTTAAAAAATAACTGAAGATGCTGAGAGGGAAATTGAGATACATTTTATGCTGTGGGTATATCTGCCCAATGCAATCTCCTGTATGTCCTCCTTGATCTTGGTTAATTAGGTCAATGATTCTTTATTCCATAATAAGCCTCAAGAATACTTGATGAACTGCTGAGGCTTGCCAAAGAAACTTCAGGTTAATCATTTCAGGTGGAAGTTAAAAAAAAAACCTATTTGTTCAGCTGTTTTTATTACACAGATTAATTTACGACATATGCTACTCAATTCCATTTCTTAATTCTGGCTGTAAGCTAACAATATGCACTGTATTAAAATATTAATTCAAGCATATGAATTAAAAATGTTAAAAGCAGGAAGTATTGCAAAATCACCATGCCATTGTTTACTTGATAAAAATTATATGCAGTTGAAATGTGCGGGTACAGTCCCAGCCTATCACATTCAGACAAAATTCACAATTCTTTTCACTTATATTTGGGTAGCTCACGATATTGTACTATTCAATAATGAGTACACACCAATGAATTACTTTAAGGATAAAAATTATTGGCAAAAATATCTAACTAACATCACAACCTTGAAGTTCTCTACTGAGATGCACACACTTTTAACCTCTATTATAACGGCTACCTCGTCATTGTTCATGGTTTAAAATGCTGGAAATTCATCCGAAACACTGTCTGGACAAATCACCAATGAGATTGTTACAGCTCGGGTCTCTCTCTATATTCCAAAAAAAAGAATGAGCAATATTTCCCAGTCAATATCATAGAAAATTGTGACTAGGCAGAATTAGACTGTTTGGCTCAGTGGAGGGGTTACAAGATATAAATATATTAATAGGAACAGTAGGGGCAACACTATTAGCTAATAGTTTATCATTGGACAAATAAGCCAGAGTACCCCATATACTTTTTCACATACAACTTGGATGACCAGGAAAGAGGTGAATAATTGAGGCTGGATTCCAGTTAAGATGTGGGTGGCAGAGGTTGAATGAACACGTACATGGAGAGTTATAAAGGAGACTTATCAGGAGTGCTTGGAATAGTTGGGATCCAAGAAAAACACAAAATGCTGGAGTAACTCAGCGTAAGGTAACATCCTGGAGAACATGGATAGGTGACGTTTCAGTGACAGATAAGGTGCAATTCTGATATTATATCCAAATTATATTACATTTCAAACAATATTGTGTTAGCAGCAACATTCAAATTGATTTCATGATCTTTCTACCTGGAAATTTGTATTAAAAATATCAGCAGCACTTTAAATTAATGTGCAGAGAATAAAATCTGAAGAATATAGTAAGTGGTCTGACTTCCCTTGATACAGGAATTTACCACTGAACATTTTTTTTGCAGAAGACAAAATACAAAATTTTAGTATTCCTACGGTGGCTGTATATATAGGACCAGTAATCCAAGGCTGGGTAACACATTGCACTATGCATTGATAACTGTTCAAGCTGAATTAATCGCAGAAATAATTGCCGACAACACCACCGTTGTTGGACGAAGTACAGATGACGATGAGTCAGAGTATAGGAGGGAGATCGATCAACTGACCAAATGGTGCCATAACAACAACCTTGCTCTCAAAGTCAGTAAAACCAAGGAATTAATTGTTGACTTTGGAAGAAGGCGGCCGATGGTCCCCGAACCTGTCTTCATCGTTGGGATGGTGGTGGAGAGTCAAAATACTTCAAATTTCTGGGGGCACATATCTCTGAAGACCTGTCCTGGACGCAGCACATTGATGCAATCGTGAAGAAAGCCCATCAATGCCTCCTTTTCCTTAGAAGATTCGGTATGTCGACTATTACTCTCTTGAACTTCTACTGGTGTACAGTAGAGAGCATATTGACTGGTTCATCAACCCGATCGCCGAGAACGAAGAAAATTGCAAAAAGTGGTGAACACTGCCCAATCCATCACGGTACTGACCTCCTTACTATTCAAGGGACCTACAGGAAATGCTGTCTCAGAAAGGCAACCAGGATCATCAGTGATCCACACCACGCTAGCCACACTCTCTTTTCACTCCTGCCATCGAGAAGAAGGTATACTGTAACGCCCAGGTTTAGGAGCACTTTCTTCCCAACAACCATCAGGCTATTAAATACTACACCCTCCAAATAGGCTCCAAACTACATACACTTGGGGGCATTGTTTTTGTCCAACTGCCTGCATTTGGCCAATCTATACATAACTAAAGCTCTGATCTTGTGCTCATCCGGTTTGCGCGGTTTTTCTATTTGCGCAAAACGGTACGCGATAGTGCTACGATTTTTTTGCCAGCTCACTCACCGTTCTCCTATGTGGCGAGTGCAAGATGCTTTGTTCCGATCAGTGGTATTTTTGAAAAGTTAGCGCGGTTTAAAAATATCTCCTGCCAGTGAGTGCCGTGCAGATTGGTCTCCTCTCCTATCACTCCCCGGGAGGCTACCTGCGCCATCGCGTATTTACTGGAGCTGAGGGACACTGTGGGTGGCCGGCGGAAGTCTCCAACCGGACACAATTTTCGGAGGGACCGGAAGCGGCGCTGTGCAGTGTTGGAAATGCTGCTAAATGGAAAGGGCGAATCTGATCCCGTTGGAGGGGAGCCACCAGATCCCGCTGTGAGTCTTCACCGCACCGCCATCGCAACGCCCCGCATCTCCAGCCCCTTCCCCTCTGGCCCCCCCTCGCTGGCCCCTGCCCCCCTCCGTCGTGATACCACCCTCTCCCCCATGGCGCGTCCTCGTCTTTTCTCCAAGCTCTCCCCCCGCCCCCCCACACCTCCCCCCTCCCCCCACACCTCCCCCAGTAGGGGAAAGGAGAGATGAGGAAGGGATTGGGAAAGGGTAGGTGGGGTGGGGAAAAAAGAGGGAGGCGGTGAGGAGGGAGAGTGGGGGAGGGGGAATAGAGGAGGGGGAGTAGAGGAGGAGGGAGTGGGGGAGGTTGGGAGTGGGGAATAGAGGGAGAGGAGGGCAGTGGGGGATGTGAGGAGGGAAAGTGGGGAGGATAGGGGGAGATGAAGAGTGGGGGAAGTGAGGGATAGGAGTAGCAATGTTACAAAATTTTGAGATTTAAAAAATAAAGTCTGCAATTTATCCCATCAGATAAAGCATAAAAAGAAGTTTAATTTGACACTTAATTCACTTTCATATCTTCAGTATTAAAAAAGTTATGGCCATTATCATACTCAGAAATTAGCATCTAGTTCCCTATTGCTTTTCCATTGACTTAACACAAAAGCTGTGATCGAGGACAGTTAAAAGCCCATAACTTTCTTAAAAATTATGATAACTGAAAGACATTTTCAGTTATTATAGATTGAAGCATTCTGAAACAAATATGAAACAATCTTACTTCGAAGACATGAAAGTAAAGCATATAATTAGTTAGTTACCTAATTGTAGCTAATTACAAAATTCAATTACTAGATCTAAACATCTATCAATTTCTTAAGAATAGATTAACATTTTTAAATAGCCTAAGTGTCCAAATAACATTCACACAATAATTCACAATATAACATAATTTTTAAATCTAATTTTCATGAATTTACAGGCCAAATGGAAGGAATTGAATGTTTAATACCTGTAAATTAATGGGCATTTAATTCATCTTGTGAGTGAGGTTTTCTGGAACGCGATCTTTTGGAACGTTGATTTGCGGTGAATTTAACCCCGTATTGGCATGAAAAATACTGCCGTTAATTCGGGGAATAAAATCACCGTGTCGCATGAAAAAATGTGAATTAAAGGCTTCTTAAGAAGCACTTTTATACATTTAAAGAAAGCACTTTCGTTTACCTGTCCCATGCGTGAAATCCGTCCCCGTTATCGGCGTTGACGCTTCAGGAGCTGATTTTAAAATTATTGTAGCGCTGACATTGTCGATTTAATAAAAATAAAAAAATCACAAATCGCCACTAGGAACGATTCATCAGCCAACGCTTGTACTCCAACACAATATTAACTAGGACAAGGGAGGAGAAACCCGCGTTTTAACCCCGCCCCCCCCTTAAAGGCGCCAAAATCGCGCACACGGCCAGTGGCAGAATTACAGCGCGACTGAAGGTAAGTTTTGTAACATACCTAATAGGAGGGGGTTAGGGAGGGAAGATGAGTTATGGATGGAGCAGTGGCGGAAAACCCGGGGGGGCAGAGGGGACACATCCCCCTCATGTTTTGAGAGGTGGGGGATATCCGCCCCAAGTTTTTGTGATCCGTATTTTAAAATCGCTTTCCGCGAGACAGTGGGGGTGGGACTGATGATCAAGGGCGCGATGATTGGAGGAGGGAGGAGTGTGTGGGACTGAGGATAGAGCGCGGCGATTGGAGGAGAGAGACGTGGCAGGATCAATCCCGGCCGGGTCTCCGGCGCTGTCCCGAGTGCCCCCTCCCCCCCCAAAGAGGTCGGGAGTCAGACGCGAGCTGTGCCCCCAGGCAGAGTGAGCTGGGTTTAGTGCTGTTTCTCTGCGCTGGCTGTGGGCCTGGGGGCACAGCTCGCGTCTGGGTTTTCCGCCCCTGCGCCAGGTTAACCTGCCTGGGCTTGCGGGAAATATGGCCAGCGCTGGTGTCCCGTCAGCCCAGGCACAGCTGTAGTTAACCCAGCGAGATAGGCAGAGTTAAGCTGCATTTAGCGCTGGATTGAGCCTCCGAAGCCTCACGCGCGTGTGTGTGAGTGTGCGCTTGTGTGTGAGTGTGCGCATGCGCGTGTGTGTGTGAGTGTGAGCATGCGCGCGCGGCCGCCAAAAAATTGTGTCCCCGTCCCCTCCATGTTTTGATAGCGAGTTCCGCTCTTGGGAGGGAGGGAGGGAGGGAGTGACTGACGGTAGACAATAGACAATAGGTGCAGGAGTAGGCCATTCGGGCCTTCGAGCCAGCACCGCCATTCAATGTGATCATGGCTGATCATCCACAATCAGTACCCCGTTCCTGCCTTCTCCCCGTATCACCT
>JAXLNO010003436.1:0-82432 GCA_038087875.1 Malacoraja senta
CCTCTCAATCTCCTAAATTCTAGCGAGTATAAGCCAAGTCTATCCAGTCTGTCTTCATATGAAAGTCCTGACATCCCAGGAATCAGTCTGGTGAACCTTCTCTGCACTCCCTCTATGGCTATAATGTCCTTCCTCAGATTTGGAGACCAAAACTGTACGCAATACTCCAGGTGTGGTCTCACCAAGACCCTGTACAACTGCAGTAGAACCTCCCTGCTCCTATACTCAAATCCTTCTGCTATGAAAGCTAACATACCATTCGCTTTCGTCACTGCCTGCTGCACCTGCATGCCTACTTTCAATGACTGGTGTACCATGACACCCAGGTCTCGCTGCATCTCCCCTTTTCCTAATCGGCCACCATTTAGATAATAGTCTGCTTTCCTGTTTTTGCCACCAAAGTGGATAACCTCACATTTATCCACATTATACTGCATCTGCCAAACATTTGCCCACTCACCCAGCCTATCCAAGTCACCTTGCAGTCTCCTAGCATCCTCCTCACAGCTAACACTGCCCCCCAGCTTAGTGTCATCCGCAAACTTGGAGATGTTGCCTTCAATTCCCTCATCCAGTTCATTAATATAAATTGTAAATAACTGGGGTCCCAGCACTGAGCCTTGCGGTACCCCACTAGTCACTGCCTGCCATTGTGAAAAGGACCGGTTTACTCCTACTCTTTGCTTCCTGTTTGCCAGCCAGTTCTCTATCCACATCAATATGACAACATAGTGGGGAATGCCCTGTATTCAAACCTCGCCAATAGGATTTAATATCTGATCTGTAGTGTGATCCTTCAACAAAATCAAACACGGGTAATAAACATTCCTGGTTACTTGCAAATGAATGAATTCTATGCACGTACTAAAACTGTAAAAGGTAGGGATTATTCAAATAACAGAAGCAACCATTTTGTCAGGCGAAATAAGCCACCTCACTCAGCTTTAGAACAGGCCTGGTCTGTCTGGGCAAAGCAGACGTTAACCAAAAAAAGACACACCCAGAGATTCAATATAAATGTTTCGCCTTTTTATACAGTCATGCTCTACTTTCCACAGATCAGCCATTCATAACACAGCAAACTATAAATGTCTCAAAACAGGTGGCTCACTGCTTGAAATACTGACATAATTGTTACATCACTGCATTTAATATGGAAACTAAAATGTTTCAAGCTTCATTTCCCACGCCTCCCCTCCACCTCTCTCCATATACACACATCCACCCAATTCAAAATTAGGTTTGAAAGACCCTTCATCAGAACTTCAATCTGAAACATTAACCACGTCTCTTGCTGAAGAAGCATCTGCAGGGGAAAGAAAAGCAGAGGTCTGAAAGGAGAAAATGCTGCCTGATCTATTGCCGCCTACATTATTTTATTTCAGGTTTCCAGCACCTGCCATTTTTAATTTGGATTACAATTGAACCAAACTCCACTTAACCTAGAAATTAGATATACTGTACTTTAATCTTAAATTTAGTGGCCGTGAATGCCAATTCATCCAACCTCCTACATTCCAAATGGCTTCCTGATTCATGAATTAAACCAATTATCAATTGTCTACGGGATACGGTTTGCTTACAAAATTGTACTCAATTGGCCTTCAAACATAGTTAAGCAGCTCACTGTGAAGTCAATTGAGGGATATAAGGAAAAATGTTAGCAGGTCTAAACAAGGGAACATTTTGAAAATATTAGAATCCATTCTATTTAACAACAGTTAGGGGAGACACAAAAAAGTGCAATTGAGGGAGAGAAAAAGTGGAATGCACATAGATTTCTAGAAATAAGGAAAGGGTAGCACGATGGTGCAGCGGAAGAATTGATGCCTTACGGCGTCAGAGACCTGGGTTCGATCTTGACCACGGGTGTTGTCTGTACAGTTTGTACGTTCATCCCATGACCAGCGTGGATTTTCACAGAGATCTTTGGTTTCCTCCCACACTCAAAAGACATACAGGTTTGCAGGTTAATTGTCTTGGTAAAATTGTAAATTGTCCCCAGTACGTGTAGGATACTGTTAGTATGCGGGGATTGCTGGTCGCAGACTCAGTGGGCCGAAAGGCCAGTTTCTGCACATCTCTAAACTATACAGTGCAGATACTGGTTTACAAAAAAGGACACAAAGTGCTGGAGTAACTCAGTGGGACAAGCAACATCTCACGAGAACATGGATAGGTGAGTATTCAGGTCAGAACCCTTCAGACTGATTGTGGGAGAGGGGAGGGGGAAGAAAGCTGGGAGAGAGGAGAAGTAGGACAGCACATGGGTAATCTGTGAACACAGACAAGAAGTTTTTGGTAGGCAGATGGTTGGATAAAGGCCAGAGTTTAAAACAAAAGTTGCTGGACAAAAAGATTGAAGTTGCAAATTGTGAATTTAGAGATTGGAATGTGGGCGGAGGGGGAAATAGGTGCGAGCCCAGGTGGGTGTGGGGGAGATAGGGGAGGGGGAATGGTGAACTCCCAATTGGTCTGGCAGTGGTTTATCCCAATTCTCGATCAGTACTGCGCATTCCATCTGCCCAATAACATGCCTGGCAGAAGTCTTGGGATGCCTGCTGTTCTCCCAGTTTTACAAAATTGGCTTAACTATTGAGGATAAATTGAGTTGTAGCACAAAGTAATCAATATTCAACATTTCTTTGAACAAACTATAATTTGGTTTTGTGTGATTGTGGCAGTTCCCTCTGTTACCATGGATAATTGAAACTTTACTAAATCTACCTTCTAGGATGAGAGAGTAACCTTGGCATTTCTTTATTGCACAAAAATGAAATCTCAGAGGGTACCAATTAAACTGCAAACCAAGGCCAGGAATATTAACACCTGTAGATTAGTCTTGACAACAATACCATTATGCATTGTGGAAGAAAAGGGAAAGGGCCAAGGACAGCTCCAAGGGAAACCGTAGGGCAGGATAAATAAGATGCCCAGGAGGTGTACTGCTAACAATGGGATGTGATTAGGATGCAAGATGGATGAGAAAAAAATAAACAATTAGATTCATTCAAGTTACCTTCATAAGGAAGTGCTATTTATCAATTTATGCAACAAAAAAATTGAGACAATACCTTGTCCAATAATGAAACACCAGCATTTAAGGCAGTTATTGAAAACCAGCATCAGATAATAACTGCATATCTGACCACAAAGATTCTAGTTCCCTATTAAGCATATGCTGAAAAGGTTGCTTCTAAGCATAGCGAAAAATAAATTATTTCTGCTTGCCTGATCCTATTGTGTGCATTCAAATGAAATGACAATCATCTGCAAAAGTCTTCCTTCCTTCTCAAACAGGCACAACAGGAGTCCTTCAGGCACCTGTCCTTGGTTCAATTTAATCCCCCACAAAGATTCAATTGCCTCATGGTTGTTCAAGTGGAGGTGCCACCTCACGGCTCTCCAAATTCACACCAGAATGTGGAGTTTGGATGTTCTTCCAGTCACTGTCTGGGTTCTCTCTGGGAGATATTGTTTCCTTCCACATCACAAGCTTGTAAAGTTAACAGATCTCTAAAATCTCCCTAGACTAGCAATAGAATCTGTGAGAAACTGATGGGGAATGTGAAGAGATTAAAATGGGATTACAGCAAATAGCTGTTTAATGGTTCGTTCAGTCTCTGTTAATTGTTATTAAGGAAGAGATGCAAGCAATTTGGCAGGATCAATGTTTTATGGCAGAGGAAGTCTTGGTTAAATGAGTGTTTATTTAGAATGCAAATGGCAGGGTAGATGCAGGTGAGCCAATGGATGTAATATGCTTGGAGTTCCAAAAACATTAGTGAGAACAGTGCAACAGCAGAGCTAGAGTGTTATAAAATGAATTAAAGGATAAACCTATTGTTTTCTAATTTAGCAAGCATGCAAAGGGTTCATTGCTATGCAATCTATAATGACTTGGGCAAAGGGACCACAGTATTGTATTAAAATTTGCTGACATATATAGGCAAGCAAGAGTTGTGAGTGTTAAGAGAGCAGTCAATATAAAGGTTAGTACATTTACTAAATGGTGGGAAGAGTAGTAATAGATATTTGATAGATAATGAAACATCAATGCTCAGAAAGATCCAGTTGCCCTTGGACAAGAAAATTACTTACTGCATCTGCACTATTTAAGATAAATGGACTGTTAGTGTAAAATGCAACTAAGACGGAGCACAACAGCAATTACGTAGAAACAAGGGACTGCAGATTTACAAAAGAGACATTGCTGGAGGCATCACCTCTGGAGAACATAGAAGTAACATTTTAGATCAGGACCCTTCCTCAGACATATGGGGGTTGGGGAGAAGAAACTTGGGAGAGAGGAGAGGCTGGGCAAAGCCTGGCAGGTAATAGGCAACACAGGTAAGAGGGGATTTTGAGAAGCAGATGTTTGGAATAAAGGCAGGCCAGAGATGAAAGAGACAGGAAGGTGTGACCTAGAAGGGTTCAAGTTGTGAATTGTAAAGCTAGAGCAAGGAATGTAGTGGAAGGGGAGGGGAGAAATAGGTGCAAGTCCAGGTGGGGCACAGGGGGGTGGGGGGCAGAAACTTGGGGTGGATGTTTGGTACTTAAAATTGGATAATTCAATGTTCATACCTTAGGTTGTAAGCTACCAAACCAGAGTATGGCACAGTTTGCGTGTAGCCTCACTCCGGCAATGGAGGCCAGTATGGTAATGGTAAGAGGAGTCAAGGATGTTTTATTGTCATATGTCCCAGATAGAACAATGAAATTCTTACTTGCAGCAGCACAACAGAATATGTAACCATAGTACACTGTAAACAATATAATAAACTAGAGAAAAAAAGTTCAGTGTGTGTATATATACATACCCACCCAAACACATGGGTTGTCAAACACTTTAATTCTCCTTCCCATTCCCACACTAATATTTCTGTCCTAGACCTCCTCCATTGTCAAAGAATGAGGCTAAACACAAATTGGAGGAACAGCATCTCATATTTTGCTTGGACAGCTTACAACCAAGTGATATGAGTATTGATTTCTCTAACTTCCAGTAACCCCCGCATTCCCTCTCTCTCCATCCCTCCCCACCCAAGTCATACCAGCTTCTCGTTCTCACCCAACTAACAGCTAACAATAGCCTGTTCCCTTTATCATCATTACTTTTTTGCATATCTTCCATTCATTGTTCTATATCTCTCTATATCTCGTTTCCCTTTCCCGTGGCTTTCCATCTGAAGAAGGGTCTCGACCCAAAATGTCAACCATTTCTTTTCCCCAGAGATGCGGTCTGACCCGCTGAGTTACTCCACTTTTTTTGTGACCACCTTTTCAATTTCTGACAGAATCTATTGATCCTGATGGGACTACTTAGCCACCTCAGAAGTCTCAATTTGGACAAAGTTATCCTCAATTGAGGGGCCTATCCAGGAAATGTGGTCTTCAATTGTTTCAGTCTTCTGCAATTCCTTCACTAAAGCCCACTCAAGATGCTGCTCAAAATAAACTTCTGATAAACCCTTTGTCCTAATATTTCCTTCAATGGTATTTATTTAGTTTTTTCTGATAGAAAATCCTTTGTACATATTTTAGTAAAGGAATATATGCGCAATTGCTACATTTTGAAAAAACGGATTTATGCCAGTGTTACTCATGCTTAAAATCATTTTGTTAAAGCGTGCATTTGTACAGAGGCCATAGTTCAGTGCTATAATGTCCAGCAAATTTAAGAGAGTGCATATAAACAAATTAAGCTTTATATCAAGGTCTGTAAATCGTATGCTAACTGGGTTGCTTAATTAATATATATATATATATATATATATATATATAATTTTGATTTGTTTACGGAGTCTAAATGAATCCCCAGTGCTGTTTACTAGCCACGAATAAATACCCATCTTTAAAACCCAGATGTGGCCTTCAGCTCAATACAAGTGGGCTGGATCAACGACCCACAGGAAAGAATACGGTGCCAAGTGCTGGTCTCAAGGTGTGAGGAATTTTGATGCATTTTAACAATAAACCAGGGAACAAATCTTCTTACCACCCACCTAATATTTAAAATATATATAATCTTCCTCCCAGGTGATTGGCACAGGAATCTTGGGGGGATTTTTTTATTTGTGATGTAGGTAGGTGCAAGGCTTTTCTCTGAGCCACAAAAAGAAAGCAAAGAAATATCACCAAGATATTCCCCGACGAATTGATATAATCAAGGATTGCATATGGGAAAGAGGTATGGGGAACCATTGCATTCGCTCCCCACATGCCGACAAGTGAAACAGAGTTAAGAGGACAAGTGAAGTGAGTAACACAAGTTGTCATAAACTATTGGCGAGTCACTGCAGACACCCCAAAGAGCTGGCCCAATACCAAGTTGTAAGTGTTAAAGAAGGAACTGCAGATGCTGGAAAATCGAAGGTACACAAAAATGCTGGAGAAACTCAGCGGGTGCAGCAGCATCTATGGAGCGAAGGAAATAGGTAACGTTTCGGGCCGAAACCCTTCTTCAGACTGATAGGGGGTGGGGAGAAGAAAGGAAAAAAGGAAAAGGAGGAGGAGGAGCCCGAGGGCTGGGGGAGGGGCGGAGACAACCAGATGGCTGATGAAGGGGAGGGGACAGCCAGGGCTAGCAGAATTGGGAGAATTCAACGTTCAGGCCACCAGGATGTAGACTGCCCAAGCGGAATATGAGGTGCATTTCCTCCAATTTACGGTGTTGCTCGCTGTGGCCATGGAGGAGACCCAGG
Organism: Malacoraja senta; assembly: GCA_038087875.1. Lineage (NCBI taxonomy): Eukaryota > Metazoa > Chordata > Chondrichthyes > Rajiformes > Rajidae > Malacoraja > Malacoraja senta. Next base: position 6,705 of record JAXLNO010003436.1, read on the forward strand.
ACAGAGAGGTCAGATACGGAATGGGAGGGGGAGTTGAAGTGCTGAGCCACCGGGAGTTCAGGTTGGTTATTGCGGACCGACCGGAGGTGTTCGGCGAAACGATCGCCAAGCCTCCGCTTGGTCTCACTGATGTAGATCAGCTGGCATCTAGAGCAGCGAATGCAATAGATGAGGTTGGAGGAGATGCAGGTGAACCTCTGTCGCACCTGGAACGACTGCTTGGGTCCTGGAATGGAGTGGAGGGGGGAAGTGAAGGGACAAGTGTTGCATCTCTTGCGGTTGCAAGGGAAAGTACCAGGGGAGGGGGTGGTATGGGAGGGAAGGGAAGAATTGACAAGGGAGTTACGGAGGGAGCGGTCTTTGCGGAAGGCAGACATAGGGGGAGATGGGAAGATGTGGCGAGTGGTGGGGTCACGTTGGAGGTGGCGGAACTGACGGAGGATCACTTGTTGTATGTGACGGCTGGTGGGGTGAAAGGTGAGGACTAGGGGGACTCTGCCTTTGTTGTGAGTGGGGGGGGGATGGGGAGAGAGAGCAGTGTTGCGGGGTATGGCAGAGACCCTGGTGCGAGCCTCATCTATGGTGGAGGAGGGGAACCCCCGTTCCCTGAAGAATGAGGACATTTCAGATGCCCTGGTGTGGAACGCCTCATCCTGGGAGCAGATGCGGCGTAGACGGAGGAATTGGGAGTGGGGGATGGAGTCCTTACAGGAAGCAGGGTGGGAAGAAGTGTAGTCCAGATAGCCATGGGAGTCGGTAGGTTTGTAGTGGATGTCGGTAAGGAGTCTATCACCTGCGATGGAGATAGTGAGGTCAAGGAATGGTAGGGAAGTGTCGGAAATGGTCCAGGTGTATTTGAGTGCCGGATGGAAGTTGGTGGTGAAGCGGATGAAGTCAGTCAGTTGTGTGTGGGTGCAGGATGTGGCACCAAAACAATCATCGATGTAGCGGAGGTAGAGGTCGGGGATGGGGCCCTGGTACGCATTGAACAGGGATTGTTCTACGGAGTTGTAAGTATTCTGCAGTGTAAATATGGGGTTCAAACAACAAAACTCCTTCTCCTTATGTAACCATATTAGCATTCGCAGTCTAACTAAGTCATTGAATGAAAACAATCTTACAATGAAGTGCAGCGATATATAATAGTAAGTGCATCCAGGTATGGCCACATACAAAAAGATAACAATAGCAAAAGATCTAGAATTAGAAAGGTAAATAGCATTGGCCATTTAAATCTATGTAAATTTGAATGAATCAACGACTGCAAATTTTCTTAACAGAGTTTTTACAGAATTGCACCACATTTACAATCATGAACAATATCAAATTCAGGTACAGAAATGTTTGAACATGAATTTGGTTTGGCCCTGCCTGACCTTTGAATAAAATACAAAACCAGCATGAACACTGTCTCCTTTGCTAAACACCTTTGAAGGTACTTGGCATGTTTTCTATACTAAAATTATCATTCCATAGCAAATTGATGTGCATTATTGGGCAGCACAGTGGCACAGCTGGTAGAGCTGCTGCTTCACAGCACCAGAGATCCGTGTGCAGTCCCGACCTCGGGTGTCATCTGTGCAGAGTTTGCACGTTCTCCCTGTGGTTTCCCAGGTGCTCTGGTTTCTGCCCACATCACAAAAACTTGTGGGTTTTTGTATGTTGACTGGTCCCTTAATTACCCCTGGTGTGTAGAGTGGATGAGAAAGTGGGATAACGTGAATAATCGACATGGGCTTGCTGGACCCAAGGGCCTGCTTCCACACCGTATCACTAAATTAGACACCAAAAAAGCCAAGTTTCCTTCGACTGTTGACTAATGTGCTATTTCATTACTTTTTCTTAACACTTTTTTCAAAATAAAGAATGCTGACAAGAGCATGGCCAAAATGTGTTTCTCTTTTGTCTCTCAGAGACCTAAAGCGAAAGGTAGAGTTTGCAGATTGAAATTAAAATAATTCTGTGAGCTAGTGGCATAATGGCCATGTTACTGGATGACTGATAAAAAAAATCAGCACCATTGACCTGGAGGTGCTTGTTTAAGTCCCATTTTTGCTGCCAGGGAATTCAGTTAATTAAACAAATCTATTTTTTAACTTATGAAAATCTTTTCTACTGAACCCCACCTGGACCCTCAGTGACGAAGTTGACTTTCAAATGCTGTCTGCAATCTAGGAAAAGCACTGTTGTGGCAAACTCTGGCAATTGACATGGCAATGCTCTTCAGGGCAATTAGAAATCAGCTTTGCCCAAATGAATACAAAGAATTATTTCTACTGAATTAGAGAATTGCTATAAGGCAATTAGGAAGATGAAAATCAAATACTTAAATACAAAGCTGGAGCAGCAAAAAAATTGAGCCATAAATCTGTTCTCTAGATTGGTTAGTAAATTCATATTGAATGTACTATACTACTGTTGAATTAATATTTATCCTTGCAAGCAAAACTGTAACCTGTAATAGAGCTTGGACATTTCGATTAAGAACTTTTACGATATATTTTAGGATTAGTACAAGACCAAAAGAGCATTATAATTAGCACCTTGTATTATAACCAATTTTTAATCTTAAAACACTTTATTTACCACTTTGTTAGAAAACCAACCTATATCAAAGAATGGAATCATGTATTGCAGCTAGTACTTATTCATTACTATCTACAAAAAAATCTCACCATAAACTGAAAGATAGGAACTTAACATTTCCCAAGAACAAAAAATTAAAAATTTGCCTCATTCACTTTTAAAGTGAAACGTTAACAAGACCATGAACAATGTCACTGCAAAGCAAATTTGTTCGAGAGCAAATCAAGTCAAAACATATATTGAAACATGGTACATGTTACCTGTGGTATACATTTTAAAAACAAATTTTAAATTACATAATTTAAAGAAACCAAAGGTTTTAGCTAAGACTAGGGAAATTACAGCAATTATGTTTGCATTTGGATGTGAAACCTGGCAAAAAAAAAATTCCACCATGTGGAGTGTCACGTTGTCCTTGTGACCGCGTGAGTTTCCTCTGGGTTCTCCGGTTTCCTCCCAAGTCCCAAAGGCCTGCATGTTTGTAGGTTAATTGGCCTCTACAAATTGCCGGAGTGTAAAGGAGTGGACGTAAAAATGGGACAACATAGAACTAATGTGAGCGGGTTGATCGATGGTCGGTGTGGACCGTTTCCATGCTGTATCTTTCAATTAATCTGGGCCTCAAAGGTGACTGAAACCACAGCTTGAACTCGTTCGATCAATTCATGTTTTAACCAAGTTTTTAATCACAATCTTTAGTCCTCAAAATAGGCCATATCTAACATCTGTGATTTAATGTTATAACTGAACTTTTTAATAGTTACAAAATTATTAAGCAGCTCTCTGAATCAATGCACTTGGAAAATTGCGCAAGCTATTTATAAGAAAAACATTTCAAATTTCAGGAATTTTTCTCCAACAGCAACGAATATTGTGGCTTTTTAGGAAGGAATTATAAGTCACTGTGCTGACCAACATAAAGGCAGAGAAGGTAAAATAATCTAGAAAGCTTGATTAATATTTTTCTGTTGTCCTTTTTTGTAAATATTGAGCAGCTCAGCAACTCTGAAAGTGTTTTTAAAATCACATATTCACCTTGCATTGAATTATTGCTTTGTTCCAGCAGGATTGGGTGAAACAATAGTATTCTTTATAGAAACCCTTAAAGATTAAGCAGCTTTCCAGAAAAGCTGGCAGCAAATCTTTGGCATTTAAACTGCAACATTTACTCATCATTAATGGTACAGAATACTAACTCAGTAAATATTTAAATATTATTAGATCAGAACAAACACAAAAGTCCATCTGCAAAATCTGAATATTCTCCAAGATACATTCTCCAAGATATAGGTATCAAAAACACATTTGAATCATTTCACTAAATTACAAGAAAAGCACAGATCAAAAGAACCTGCAATGCGACTTTTGCTCTTTAAAAGAATAATCAATATTAATATCGCCCATTATGCATTTATCTACATGTCTAACTGGCTAAAAAACCTCAATAAACAAAATGAAAAAGTTACCACTTTCATTGTTTACCACTGCAATCAATGGAATCAAAACATTTCCAATCGGCGGTGGGGTGGGCTAGGTGTTAAGGCTTTGCTTCCTATTAAAATTATTTAAACCAACGAAGAAAAAATGTCACACTGATGCAGCATGGTGCTACTACAAAATAGTGAATTTTAACAGAACACCTCAATTCTAAAGAAATGCGAGGAAATACATGTATGTGCGGGCAGGCATAGTTAACAGTGGGCACGAAACCCATCGGAAGGCAGAGAATGCCTTAACCAAAGATTTCAGTGTAATAGGTTTTGTTACTGCAAACTACAGTAACGTCATTTGGCTCTACATATAAACAAAGCCTTGCCCTTTACTAACCCATTAACCAAACCCACACTGAAAAATGAGACAATCTTCTGGAATATTTAACCCATCCAAGAATTGCATAAGGGTCTTTTTAAAGGGAAACACAAGATACCAAAACAAAAAACGCAATATTTTGTTTTGAATATAAAAATGAAATAGGCTGACACATTAGAAGTTGTTTTCCCCCCTAATTATAATAGAGTCAACTATTTTCTGGAAAGGTGGGCGGATTCCTGTACTGAAGAGAATTTGATTACAAATAAATCTGTGAGATGCCACTTCTCCCATCCGATGGAGACGGGAGGGTGGTGATTGGAATTGGACATTGCAACCATGATAAACCATAAATCCTTGCAAAGCAAAAATGCATGAGCTAAACCTTTATTTAAATAGAGAGATAAATAAACATGTTGTTTTTTTCTCCTCAGCATCAATACCAGGAGCATCTGCAGGAACATGGCCGGAGCGAAGCAAACATACACACACAGCCCAGCCTCAAACGGACCAAATATTAAACCAGACTCGGGTGCGAAGGGGGGGGTTGTGCTCACCTTTAGCGGCCGAGGTTGCGACCGAAAAGCTCAGCAATAGGCAGGCGAGCGAGGCGGCAAATCTGCTGCACCTGACCGAATTCATGTCGCCACTGCCGCTCGTCTGTCGGGTGTGGGGATAAAATGGCGGTCGGCCGCCCTCCCGCTAGATCGCCAACGCTCCGCAGCCCCGCGCCACCGCCTGCCTGCCTGCCTGCCTGACGTCACCGCCACCGCCGCCGCGGGGGAGGGGAGGGGAGGGTACGTCACACGGCGCGCCCCGCCCCCACCCTCCTTGACCCCACGTGACCTCTTAAAGGGAACCGCCCGCCAATATTTATATCTCAGGTACACAAAAATGCTGGAGAAACTTAGCGGGTGCAGCAGCATCTATAGAGCGAAGGAAATAGGCAACGTTTCGGGACTCTGTCCAGGGGTCTACGTTCAGGTTAGGCAGAGATTCACCTCCAACTTCATCTACTGTATCCTTCTAGATGTGGACTCTTGTACTAGCAATGTTACAAAATTTTGAGATTTAAAAAATAAAGTCTGCAATTTATCCCATCAGATAAAGCATAAAAATAAGTTTAATTTGACACTTAATTCACTTTCATATCTTCAGTATTAAAAAAGTTATGGCCATTATCATACTCAGAAATTAGCATCTAGTTCCCTATTGCTTTTCCATTGACTTAACACAAAAGCTGTGATCGAGGACAGTTAAAAGCCCATAACTTTCTTAAAAATTATGGTAACTGAAAGAAATTTTCAGGTATTATAGATTGAAGCATTCTGAAACAAATATGAAACAATCTTACTTCGAAGACATGAAAGTAAAGCATATAATTAGTTAGTTACCTAATTGTAGCTAATTACAAAATTCAATTACTAGATCTAAACATCTATCAATTTCTTAAGAATAGATTAACATTTTTAAATAGCCTAAGTGTCCAAATAACATTCACACAATAATTCACAATATAACATAATTTTTTAATCTAATTTTCATGAATTTACAGGCCAAATGGAAGGAATTGAATGTTTAATACCTGTAAATTAATGGGGATTTAATTCATCTTGCGAGTGAGAATTTCTGGAACGCGATCTTTTGGAACGTTCATTTGCGGTGAATTTAACCCCGTATTGGCATGAAAAATACTGCCGTTAATTCGGGGAATAAAATCACCGTGTCGCATGACAAAATGTGAATTAAAGGCTTCTTAAGAAGCACTTTTATACATTTAAAGAAAGCACTTTCGTTTACCTGTCCATTGTGTGAAATCCGTCCCCGTTATTGGCGTTGACGCTTCAGGAGCTGATTTTAAAATGACTGTAGCGCTGACATTGACGATTTAATAAATAAAAAAAAATCACAAAACGCGGGTAGGAACGATTTTGTCAGCGAAGTTTTGTACTCCAACAAAATATTTCCAGGACAAGGGAGAAGAAACCGCGTTTTAACCCCGCCCCCCCCTTAAAGGCGCCAAAATCGCGCACACGGCCAGTGGCAGAATTACAGCGCGACTGAAGGTAAGTTTTGTAACATACCTACTTGTACATCGGCGAAACCAATGAGACTGGGCGATCATTTCACTGAACAGTTTCGCTCAGTCTGCCTGGAATGAATATAACTTTAATTGTCATTCAGGTATACACATAGACACAGTGCACATTGAACAAAATTTCGTTGCATTGACTCTTCAAAGTAGCAGCATAATATAACATTTATATCAGGCGATCAGTAAAAGTGCTTAGTGTGTCCATAAAAAGTGCTTCATGTGCATAGTTAAAAAAGAAAAGGTTTTAAAAGTGGCAATGTATAAGAAAGTTCTAGCATCGGTTTGATTGTGAGTTCAATAGTCTTATGGCCTGGGGGATGAAGCTGTTGCAGAACCTGGTTGTCCAGCTCTTCATGCTGCGGTACCTCCTCCCAGAGTTCAGCAGTGTAAACAGTCCATATTGTGGGTGTGTGGGGGCTCTGGTAATGCCCTTAGCTCTTGTCAGACAGCGTTTGTAACCAATGTCCATGATGGAAGGAAGAGAAGTCCCAATGATTTTTTCCGCTGTCCTCACCACTCTCTGAAGGCACTTCCAGTCCGCAGCTGTACAGCCGCCGCACCACATAGAGATGCAGCTGGTCATGACTGATTCAATGGTGCTTCTGTAGAATGTGGTGAGGATGGGAGGGTGGAGGTGTGATCTTCTCATCCTGCGGAGGAAGTACAGACGCTGCTGTGCCCGTTTTACCAGAGATGTGATGTTTGTAGTCCAAGTTAAGGTATCCGTTATATGCACTCCCAGGAACTTGATGCTTTTCACCTGCTCCACTGCTAAGTTGTTGATGCACAGCGGAGTGTGACTGGGCAGATTTTTCTTTCTGAAGTCGACGACAATCTCCTTGGTTTTGTCCACATTTAGGAGAAGGTTGTTCCTGCTGCACCAGCTCACCAGCTGCTCCACCTCCTGTCTGTATGCCTGGTCGTCGTTGTTGCGGATGAGGCCCACTACTGTTGTGTCATCCGCGTATTTGATGATATGGTTAGTAGTGGACCTGGCGACACAGTCATGTGTCATCAATGTGAAGAGCAGCGGACTCAGGACACAGCCCTGAGGGGAGCCGGTGCTCAGTGTGATGACCGAGGAGGTGTTCTTCCCCACCCGCACAGACTGGGATCTTTCAGAAAGGAAATCCAGGATCCAGTTGTATAGTGTGGTATTGAATCCTAGGGGTGCCAGTTTGCTCACCAGATGCTGGGGGATTATCGTATTGAATGCTGAGCTGAAGTCTACAAACAGCATCCGCACGTTGGTGTTCTTCTCCTCCAGGTGTTGTAGGCTCAGGTGGACTGCAGAGGAGATAGCATCCTCTGTGGAGCGGTTCGGGCAATAAGCAAACTGGAACGGGTCAAAACTGGAGGGGAGTTTAGAGACCATGTGCTGCTTAATAAGCCTCTCAAAGCACTTCATTATTATTGGTGTGAGTGCTACGGGGTGGTAATCATTCAGGCAGGTTATTGTGGACTTTTTGGGAACTGGTATGATGGTGGCTGTCTTGAAACATGATGGAACAATGGCCTGGTTCAGGGAGATCTTAAAAATGTCTGTCAGAACCACAGCCAGCTGGTCAGCACATCCCCTAAGCAGACGCCCCGGTATGTTATCCGGTCCGGCCGCCTTTCGCTTGTCAATGCCCTCCAGGATTCTGCGGACTTCAGCAGTTTCAAAAGACAGTGTCTGTTCTCCTGGTTGAGGCGCTAATTCCCTCACTATAGTGGTGTTCAGTGCCTCAAACCTGCCGAAATGATTATTGAGTTCATTGAGAAAGTCTGTGTCATCCTTACAAGACATCTGAGGGGCCTTGTAGTTTGTTATGGCCCGGATGCCTTCCCACATGTTCCTGGTGTTGGTATCATCCTGGAAGAAACCCTGGATTTTCTTTCCGTGGGCACGCTTTGCTTTCCTTATTTCACGGTTAAGGTTGGCTCTCGCTGTTCTCAGAGCCCCCAAATCACCAGATTTAAAAGCCGCATTCCGTGCTTTCAGCATGGCATGCACCTCTGCAGTAATCCAAGGTTTGTGGTTGGCCCGGGTTGTGATGTTCCTGATGACAGTGACGTCCTCCATGCACTTCTGTATGTATCCCGACACAGACATGGCATACTCATCCACATTGATGTTTTGGTTGTAAGTGGCTGCTGTCCTGAACATGTCCCAGTCCGTGCACTCAAAGCAGTCCTGGAGAGCTTCTATAGCTCCCTCAGACCAGACTCTAACCTGCTTCACAGTGGTTTCTCTCTGATCAGCAGGGGCTTATAGGCTGGGATGAGCATTACAGAGAGGTGGTCAGAGGAGCCGAGGTGAGGCCGGGGTACTGCTCTGAAAGCCTGCTTGATGTTACTGTAGACCCGGTCCAGCGTATTCTCTCCACGTGTAGCAAAGTCCACATATTGATGGAAATGAGGGAGGATAGTCTTTATGTTGGCCTGGTTAAAGTCCCCAGCAACAATGACAACGCCCTCTGGATGATTTCTTTGCAGCTCACTGATGGAACGGTAGAGAATATGCAGAGCCTCCTTAGTGTTGGCCGCGGGGGGGATGTATACAGCAGTAATGCTAACCACGGTAAACTCCCGTGGCAGATAGAATGGCCTGCATTTCACAGTCAAAAACTCTATGTCCGGAGAGCAGTGGCTGGAAACAGCGGTAGCATTATTACACCAGCTGTTGTTTGTGTAGATGCACACACCCCCACCCCGGGATTTACCAGTCAAAACAGTGTCCCTGTCAAGCCGGAATGTTGTTAGCCCCCCTAAGCTAACAGCCGCATCAGGTACAGATGAGTTTAGCCATGTCTCTGTCAGAACTATAGCGCAGCAATCTCTCACCTCCCTTTTTGTTGTGAGATCCAGATGTAAATAATCCATTTTATTTTCCAGAGAGCGAACATTCGACAGGAGAACGGATGGGAGCGGATGGACCTACCTGATCTCATGGTTGCCAAACACTTTAATTCCCCCTCCCATTCCCACACTGACCTTTCTGTCCTAGGCCTCCTCCAAGAGCCAAGATCGCTCCGACAACGGAAGGCTCGAGGCCCCCGACTCCGGGAGAACAAGGAAGGGAAGAACATTGAACTTTTGTTTGCCTTCCATCAAGAGTCAAGAGTGTTTGAGGAATGTGGAGGAGTCACTGTGGTGGATGTTTATGTTAAAATGTATTTTGTGTGCTTTGTTGTTTTTTATTGGTATGACTGTATGGCAAATCAAATTCCTCATATGTTGCAAAACATACTAGGCTAATAAAGTATGATTATGATTATGATTCTCCCCGTTGGATTGCAACCTTATCGTAGTCGGGGAGCTTGTGTGTCTCAGTGACCCCTAGAGCTATGCCAGCGGGAGATTCGTCTCCTGTTAGGGTCTCCCATGCTGGACAGGTCGAAGGGTAGAGGCGAGAAGAAGAGCGATCCACTGGTCCTCCAGGTTGGAGGTTGAGCACAGGGCTAACAACCCTGCCTCGTAAAACACATATGTTACGGAAACAGCAACTGAAGGAATCAACACTACTGAGTGGAGGACCTTCGTTGCTCCCCTACATGCCAGGAGGCATAATAGGAAGTAAGTAAGTAATGATTATGATTGTCAGAGTGAGGCTCAACACAAATTGGAGGAGCAACACATATTTTGTTTGGGCAGCTTACAACCCAGGGGTTTGAATATTGTTTTCTCTAACTTCAAGTGACCTCGGCATCCCCCTCTCTCCATTCCTCACCCACCCAACAACACCAGCTTTTTGTTCTCACTTAGCAAACAGCTAACAATAGCCTGTTTCCTTTATCATTGTTACTTATTTGTATATCTTTCATTCATTTTGTTCTATATTTCTCTACATCATCATCTATATCTCTCGTTTCCCCTTCCCATAACTTTCAGTCTGAAGAAGAGCCTCGAACCCGAAACATCACCCATTCCTTTCTCCCCAGAGATGCTGTCTGACCTACACACACTAGGGACAATTTTACATTAATACCAAGCCAATTAACCTGCAAACCTGTGCGCCTTTGGAGTGTGGGAGGAAACCGGAGCACCTGGAGAAAACCCATGCGTTCACAGGATGAATGTACAAACTTTGCACAGATAACACCCGTATTCAGTATCGAACCCGGGTTTCTGGTGCAGTAAGACAGCAACTGTGCCACCATACCGCCCTTCAGGTACCTGTTTTCGGCGTAAAGCAGAACAATACTTCAAATGTTCAGCAGATCAGGCAACAACATATGGAGAGAGAAACAGAGTTAACGTTCCAAGGCAAAGAGCCAAAGTAGGGTTTCGGCCCGAAACGTTGCCTATTTCCTTCGCTCCATAGATGCTGCCCGCTGAGTTTCTCCAGCACTTTTGTCTACCTTCATCAGAATAGTATCAGCTCGATTACAGTTCTGATAAATGGGCATCAACTGAAAATGTTACTGGAAATATAATTTTCACATCTTAGATGACAGTCAATTCTCCAATTTTATATAGAATTGAATTCTCCAATTATACGTAACATGAAATCCTCCAATTCTAGGCCTAGAACCCAATGGGATGAACATTGAGTTCTCTAATTTCAGGTTTACAAAACAATGATATGAACATTGAATTCTCCAATTTCAGGTAACTGCAAATCATTTTCCTTCTTCCCCAACCTCCCCCCCTCCCTCCCCCACCAAGCCCCTCTCCTCTGTGCCCCACCTGGACTTGAACCTACTTCTCCCCTTCCACATTCATTTCTTGCTCTAGCTTCACAATTCACAACACTTCAATTATTTTGTCTCATACCTGTCTTTTCATCTCTGACTGTTGGCAACCATCTGGCTATTAACCTGCCCCCCACCACCCTCCCATTCACCCGTATCAACTTATAACTTGCCAAGCTTTTGTCCTGTTCCTCCTCACTTCCAGCTTTCTTCCAACCTCGCCCCCGTGATCTGTCTGCAAAACATCACCTAACCATGTTCTCCACAGATGCTGTCTGAGTTACTTCAGCGCTTTGTGTTTTTTTTTACTGGAAATGTTGCATCTGCTACTCTCTCCACAGATGCTGGCCAAGTCCAGGCATTCTTGGCCTGCTGAATATTTCCATCATTTTTTGTTAGTATTATAATAGTTTTAAGCGTGTGTATGTATACCTACAGTATGTAGACACACTCACACACATCTTCTTTGTAAGCAAACCCTAACCGCAAAAATTGCAACACCTGTCGCTATACCTCCTCCCTCGACTCTGTCCAGGGACCCCGACAGTCCTTTCAGGTTAGGCAGAGGTTCACTTGCACCACCTCCAACCTCACCTACTGGATCCGTTGTTCAAGATGGTGACTCCTATACATCGGCGAGAACAAACGTAGACTGGGCGATCAGTTCGCGGAACACCTTCACTCAGCCTGCGTGAACCAACCTGATCTCCCGGTTGATGGACACTTTAATTCTCCTCCCATTCCTACACAGACCTTTCCGTCCTCGGTCTCCTCCATTGTCAGAGTGAGGCTAAATGCAAATTGGTGGAACAGCATCTCATATTTCGCTTGGGCAGCTTACAGCTCAGTGGTATGAATATTGATTTCTCTCTCTTCAGGTAGCCCCGGCATTTCCTCTCTCTCTATCCCTCCCCCACCCAAGTTGCACTAGCTTCTCATTTTCACCCGACAAACAGCTTACAATAGCCTGATTCCTTTATCATTGTTACTTTTTTGCATTTCTTTCATTGATTGATCTTTATCTCTCCACATCATTGTTTCCCTTTTCCCTAACCAGTCTGAAGAAGGGTCTTGGGGAATGTTGCCGACTGGCCCACTGCAGACTGCAGGAGTACGTGCTGTGGGACGCACTGAATCTTGGTGCAGCCAACGCCAAGGCTCGGTGGGGAGGACCACAGTCTAGGTTCCTTCCGCTGCTGGACATGGGGGGCAGGGTGTGGTGGAGACGCCCCTCAAAATAAGGGAAGGGATTCCACACCAGTGTGCCACATGAGTGCAAGGGTGTGGGGTAAAATTGTGATTTGGGGAAACTGTATTGAATGTATGTATAGCCTCCGAGAATGTCGGATGGAGTTTTGTAAGGATCATGTATTGTATATATTTATTTCTCGAATAAAGTCTATTATGAAATAAAGTTAAAAAAATCATCCGTTCCTTCTCTCCAGAGATGCTGTCTGTCCTGCTGAGTTACTCCAGCTTTTTGTGTCTATCCTCAGGATGGAGGATGACTTGTCTCCACTCTGGTGCTGTGGGTTCTGAGGTAACTGATGAAGAACCATTGGCTCTTTTAGGTTGGCACCTGATGGCACAGGTGGGTGAGAGTTTTGAGAGATGGTGCACCGTATCTGCCATTGACTTTGTGTCCTCTTGAAGTGAGAGTGGAAAGTTTCAATAGGAACCTGAGGGGCAACTTTTCCACTCAGAGACGTGTATAGGGGATGAGGTGCCTGAGGGGGTGGTTGAAGTAAGTGCTATAACATCATTTAATTTGGACAGGTACATGGATATTCAAGGTCTAGAGGGATATGGGCCAAATGTGAGCAGGAGGAATTAGTGAAGATGAGGCATCTTGGTCGGCTTGTCCAAGGTGGGCCAAACGACCTGTTTCCATGCTGTATGACTCTTAGTTTAGATTAATTTATTGTTCAATGTATAGAGACATGTTGAAATGCTTGTTCTGCATGCTATCCAGTCAAGTCAGACTACACATATCTATAATAGATCCTCTTCCAAAGCAGCATGCAGAGAATCGCCATGTTGTGGATCCATCTTGCAACTTCCATGTCTCTGAAAAGTCCGATCTTGGCCCAAAGAGACATGCAGTTTCTCAGTGTCCTGGTGTTTGTGGATTGATGAATCACCCAGCGTGATGTCATCGTCTCTTTCTACTTGATTCCCTCGTATACCTGGTTGCAGGGCTCCCTTGCCCCCCCCCCCCTCTGCCCACACCAAACTCCACGTGTTGTCTGTCACCTCCAACAGTTCCCCCTCCGCTTCCATGCTCTAAGGCTGCTGATCCCCATTTCCTTACCCAATCCGGGAACTGTGGGGTGCTTTCCGAGGCTGTGGGAGGTGAGTTTGCAGACCATTCACACCCACTGACGTTCCCAATCACCTTCCCGACCACCATCACGAATCACAAGGAGAATGTGTAAATTCCAAACTGACAAAACTGCTCAGGATTTAATCCTGGTTGCTGGACCTGCAAGACAGCAGCATTACTTGCCGTGCCATTGCCGTACCCAAAAAAAACATTTATACTTGTGTAGAAAGGAACTGCAGATGCTGGTATATACCAAAGATAGACACAAAGTGCTGGAGTAACTCAGCGGGTCAGACAAAGGATGGGTGATGTTTCGGGTCGGGACCCTTCTTCAGACTCTCCTGTGCAACTTTCTATTTTTTATCAATTCCTTGATACTCACTTCATGAATTGTGTAATTTTCACAATCGCTGGGATTTTAGTTTAGGTTACAGGTACAGCATGGAAACAGGCCCTTTGGCCCACCGGGTCCATGCCGCCCATCGATCACCTGTTCACATTTGTTTAGTTATCCCACTTTTGCATCCACTCCTTACACACGAGGGGCAATTTACAGAGGACAATTGAATTGCAAACCCACACGCCTTTGGGATGTAGGTGGCAACTAGGGCACTCAGAGGAAACCCATACTGTCACAGGGAGAACGTGCAAACTCCCCACAGACAGCACCCAAGGCCATGTTCAAATCAGGGTCTCTGGCGCTGTGAGGTAGCAGCTCTACCAGCTGTGCCACGATGCTGCCCAATTTGGCTCTTTTCAGCAACATTATAGGCCCCTGCCTTTTGATCTAATATAACCTTGAACTTCTCTTGTTAACCAATGGCTGAACCATGTTTCTGATTGCAAAGCATAAAGTGCTGGTGGAACTCAGTGGGTCAGGCAGCAACGGCTAAGGGAATTGGACAGACGACATTTCAGGTCAGGACCCTTCTTCGGATTCCAGCATCTGCAGTCTCTTGTGTGTCCATCTTTCTGGTTGGACTTTTGTGCCTGGGAAAGCAAAACTGAAGGTAACCTGCGATATTGCTCCCATTCCTGATGCAAGGAAGCAAAAGAACTCTTGGAATCAATTTTACAGCAGTTTTCAGAATTATATATTTGATACATGAATCATTGATTCTCTGGAAGACTCTGACCAGTGCGACCACTGAGAATGAAGACCCGGCGAGCCACAGCCTAAGGGGGGAAGCTCTGAAGCCCGGAAGGATGGAGAATTGAGGAGGGAGCCACTCCCAATGAAGGAAACGAGGAGTGGGCCGGTAGGAGAGGTACCAGGGTATTGCCTCGAGCCCCAGGTGGTGCCCCCGGGACACGGAGGCGGTCGGGCGAGAAGAGGAATGTCTGGTTGCAGGCCTGCAGCAACCTGGGCTTACCTGGGTTATCCTGGATTCGGAATGCTCCAGTACTTCCAACATGTGGACTTGGACTTTAGACTTCCCCTTTGTAAACAGTGCCAAAGTATGGCAACAGTGCATTTGTGGGTTGTGCAAAATAATTTTGTGTTGTGCATACGTGACAATAAAGATCCATTGAACCACTGGAGATGCCTCATCATGGCCAATGATCCAATAACACAGGCTCTGCAGCTTCAGTGACCTGAGATCCAGTCTTGCCATCATTCCGCCAGTAATGGCTCTCACTCCCATGGCACCAGGAGTGAGGTTCTCTATTCCATCCAGGAAGCTCCTCCTCCACTTTTCAGTGTTCACAAGTTCACAAATTATTGGAGTAGAATTAAGCCATCGAGTCTACTCCGCTCAATCATGGCTGATCTCTGCCTCCTAATCCCATTTTCCCGCCTTTTCCCCATAACCCTTGACACCCGTTCTAATCAAGGATTTATCTATCTCTGTCTTAAAAATATCCACTGACGGCCTCCACAGCTCTCCATGGCAATGAGTTCCACATATTAACTACCCTCTGACTAATGAGGGTGGCTGTGGCTATGAGCCAGCGATCCCCAGACGCCAGTGGATATGCTTCATTTTTTAAGGAGGCTTTGAGCACATTCCTGGATCTTATCCTCAGTCCACAAGGTAACGCCTTCCAGTAACAGAGTTGGAATAGAGTATCAGTTTCAGGAGGCATGTTAGGAGGGATGTGGCTTAGAAACAGGCCCTTCTGCCCACCCAGTCCATGCCGACCATCGTTCGCCGGTTCTTGCTAGTTTTATGTCATTTCACTTTCTCAACCACTCCTTACACACTAGGATCAGAATATAATTCTCAGCATTACAGAGCACCAGTTCCAGAGACAAACTCCAATGTCCGTAATGCGGGAGAGGAGAATTGGACAGCACCGTAGTTTAAGAAAGGACTGTTCAGAAGCCTGATTACAGAGATGAGGATGCTGTTCCTGAGTCTGTTGGTGCGCATTTTCAAGCTTCTGTATTTTCTGCCTGATGGGAACAAGGGAAAGAAAGAATGACCGGGTTGGGAATCATCATTGATTATGTTGGCTGCTTTCTCAAGACAATGTGGAGTGTGGATGGAGTCATTGTGGAATCCGGTCTGTGTGATGGACTAGGCCATATTCACAACTCTCAGCAATTTCTTGCTGTCTTGGGCAGGCTGTTCCCAAACTAAGCTACAATGCAACCTGTCTATAGTGCGTCTGTGGAAGTTTGTAAGGGTCATTGGAGACCTGCTGAATCCTCTCAGTCTCCTGAGGAAGTAGAGATTTGATGTGCCTTCTTCGCTGTTGCTTCATTGCCGTTGGCCCAGGACAGATTGTTGGTAATATGGCTAGAGATAGAGAGACTAGCCTGGGAGAGGGTGATGTTGGAAGGATCCTTCTACTGTCCCGACCCAAAACTTCACCTATCCATGTTCTCCAGAGATGTTGCCTGACCCGCTGATTTGCTCCAGCACTTTTGGTCTTTTCTTGTAAACCACAATCTGTCGTTCCTTGTTTCTACACTTTACTGATCCACTGCAAATTCTCCTTAAGTTATGCCTACTTTGAAGCTGTTCTTCTGCTCTTTCTGACAATCTGAAGAAGGGTCTCAACCTGAAACGTCACCTATCCATGTTCCTCAGAGATGCTGCCTGACCTGCTGAGTACTCCAGCACTTTGTGTCTTTTTATAGAAACAAGTAATTTGGCCCAACTGATTCCTAACATGTTAATTTTTCTTCCATATGTTTATCTCAGCATCTCTTGGAAGGACCTGCAGTATTCCTCTCAACCATTCAACACTACCATTCTCCAAATAAAGACAGTTAATTTATATTTTCTATCCAATATTAATGACCTTCATTTTAATTTTGCCCGCAAGTAAAAGTCTTTATGCTATTAAAACCTTTCCTAATTTGAAAGACCTTTATTAAATGTCTTTTAAATTCTTCATCCTGTGTACATAATATGTTCATCTCAAATTAGTTATCCTTTCTCACTCGTTGCTTAAAGAATCACACATCAGCAGAATAATATACAAAGCAAAAGAAGGAAGCTAAATAAAGATTGGTTTGTAATGATGGGAAAGGGTAATGTAAGAGTTGCTTCCCTCTGTCAGAAATGATCACGTCCAGTATTTAAGATGTTATAGCCTTTTCTTAACACTGACTTTTTTTTTAAATGTGTGTCTTTCTAGAGTTATTATAGGCGTTATGACAACTATGATGATTCAATAAAATACAATGAAATCAACAAACAGACAAGACATTACAAACTTACACCACCAATTTCCTTTTTCTCCTCTAGGTTTCATTTATAAGTAGAGGAGTTTGAGCAGAAATGCTTTCAGCTGTAGAAATAGAAACCATTAGGAAAACGTAAGGAAGCAGTAACCTGCAAATATTGTGACGACTAGTCTTGGCTCAGGCTACAATGATGCATGTAGACTGTAGCAGACAGTACCAATAATCTACAAGCACTCCAACTCATGAATATCTGTCCTCAATGTAATAGATTAGACAGACAGACAGACAGACAGACAGACAGACAGACAGACAGACAGATAGATAGATAGATAGATAGATAGATAGATAGATAGATAGATAGATAGATAGATAGATAGATAGATGGATGGACGGACAGACAAATCGATAGATAGATAAAATAAAGGTGAGCTACAAACACATTCCTTCCGCCTTCCTTCCCTCTTCCTCCTCCTTCCACTAAAGGTCCACTGACCAGTTCCACAGTGTGCAACAACATATCCCTCGGGCTCACACCGTCTCGAGCCAACAATCGGCCTATCCGGAGGTTATCTGGTGCCAGCGCAAAATTGTCATGTATTTTTTCTCACTTCCATTTCCCACCCCTTCGCCACCCCCCCCCCCCCTCCACACCCCACTAAAATCAGTCTGAAGAAGGGTCTAGAACCGAAATGTCACCTATCCATTTTCTCCAGAGATGCTATCTGACCAACTGAGTTACTCCAGCTTTTTGTGTCCACAATGTAGTTGCTTCAGCTTGGCTGTTTATAAACTTTACTGGAGAAAATCCTCAAAGTGTCTACTTTACTGATTGTCATGGCTAGGCATCATTGCATAAACCACAAATTGTGCAAAGTAAGTGCTGAATCTATTGCCCATTATATGCATTGCCCAATGATCGATCACTCCTTCATATATGTTAATGGAACTGGGCATATGAAGAGCAAATAATTTGATATCACTTTTTTACATGACCATTGAGAACAAATTTCTATCTCCCGTCGCATAGTCCATCTTTCCAAAATGTGTAATGAGAAAAAATTCTAATTACAATGGTAATGAGTGTATGAAGCAAGCTGCCAGATATAGTTGAGGCAAGTACAATAACAACATTTAAAAGACATTTGGACAGGAACGTGGATAGCAAAAATTTAGGATTATTATTGTCACTCCTATGGATGTTAATGTAATGGGCATATAAAGAACAAACAATTTGATATCACCATCAGTACACTATCATTAAGAACAAATTTCTATCACCCGCCTAAGCTTTTGTTTGCATGCTCTCCAATGTAATCAAATAATACTATAGATAAATACAAATGAAGCTAAACACAAGTACAAAAGATAGACACAAAAAGCTGGAGTAACTCAGGCCGCATTTCTGGAGAGAAGGAATGGGTGACATTTCGGGTCAAGATCCTCCTTCAGTCTCGACCCAAAATGTCACCCGTTCCTTCTCTCCAGAGAAGCTGCCTGTCCCGCTGAGTTACTCCAGCTTTTTGTGTCTATCTTCGGTTTAAACCAGCATCTGCAGTTCCTTCTTACATAAGTCCAAAAGGTAGTGCGAACAGAAGGATACGCAGAAGGCAGAATATAGTTCTCAGCGTTGTGGCCTAACGGTTCCAGAGAATAGATCCAATGTCCACGATAAGACATATTGGAGAACTGGGATCTTAGCTTATGGAAGAACCCTTCAGACATCTGATAATAGAGGGGAAGAAGCTGTTCCTGAGTCTGGTGGTGTGCTTCTGTATCCTATGCCAACAGGATCCAGAAGAATTTGTTATTACCATGTTATAGGAAATATGTTGTTAAGCTGGAAAGGATACAGAGAAGATTTACAAGGATGTTGCCTGGGCCAGAGCTATAGGGCTGGGATTCTATTCCTTGGAGCGCAGGAGGATATGGGGTGATCTTATCGAGGTGTATAAAATCATGAGAGGAATAGATCGGGTAGATGCACAGAGTTACTTGCCCAGTGTAGATTAATCAAGGACCAGAGGATATAGGTTTAACTGGAGGGGAAAAGATTTAATAGGAATCTGAGGGGTAACTTTTTCACACAAAGGGTGGTAGGTGTAGGGAACAAGCTGCCAGAGGAGGTAGTTGTGGCTGGGTCTATCCCAACGTTAAAGAAACAGTTAGACAGGTAGATGGATAGGTCACGTTTGGAGGGATATGGATCAAACGTGGGCAGGTGGGACTAGTGTAGCTGGGACATGTTGGCGGGTGTGGGCAAGTTTGGCCAAGGGGCCTGTTTCCACACTCTATGACCGTATGACTGTAAGAAGGAATGATGGTTTGGGAAAGGTCCTTAATTTAATTGGCTACTTTCCTGGAGTAACTGGAGTCAATGGTGGGGAGTCTGATCTGTGTAATGGATTAGCCTACATCCACAACTCTCTGCAATTTCTTGCAGTGTTGGGCAGAGCTGTTCCAAAACCAAGCTGTGATGCAACCCGACAATATGCTTTCTGTGGTGCATTTGTAGAAGTTTGTAAGAGTCATTGGAGATATGCCAAATACCCTCAGTGCCCTGAGGAAGTGGAGGTGTTGGTGTACCTTCTTGGCTGCTGCTTCAATGCAGTTGGTCCACAACATACTGCAGGTAATATTTACACCATAGAACTTGCTTCTTGCTTGCTTCTTTGATTGGGACACCTACCTCCACTCTGCTTCCTGACGTCGACAACTAGCTCCTTTGTCGTGCTGACATTGAGGGAGAGATTATTGTCCTGGCACCGATGTTATTCAGATCTCTATCTCCTTCCTGTACTCTGTCTCATTATCGTTCGTAATCCGGCCCACCTCAGTAGTGTCATCTGCAAACTCGTAGATGGAGTCAGAGCAGAGTTAGCCCCCACAGTCATGAGCATAAATGGAGTACAACGGGGCGCAGGGAACACATCCTTGTTGAGAATTATTGTGGTGGCGGTGATGTTGCCTATACTAACTGCTTGTGGTCTATGTGGCAGGAAATCAAAGATCCAGTGGCAGAGGGGGGTGCTGACCCCTGGATCTGGAGTTTGGAGATGATTTTGAAGTCAATAATCAGGGAACTACAGTCAATAAATAGGAGTCTGATGTAGGTGTCATTGTTGTCTAGATGCTCCAGAGATGAGGTTCGGGCCAGGGAGATGCCGTCTGCTGTGGACCTGTTGCAAAAGGAGACAAATTGCATTTTAGTGGGATATGGGACAAATGTATGAAAATGGGGCTTAGATGGGGCATTTTGGTCAGCATGGACGAGTTGGGCTGAAGGGCCAGTTTCCATGCTGTATGACTACAAATCTATGATAACCTGTAATGTTAGTACACGGAGACATCAATGCCTGAAGGCTTTCTTTCCCACGTTAGAGATACAAGTGCCCTTATCGGCAGCTGCTGCATTGAGTATCAAGGAGAGAAATTAGAGAGGACAAGCCCCACCCAAGCCAAATGGGGAATAATCCTGGAGGTCCAAGTATTTACTGATTGTAGGTTAGAAATTGTTGAAGTATAAGGTGCATTACAAAATAAATCAGAATAGGGTATATAATGTAAATTTCTGTTTGACACCGCAGCACAACATAGAAAAATAGAAAGCAGTCCAAACTAAACATATCACCGTAACCTTCAGTCCTCCATTAAGTTGCTTTCTTAAATTTTAGGCATTTCATGTACCCTTAATTTTGTCGTGTTGAATAAAAATCCTTGATTCTTTAAACAAAATAGTTCTGTTGGATCTCTGACCTTTGTCAATAATGCATTAGGAGGCTCATGCAGCCTCTCCAATTGTTTATAAAGGAGGGCAACATGGAAGAAGCCAGCTTCCCTGCTTTTGTTACCTTTTGATTGCCATCCATTTGCTCTTATCAGCACTGGCAATGTTCAGAGACAGAATACATTTGGACCCACTGTTCCACTTGCCTGTTGAAGAACCTATTGTGTAAGGTTGAGTAAAGAATTAGCTGCCCAAGGCTACTTGTGTCAGGGGTTATGGGGAGAAGGCAGGAGAATGGGGTTAGGAGGGAGAGATATATCAGCCATACAGGCAGCATCTCTGGAGAGAAGGATGGGTGACGTTTCGGGTCGAGACGCTTCACCAGTCTGAAGAAGGGTCTCGACCCGAAAAGTCCTTCTCTCCAGGGATGCTGCCTGTTCCGCTGCGTTACTCCAGCTTTTTATGTCTATCATCGGTTTAAACCAGCATCTGCAGTTCCTTCCTACACAATATATTAGCCAAAATTGAATGGTGGAGTAGACTTGATGGGCCGAATGGCCTAATTCTGCTCGTATCACTGATTACCTTATGACTTTACCCATGTCGACCGTCTATTCCCTCCACAGATGCTGCCTGACCCGCTGAATCACTCCTGCGCTTTGTGTTTTGCTAAAGATTTCAGCATCTGCTGTTACTTGTTTCTCTGAACTACTTGCAGGCAACTTTGTGCCTTTATCAGTGGTCTGACTGGGGATTAGCTCTTCACAACTCAGGAATCAGTTATGTATATCTCAATAGAAATGTCAACAGGCTCTTTGTCCCACAATGTCGATCCTAAACATAATGCCGAGTCTGCCTGCCCGTGATCCATATCTGTCCATTCCTTCCATATCCATGTGCCTATCTAAAAGCCTCTTAAATACCACTATCTTATCATCCTCCACCACCACCCTTGGCAACATGTTTCAGGCACTCACCACTGAGTGTAAAAAAATTGCCCCGAGCCTCTCCATTAAACTTTGTTGATCAAGCCTATACCTTTCATTCGAACCCACTAATTTAATCTCTTAAAGGAATGTCCCGTGCATAATCACAAAAATAACCAAGAAAAATAATTATGCTTGCACTTCCCCACTGCTTATCCTTCTATGACCACATATCGCTATCCTATTATCTTATCTACTTCCCAATGGCTACAATCTCCATTCCTAATACCAATTATATAGAAGTCCAATTTTTTCATTAGAAGAAATTAATTAAAGCAAGATACCCGTTTTTCCCCCCTGATGATCTGCTTAATAAATGTACACATTCCCTCATAAAAAAGATTCATTCCAGGGTTCTGAATAAAAAAATGGTTCTTTATTTTAATCTACACAGGGCATGGCCAACAGCATTGCAGTGACCTGGAAGAGTCATTCACAACCACATTTGCAAGCCAATCTTTCACAATGAAATTGTTGTATCAATCCTTTTAAAATGTTACTGCTGAAATGAAACTAGATTTGTATAGTTACTGGATTTTGCCTGTATTAACCTAATTCATTCATTAACTCACTTATGATAACGGCCCTCCTTTGACATGAGAGGCAATATATTTGTATTTATTGCGAGAGAAAGACGCAATTGTAACAATTTCCTTGGCGTCAGTTCTTTTAATACATGCTTGTATATGTGTGTGGAACAAGCTGCCAGAGGAGGTAGTTGAGGCAGGGACTATCCCATCATTTAAGAAACAGTTAGACAGGTACATGGATAGGACAGGTTTGGAGGGATATGGACCAACGCAGGCAAGTGGGACTAGTGTAGCAAGTTGGGTAAGTTGGGCCGAAGGGTCTGTTTCCACACTGTATCACTCTATGACTCTCTATGACATGCTCATATCTACTTACGTACAAGATCGCCTTTGTGCATTCCACAATTTTCTATACATTTTATCCTGTGTAAGTCTTTGCAAATAACCAACACTCTTTAAACGTGACCAGCTTTCAATTCACACTTGGACCGTTGCAATGAAATATCACATAAACCTTCAATTTAATTCTTGTACAATTGGCTCTTTTAAATCAAAAGCAAAGGAGTTGCTTTGGATACCAATGTTCTACATGGTTAATTATATCAATCTCCAAAAGATTGTAATATCATCCAACTAGAATACCAGAATGAACAATTGTTAATATTTGGAACCGTTAATCTTGCGGCGTTTAATCATTCTTGTTCCTATTATGTTAATTTCACAGTTGCACCACTGATATTAGCATAATTATAGTAGACAAATGGAATTGATTATTTCTACAAAGTAAGAGTATTATTTTCTTATCACTGTCCAAATCCCCACATATTTAAATGCTAAATGTGTCTTGCGGCTGATAAAACATAACAGTTTCTTGTTAGATAATTATCTTGTATAGATATTTTTTTTAATGTCTTTCCTCTTTTTATTTCAATTCATTGAAAGGATGTAGGTGTCCTTGGCAAGGCCAGCATTTACAACTGTCATTAAATAGCGTTCAGATGGTGGCGGAGAGCTCCTTCTTGAATCACGGTTGTCCCTGTGATTTAGATTATGTTGGGGAAAGTGCGCCAGGATTTTGACCCAGCGATAACGTGAAACTAGCGAGACATTTGGTCAAAAAAACCCGCAGCTTTGCATCTTCCAAACAGTGTTATTGTGTATCCAGCTGCAAACAGTGGCGCAGCGGTAGAGTTGCTGCCTTACAGCACCAGAGGCCCGGGTTCAATCCTGACTACAGGTGCTGTCTGTACGGAATTTACATGTTCCCCCTGTGACCGTGTGGGTTTTCTCCGGGTGCTCCGGTTTCCTCCCACATTCCAAAGTCGTACAAGTTTGTAGGTTAATTGGCTTCTGTAAATTGTCCCCAGGTTGTAGGATAGAACTAGTGATCATACATCTCCTCGGTTTCTTAAGGAAGTAGAGTTGACATTCTATTGGAACACCCAGTAATGGATGAGCAAACATTCCCTTCAGCCTGAGGACATCTTTTTGCTCACTGTCATTGACATGGTTGCGCACAACTTTATAGTGATAGTACAGGTGATCATCGGTCGGCACAGGCTTGGTGGGCCGAAGGGCCTGTTTCCACGCCGTATCTCCAATCTAAACTAAATTAAAATATCCAAATGTAATCCCTTCTCGGGTGAAATATTTATCAAAGGTTCATATCCAATAGATTCTCGATATGAAAAGACGTTGAAGGGAGACGATTCCTCCGTCAACAATGGTGAAAGGAAAACCAAGAAGACGGAGGAACTTGGAGCAGATTCCTGCAGAAGGCGGGGGAGTTTACTCCCAAGGACGGTGTCAACAACGTAGCAATAATACAATTGTCTAGATATCAGACAAACACATTGATGCATGATGAGCGTTTGACGGCTCTGGGCCTGTGCTTTGCAGAATTGTGGCTGTAGCTCAATCCATCGCATACTGTAGACCAGACTCTCCACCATTGACTCCATCTACAGATAACTCTGCCTCGGAAAAGCAGCCAACATAATCAAAGACCTTTCCCACCCCGATCATTCCTTCATCTCCCTGCTCCTGTCGGGCAGAATAAACGCGCACCACCAGACACAGGAACAGCTTCTTCCTCTCTGTTATCAGGCTTTTGAACGGCTTTTCCATAAGCCAGGGTACTGTCCCATTCACCTCTATCCCATTATGGACATTGGACTATGGGACTGCTGCACGGCAATGCTGAGGACTGTATTCTAAACTCTGTATCTTCCCCTTTGCTCCACCTATTGCACGAGTTTGGCTTGCTTGTATTTATGTATAGTTTTATCTGACTTGATTGGATAGCATGCAAAACCACGCTTTCTACTGCACCGTGGTATACGTTTGGGCAGTGGGCAGGTGCACAGGAAGGTAGACGCTCCCGCCCCCATGAGTCTGGGGCAGATGGGGCTCGTCAGCCTGGGAAGGCGGTCCATCTAGGAGAGGGAAAACTCTTTTTTTTTTTTAATACTTTTTTTTTAATTTTAATTTTAATTTTTATTAGAAGTATTGTACAGTACAGTGATCTCAAAAACATAAAATTATACATTTCTTGTACCACTTCTTATTTTAAACTTTAATAAGAAAAAGGATAGAAAGAGTTAGCAGAGATAGTAAGTGAGTGAGTGAAAGAGTGGTCCAGGAAAACCCATAGAAAAAGAGTTAAACATAAAAAAACAAAAGAAGGAAAAAGAAAAAGAAAAAAAAGTAAAATAAGATAAGACAATATAAAAGGGATGTACCTACTTCATATCTTTACTCACCCCTCACCAGGTCCTGAAACCATTTATTATCAACATTTTGTTGTACTGGAAAACTCTGATTTAAAACCTCCACTGCCTTGTGGCCATATCCAGTCATGGAAAAGGCTCCTGGAGTAAACCTCAAGAAAATCCGGAGTCGGAGCCCCTAAGGCAGTTCGTCATTGTCAACAACCTCGCTCTGGCAGCTCCTGCAACGGCGCTGGTGCCAAACTGTAATGGCCCTGCTGTTCCTTTGGATCGATCAGCGACGTGGAGAGGGGGGATGTGCTGCATGGGCAACAGCCTGTCCTCCATATGACATCGCCCCGGCTTGCATCCGACCACACATCACCTGCAAACTAGGATGCATCACCCATGGTCAGTCATGGCCGAAGGGGAGCCTACTAGGTATACGTGACAATAATAAACTGAAAGCTAAACCCAAACTTGGAGGATTCTGGCTCTGTGTTTTTTGTTGGCCACAAGAGGAACAAATGACTGCAGTGACAGTACAGTCTGCATGGAGTTTACACGTTCTCACTGTGACCTCATGGCTTTACTCCGGGTGTTCTGATGTCCTCCCACATCCCAAAGATGTACGGGTTTGTAGTTCAAATTACCTCCGTGAATTGCCCCTTGTGTGTCGGGACTAGATGAGAAAGTGGGAAAACATAGAACTAGTGTGAACGAGTTGGTCAGAGTGGACTTGGTGGGTCGTAAGGCCTGCTTCATACTTTATTTCTAAACTATGCTAAACTAAACTGACAAATCTCACCACAATATCAAGGCATTTGGATGCGATGCTATAAGGCTACCATCACTGGTAAACTCATCTTCTGGCCCAAGTCGCTGCTCCAAGAGAAGAGGAGAAAGAAGGGGAAGTAATTAAATGTTTTTTCCCAATTCAGTATTGCACCAAAACAGACACAATTTAGTTTATTGTCACGTGCACTGAGGTACAGTAAAAAGCCCCTTAAGTAAAGATCCAGCTCTCTGCCAGTGCAGGTTACGATTTGAATTCCAAGCTCTAATCTGTCCACAAGCAAACAACTCTGGAGATAATCCTCACAAGGCCAACCTTGTTGCATCTGTTCGAAAGGGCGGAGAGGAATGCCAAGGCTGTTTCATACACTGTACATGCGAGCTGTGACTGAACCGTTCCACAAACATCAGCTTTCCATACTATTCATTAACTGACTGTGCACGGACTTGCTGAGGAATGAAAAGAAGGATTAGTTGTACAACCAGGAATGTAAAGCAATGTTATCATCCCTTTGTCTGTCTGGAAATAAGATTATAATTTCTAGTCGAATTTCTGTCTGAAAAATAAATTGAAACTACAGTCTCTACATTTTTTTTTGTTTTTTTTTGAAGTGCTTATCTTTGGATTAAACACCTTCTTTCGTCTTTTTATTTCCACTGTTGTCTCTTTATCTGAACTTCTAGCTACATTTCCATAGGCATCGATTCTTACTGAAGCAGAACTCACAGGCATCAGCAGTTGGGAGACACGAGGCCTCTGAAAATTCTGTTCAAGCAAGCAGTTTAGTTTAGTTTAGAGATACAGCGCGGAAACAGTCCGTTCGGCCCACCGAGTCTACACTGACCAACGATCCCCGTACACTAACACTATCCTACACTATAGGGCCAAGTTACAATGTGTACTGAAGCCAATTAACCTGTACGTCTTTGGAGTGTGGGAGGAAACCGGAGCACCACACGGTTACAGGGAGAACATACAAACTCCACACAGAAAGCACCCGTGTGGTCAGGATGAAACCCGGGTCTCTGGCACTGTAAGGCAGCAACTCGACTGCTGCACCTCTGTGTTGTCCTACAGTCTGATAGTGGAGATCTACTCAGATCTTTTCATGGTCTTGTATCAACTTGGGTTCAGTGAGTGGAATCCTCATTCAGAAAGGTTCTGCATTAGCCTCACTCCTGTAACTTAAGCATGAAAATTCAAAGCATTTAAAAAAAAAGCACGATTTTATTAAGGCACAAGGATCCAATAGGTAATGGAGACACAAGGAACTACAGATGCTGATACAGTTATGAGCAAAACACAAACTGCTGGAGGAACTCCACAGGTAAGGTAGCATCCATGGAGGGAATGGATAGGTAATGTTTCAGGCCAGGACCCTTCTGCACACTGCTAAAAGGATCCCGACTCGAAACATCGCCTGGACATTCCCTCCACCTGCTGCCTGACCCGTTGAGTTACTCCAGCGCTTTTGTGTTATCATCCAACACCCAAAGTTATCCAAACAAAAGAATGTAATGATAGTGTTCCATCGAAGTAAAAACATACACATTTGCAGAGGAAAACGGAGTATTTTTTGTTCAACAATGAGTAACCAAGAAGGAAAGGGAATGAGGGTAAGAAACTTGATTTTGAAGTCTTCAGTTCTTGCAGGTTGGTGGGTTGCAAATGTGATCTTACTGTTTATCAAAAGGGAAAGGACAGGGGATTATCAACGTTCATAATCTAATCACATGTTTGAAAAATGCTGGACTATAATAAAGGATGCGATATCAATCAACATAGAAAATAATAATATGATTGAGCATGGATTTATGTTTGATATATAAATTGGAGTCATTTTAGCACGTACTTAGCAGAGTAGATGATGGAGAACCAGTTGATGGGATATACTTGGATTTCTGTAAGGCTTTTAATAAGAACCCCCACAAGTTATATCACATGGGACTGAGGGCTATATACTCCCAGTTTGGAATGAGAGTTAATTAATAGATTGAAAACAGAAAGCAGGAATAAACGATCACTCCGAAGATAGACACAAAAAACTGGAGTAACTCAGCGGGACAGACAGCATCTCTGGAGAGAAGGAATGGGTGGTTTCAGGTCGAGACCCTTCTTCAGTCTGAAATGCCACCCATTCTCCAGAGACGTTGCCTGTCCCGCTGAGTTACTCCAGCTTTTTGTGTCTATCTTCGGTTTAAACCAGCATCTGCAGTTCCTTCTTACATAAATGATTACTGCTTGGTTTGTAAGAGAGTGGCTGGTGGGGTACAGCAGAATGGTTGGACCTGACTATTCACAATCTATATTAATGGTCTAGCAAAGCAGACCAAATACATGGGGGAAAACGAGTAGTGCTGAGGATGCAAGGAGGCTTCAAGAGCATATAGACGAGCTGAATGAGTGGGCACTAAAATGGTAGATGGAACACAAAGTGGGAAAGTGTTAGGATATCTGAAATATTGAGTATCTCTTACTTGGTGAAAGATTGGGACATATCGAGGTGGAATGGGATTAGTTTGGCTTCTATTGCCAGAGGATTTGAGTACAAGAGTCAAGATGCCTTACTATAATTGTATAAGTGCTTGTTGAAACTACCGTACACCAGGAGAATTGGATACAAGACATAAAAACATTGTACGTGTAGGGGGGCCCAACAAAGATTCACCAAACTGGATAATGGCATGGCGTGGCAGGTCTGTCATACCAGGAGAGATTGAGTAGGCTTAGACACCATTCTTTAGAAATTGCAATAAGGAAAGATGACCTCATTGAAACATACACAATTCTGAGAGGTTTGAACCGAGCAAATACAGGAGGGTGTGTCCCCAAGTCGAGGAGTTCGGAATATTAGTCACAGTCTCAAAATAAGATCAAATCCATTTGGGATTGAAATCTAAAGACATTTGTGAGTTTGAAGTACAGTGAATCTTTGGAGATCTCTATCCTCTAGACCAGGGGTTCCCAACCTTTTCCGTCCCGTTCACCCCTGGCAACTTTAATAGCACATAACAATGTTATTTCACTTATTTATGAACAACTCATGATGAACAGATCCAAACACAGTCAGTCAATGAGAAAAAATATGTACAAATCCAGAATCAACAAATGTACCCCCTGGGTCGGTGAAATTTACCCCAGGTTGGGAAGCCTTGTTCTAGACTCGGTTGTTAATTGTATTTAGTGCAGTGATCTGTACATTTTTGGATGTTGGAGCAATCAAAGGTTATGGAGATGGAACAGAACAATGGTGTGAAGGCAGAAGATCAGCCACGATGGTAATAAAGGGCAGACCATACTTAAAGGACTGAATGGCCTGTTTGTGCTTCTATTTCTTATGTTATGACACAAAATATGTGTTTTCCTGGTTTTCATAGCATGTGTTAAACCAACGCTCAATTTGCACTCTCGAGTGGATTTAAAAGATCCTCTGCCAGTCATTCAAAGAAGCACAGGGACGTTATTCATAAGTTCATGTTCTAGGAGCAGTATTAGGCCATTTGGCCCATCAAGTCTACTCTGCCATTCGATCATGGCTGATCTATCTTTCCCTCTCAACCCCAATCTCCTACCTTTGCCCCTTACTAATCAAGAATTTGTCAATCTTAAATATATCCATATAATATCCATATATCCATCCATTGTGTTGGAAAGAACTGCAGGTGCTGGTTTAAATCAAAGATAGACGCAAAATGCGGGAGTAACTCAATGCGACAGACAGCATGTCTGGAGAGAAGGAATGGGTGACGTTTCGGGTCGAAGCCCTTCTGCAGACTCTTAAAAATGGATATTCATCTTAAAAATATCCATTGACTTGTTGCTCGTGTCCCCGTCATTATTTATCCCACAATTGACGCCACTAAAGCAGATCATCTAATCATTACATCATTGCTGTTTGTAAGAGCTTGTGTTACAAATAGGGTGCTC
Source organism: Malacoraja senta (assembly GCA_038087875.1). Lineage (NCBI taxonomy): Eukaryota > Metazoa > Chordata > Chondrichthyes > Rajiformes > Rajidae > Malacoraja > Malacoraja senta. The sequence continues at coordinate 36,505 of JAXLNO010003436.1, forward strand.
TGCCTTCTATATTACAACACTGACTACAAAAGTAAGCACTTGGCTGTAAAAAACGCTACAATGTTCAGAGCGAAATGTGAAAGGCACTTTAAAATAGTGAAGCCTTATTTAATCACGTTCAGATCCGATCCTCGTCTGTGCACGCATATCCACTCATCCTCTGCCAGATTTGCGAGGAGAGCAGGCAGCAGTCCCTTGTCTCAGCCCAGGGCACTTTGGCACCACTGCTGCTGCACTGCTGAGATCGGATCATATTCCCCACGCTGCAGCCTCTCACACTCAGTATTGAATTCAGTAGCTTGAGGCAACTCACGCTCTCTTTTTATATCAGAACCGGCCAGCTCCGCCGCTGGTCATCAATCTGCAATATTAGTTCAGCTTTTTTTTGCTTTTTTCTCCATTAGCAAAGTCTGACTTGCTTGGCATTCTCTGCAGCTCTGCAGTTTTAGCGTTCCTTTCTGTGTGTCTTCTTGCACGCACATCACATCTTATTTTTGTTCATTATTTTTCTGCAAATGGCCCCATGAATCCATCCACCAGACTACAGCATATCCCCCCCGCGGCAAACATGGCCTCACTAATCAGAGATATTCCTTTGTCCTATCAATTCCCCTCCCTCCTCCGCATCCTCGCTGGCAAGGCCGCGCCAGAGACCCCGGGTTCAATCCTAACTTCGGGTGCTGTCTGAGTGGAGTTTGCATGTTCTCCCTGTGAAAGCGTGAGTCACCTCCGGGTTCTCCGGTTTCCTCCCACGTCCCAAAGACATGTGGGTTTGTCGGTTAATTGGCCTCTGTAAATTGCCACTAATGTGCAGAAAGTGGATGGGGAAAATGGGATAACATAGAAGGTGATTGATGGTCTGCGTGGATTCGTTGGGCCGAAGGGCCTGTTTCCATGCTGTATCTTTAAATCATTCAAAACGCTTAAAACTATCCTTCTAAGTCTTCTCTCTCTCTTTGTTCTTTGGTCTGAAATATTATTCCGCTATTATTTCCACCCGCCGCGCATTTCGAGCGCGTTATGTTTTTATTTCAGCTACTGCAGTTTTTTCTGGTTTTCAGATCACTTTTTTGTTGATCAAGGACTGAGCTTGCAATCTTCTGCCTTTGTGTGGAGATTGTAGTTCTACACCAGCAGGCATTCACCCAGTGCTTAACAGTAATTGTGAAGCAGTGATGGATATTAACAATTTTAGTAAATTTTTATATATGATTGTAATTGCCTGCACAATTATCTCTTAGTTGCGAGTAAAAGCATGTATAATATTTGAAACCTCTGAGGGCCTGTTCTATTTCAACATAAATCACTTGTCATTAGTGTCTTTGCAAGAAGCAGGCCCATAATGGGAATAATGCCATACTGCGCGAGCAATGAATCCATTACAGAAATCTATTATTATTTGATTAAGCCATTCAAATATTGCTTTTTGCCCAAACACGAGGAGTATGTGCCTTGCATATGTTTTTCTCATAATGGCTAAGCTTTCATAGCCAAGAACTCCGCCTCTGGCATATGTGCCTGACACCAATTGTTTGTGGTGTCACCACGATACAAGTAAAATGCGTTGGATAACACATAGCTGCGGCATGCTGCTCTGTTATTGTCTCTGCTGCTGTTCATCAAAAGGCTAATGTCATGCAGTCCTCTGCAGGCAAGGTCTCTCTCCGCCGGGCTACCTTACCAATCTGTCTCGAGGTCAGCTGTGTAATAGTCATTGAAACCTTCAGCAATAAATTATGTACTGCTCTTTTATTTTGCCACGTAGTTTTATTCCTCTCTTGGCGCTGGTTGATGAAAAAGAATAAAAGGTCAATGATAGGACTCCATTAATGTTCCTTCAAAATCGCCAGGACCACATTTGGCTCAGTAGCTGGAGTGTCAAAAGAATTGTGGCTTCTATTTTGTTCTCAAATGTGAGGATGCTATTAATCTATCTGCAAATGTTCAGTCTGATATCGCAGAGGAAGCCTTATCTTGGTTCTTGGTCCTCCAAAATATTCCAAATGGAATTTAAACCCAAGGTGTTCTCTGTTCCAATGTACTTAAAAACAGAGATAAGGTAAAACTTTTTCACCCAGAGAGTTGTGAATCTGTGGAATTCTCTGCCTCAGAAGGCAGTGGAGGCCAATTCTCTGGATGCTTTCAAGAGAGAGTTAGATAGAGCTCTTAAAGATAGCAGAGACAGGGGATATGGGGAGAAGGCAGGAACGGGGTACTGATTGTGGATGATCAGCCATGATCACAGTGAATGGCGGTGCTGGCTCGAAGGGCCGAAAGGCCGAAAGGCCTATACTCATGCACCTATTGTCTATTGTCAATAAAAAGCCACCCCATTCATCCAAATTCCCTGTAACTTAGAAGATAGGCACAAAATGCTGGGGTAACGCAACGGGTCAGGCAACATCTTTAGAGAAAAGGAATAGGTGACGTTTCGTGTCGAGACCTTTCATCAGTTTGTGAGTTAGGGAGGGGGAATCTGGAGATATGGGAAGGTACAGAACAAAGCAAAGCCTGCATCGATGACTCAAAAAAGATGGAGCCCTCAATGGTCTATTGTTGGCTGGGGATGAGGTGATAGTGAAGAAATACAAACAGTGAAATTAGCGAGAGGACTAGGGTGGGGGGGGGGACAGAGAGAGAGGGCGAATGCAAGGGTCACTTGAAGCAAGAGAATTCAATATTCATGCTGCTGGGGTGTAAGCTATCCAAGCGAAATATGAGGTGCTGTTCCTCCAATTTGCATTCTGGCCTCACTCTGACAGTGGAGGAGGTCTAGGACAGAAAGGTCAGTGTGAGAATGGGAGGGGAGTTGAAATGTTTGGCAATGGGGAGATGGCGTAGGCCATGGTGGACTGAGTGTAGGTGTTCAGCGAAATGGTCGCCCAGTCTGCGCTTGGTCTCGCCCATATATAGGAATCCACACCAAGAACACCGGATACAATATATTTTGTTTAGACTCATGCAATCATACAGCATGGAGACAGGCCCCGTCGACTTGTCCATTCCGACCATGACGCCCCACACAAGCTAGTCCCATTTGCCCCTTATGGCCTATATCTCCCTAAACCTTTCCTATCCATGCACCTGTCCAAGAATCTTTTCATAGTCTCTGTGCAAGGGCAACATGGTGGTGCAGCAGGTAGAGCTGTGGCCTCACAGGGCTGGAGACCTGGGTTCGATCCTGGCCTCGGGTGCTGTCTGTGAGGAGTTTGCACGTTCTCTCCATGACTCGCATGGGTCTCCTCCAGGGTACTCCAATTTCCTCCCACATCCCAAACACGTGTGGATTTGTAGGTGAGTGTTAGATAGGAACTGGTGAGGGGGTAGATTGCCAGATGGGTGAACAAAGGCCAGAGATGAAAGGCTGTAAGATAAGGAGAGTGAAATGTGAAGCCAGAGGATGGAATATAGGAGAAAGGGATGGGGGGGGGGGTAGTGGTGGGAGGGGAAAGGGGGCGGGACAGCAGGGGACATGGGTGCTCACCTGGGTTGGGCATGTGGACCGGACTTTGGACTTTTTGTAAATGCCGCTAAGATATGGCGACTCGTGCGTGTGTACGCATGCAAAAATAATTTCACTGTGCAGTGCACACGTGACACGAAAACACCATTGAACCATTGAAAAGAGGAGGGAAATAAACGGTGATGAGGAAGGGAGGAGGGGTGGTGGTGTTGGGTTGTTACCTTAATTTGGAGAATTCAATGTTCATATCGAAGATAGATACAAAGTGCTGGAGTAGCTCAGCGGGTCAGGCAGCATCTCTGGAGAAAAGGAATAGGTGACGTTTCGGGTCGAGACCCTTCTTCAGATTCAGTGTTGATATGTTTGGTTTGTAAGCAACCCAAGCGGAATATGGGGACAATGAAGAATAGTCGGGAGAAGAAGCTCCTGTAAGCCCAGGAAGCTGTAACCTTGCCGTACCCTTTCAGAAGAGGAGACGGAAAGCTTGGGAAAAGTAACTGCTCTATCCGAGGATAAAAATAGAAAGCAGCAGGCAAGTGAGAGCCTAGCATAGTGATAGAGAGAGAAAGATAGTATATTAGGTGTTCATAACAGAAAATATAATGCACCATTAGGCTCGAGTGCCAAATATGGGCCAGGCTATGCCTTGAGGGCTCAGTACATCATTTATCTTGCCAGTGTCAAATAGACATTGAGAACTTTAATTTCCCACGGTCATTACTGAAGGTGGCATCAAGGGAGAAGAACAACATTGGCGACCATGTAAGAAGAGAAGTGTGCATTTATTGTAAGGCTGAACCTGAGATTGAATTCCCAGTCAGAATTATTTATGTCAGATCTTAAAATGAAGTAGTGCGCTGGTAGATAGGCAGGAAATATTTCTTGCAGAAGTTGCAGCTGCAGTTTCTCTCTCAGTAAGGTCAACAAGCCAGAACGTGGTTAAGGTAATTGAAAATCAAAACGGATAGCAAATTGGATAGGCCAAACATATCAAGCTTCATATATCTCTAAATCTAGAGGTACGGCAATTATTATTCGTAAAGGTATACCATTTAAATCAAAGAATATCATAATAGATAAGGAAGGGAGATATCTCATAGTTACCGGAGAGATTCATGCTACTCCAATCACCACGGTAAATATTTATGCGCCTAATTTTGATAATCCCCAATTTTTTAATAAAATCCTGAATATAATCTCAGAATTTAATTATCAAAATGTGATAATTGGGGGAGACTTTAATTGTTTTAGATCCGTACCTGGATAAATCTACACAACAAAAGAGGGGTAACACAAAATCTAAAACTAGTGAACTCCTAAATACATACATAAAAAATACAAATATAACAGATGTTTGGAGGATCGCTAACCCTGTTGGAAGGGAATACTCGTTTTATTCAACGGTACACAAAACCTATTCACGTATTGATTATTTATTAGTGGACACAAAATTAATTCCCTATACAATGAACCCAAAATATCACAACAGCATTATTTCTGACCACTCCCCGTTAACGTTTTTTTTTTAACTTGAAGGAATGCCTAATAAAAACTCGTTTTGGAAGTTTAATCCTCAAATTTTAAATGATCCACAAGGTGGTATATACATAGATACATAGATACATAGAAAATAGGTGCAGGAGTAGGCCATTCGGCCCTTCGAGCCTGCACCGCCATTCAACATGATCATGGCTGATCATCCAACTCAGTATCCCGTACCTGCCTTCTCTCCATACCCCCTGATCCCTTTAGCCACAAGGGCCACATCTAACTCCCTCTTAAATATAGCCAATGAACTGGCGTCAACTACCCTCTGTGGCAGAGAGTTCCAGAGATTCACCACTCTCTGTGTGAAAACAACAGATGGAACTTTTTTTCGAGACCAACGACACCCCAGATATTTCACCCACTTTACTATGGGAATCTTTTAAAGCATTTATCAGAGGATCTACAATTTCGTATCAAGCTTTTCTAAATAAAAAGAATAAGAATGAACAAAGGCAGTTAGAAGAATGAATTAGACAATTGGATCTAGATAATGCTAAAGAGCCAACTATAGATAAACATAATAAAATAACAATATTGAAATTTAAATAAAATAAAATAATATCAGCAAAAGTTATAAGATTATTTCAAATTACAAAACAGGAAAATTTTGAATTTGGTGATAAACCGCATATACTTTTTGCGCGTCAATTGAAAAACGAGAAAAAGATCATACGATTTTAAAGATTAAATCAGATAAAGGTGAATTGTTAACACTACCTAATGATATTAATACAAAATTTGCTCAATTTTATCAAAATGTATATACATCTAAAACGTCAGCAGACAGTACTAAAGTTATAGAGTTCTTGGATAAATGTAATCTCCCAAAACTTAATCTGATCGAACAAGAGGAATTAGGAGCACAAATCTCAATTAAGGAAATAGAAGAAACAATAAACTCACTAAAGAATGGAAAAACACCAGGACCAGATGGATTTAGTAATGAATTTTATAAAAGATTTTATGAGATAATTACACCACGTTTACATAAAATGTATACATATGCTTTCAAAGAACAAACATTACCAGAAACATTAGCAGAATCAACGATTACACTTATACCTAAAAAAGATAAAGATTTACAAGACCCTGGTTCATACAGAGCCATTGCGCTGTTAAATACAGATAAAAAAATACTAGCGAAAACATTAGCTAGAAGATTAAGTAAATATGTTAGTAAATTAATAAATGCAGATCAAACGGGGTTTATACCCAAGAGATACTCATGCAATAATCTGAGACGTCTGTTTAATATAATGCATTATATAAAACCGAAGAACAAGAATTATCAATTATTTCATTGGACGCAGAAAAAGCATTCGATCAAGTGGAATGGGACTAACTTATTAAAGTATTGCAAAAATTTCAAATAGGAGAGAATTTTATCTCATGGGTAAGACAGGCCCACTGCTAGAATATTAACTAATAACATGTTGTCCCCGAAATTTCAATTATCAAGGGGCAATAGACAGGGATGTTCACTATCACCTCTGTTATTTGCTCTTGTAATAGAAACTCTAGCTGAAAGCATTAGAACGCATCCGAATATCCATGGTCATAATACAAAATACTCAAATAATAAAATATCATTATATGCAGCTGATGTATTATTATACATCACAAAATCACAAATCAGCATACCAAATATATTAAATCTGATAGAGGAATTTGGATCCTTTTCAGGATATAGAATAAATTGGAATAAAAGTGAAATTATGACGATAAAACCCCAAGACTCAACACACCTGTTAAAATTCCCTTTTAAAATTGCTTCAGAAAAATTTAAATATTTGGGAATTGAAATTACTAGAAAATATAAATCTTTATTTAATGCAAACTATATGCCCCTATTTAATCAATTAAACGTCCTGATTAAATTTTGGAAAAACTCTTCCGATGTCTTTAATAGGCCGAATAAATGCTATAAAAATGATCTTTCTACCAGAAATTTTCTATCTATTCCAATCAATACCAATATACTTACCAAAAAAGTTTTTTAAAAAACTGGATTCCGATATCACAAATTTTATATGGGACTATAAATCCCATAGAATTCAAAGAAGACATTTGTGCAAACCTAAAGAATTTGGTGGATTAACACTCCCTATTTTTTTGTATTATTATTGGGCAGCAAATGCCAAAAATGTGATTCACCTGTTGGACAACTCTGCCCAGCAGGTGGATTGGATAGTAATGGAGAGAGAGGATTGCTCCCCTTTTAATATAGGAGCGACCCTTCTCTCACCAATAAAATTGAATAATATAATATACAGTAAAAATCCAATTATTCATGGTACAATTAGAATTTGGAAACAAATAAAATTAACCTTAAAATTAAGAAACCTATCGCTTCTCGCTCCAATAGTTAATAATCCGTCATTTAAACCATCTATTATAGATAAATCATTTACATACTGGGATATAATAGGAATTAAAACGTTTGGAGACATGTATGATAATGGAAATTTTTTATCATTCTAACAACTACAACTTAAATACAATCTGAGAAGTAATCAATATTTTAAATATTTTCAAATCTGTGACTATTTAAAAAAATATACACAAGAATATCAAAATTTGTCTCCAGACCTATTAGACGATGCAATGAATATAAAGGCGGAATCAACTAATTTAATATCATACTTGTATAATATCATCCTAAATATAGAAATACCATCATCCGATAGAATTAGAAGAGATTGGGAACAAGAACTAGCTATAAAAATCTCGAAAGAGAGTTGTGATAAACACTTGCTATATGTGCACAAATGCTCGATCAATGTAAGACATATTCTAATCCAATTTAAAACTTTACATAGACGATATTACTCAAAAACTAAAATAAGTAAATTTTATCCAAATGTCTCCCCTTTCTGTGATAAATGTCTATCCCAAGAAGCAACTATAGCACATTCCTTTGTTTTTTGTATAAAAATCCAAAAAATTTGGAATGAAATCTTTGAAATTTTTACAAAATTATTTAAAATAAAACTGAAACCGAACGCAGAATTGATTATTTTCGGAACAATGGAAGCCAGCTTTGAGCTGACTTCATTCCAAAAGAGTTTCCTTAATTACGGCTTAATAATGGCAAAAAAACGTATACTTAAATTCTGGAAAAACGCTCCCACACCAACGATAAAAATGTGGATTTCAAATATGTCCAAATTGTTACACCTGGAAGACATGAGATTCCTCTTAGCAGGCAAATCAGACCATTTCCAAAAGATTTGGTCTCCATTTATCGACTTATTACAAGCATAAGGTGCAACATAACTTTGAAAAAAATGGTTTCAGGACCTGGTGAGGGGTGTGTAAAGATACGAAGTAGGTACATCCCTTTTATCTTATCTTATTTTACTTTCTTATATTTTCTGTTCTCTATTTTTCTCTTTCTTTTTCTTCGGTTTTCTTTTTAACTCTTTCTTGTGGTTTAAGTTCCTGCGGGTTTCTCCTGATCACTCTTTCACGCACTTGCTATCTTATCTAACTCTTTCTATTTTTCTTCTTTTTAAAGTTTAAAATAAGAAGTGGTACAAGAAATGTACTATGTTATTTTTGGCTGATATAACTGCAATGTACACTACTTCTAATAAATAAAATATTAAAAATTAAAAAAGAAAAAGAAAATCAAAATGTGTGGACGCTAGAAATCCAAAAACAAAAACAGAAAATGCTGGAAATACTCAGCAGGTTGGACTGTATCTTTAGACTTTAGACTTTAAAGAAACAGACACTAAGGTCACACCGACCCACAATCACCCCGTACACAATTACTAACCTACTCGTCAGGTAGATAAAAATGCTGGAGAAACTCAGCGGGTGAGGCAGCATCTATGGTGCGAAGGAAATAGGCGACCCGACCCGACCCGAAACGTCGCCTATTTCCTTCGCTCCATAGATGCCGCCTCACCCGCTGAGTTTCTCCAGCATTTTTGTCTACCTTCGATTTTCCAGCATCTGCAGTTCCTTCTTAAACCTACTCGTCAGGGACAGTTTACACCTTTTACGGAGGCCAATCAGCTGACAAATCTGTACGTCCTCGGAGCGTGGGAGGAAACCGGAGCACCCGGAGAAAACCTACGCAGGTCACAGGGAGAAGGTACAAACATCTGTACAGCAACAGCATCTGTGGGAAGAGAAATAAAGTCAATATTTATGAGGAAAGGCACAAATTGCTGGAGCAACTCAACAGGTCAGGCATCATCCCTGGAGAACATGGATAGGTGAAGTTTTGTCTGAAGAAAGGTTCCGGCCCGAAACGTCACCTATCCATGTCGTCGAGGGATGCTGCCTGGCTTGTTGAGGTACTCCAGCACTTTGAGCCTTTCATAGAAACATAGAAAATAGGTGCAGGAGGAGGCCATTCGGCCCTTCGAGCCAGCACCGCCATTCATTGTGATCATTGCTGATCGTCCCCTATCAATAACCCGTGCCTGCCTTCTCCCCATATCCCTTGACTCCACTAGCCCCTAGAGCTCTATCTAACTCTCTCTTAAATCCATCCAGTGACTTGGCCTCCACTGCCCTCTGTGGCAGGGAATTCCATAAATTCACAACTCTCTGGGTGAAAAAGTTTTTTCTCACCTCAGTCTTAAATGACCTCCCCCTTATTCTAAGACTGTGGCCCCTGGTTCTGGACTCGCCCAACATTGGGAACATTTTTCCTGCATCTAGCTTGTCCAGTCCTTTTATAATTTTATATGTTTCTATAAGATTTACCCCTCATCCTTCTAAACTCCAGTGAATACAAGCCTAGTCTTTTCAATCTTTCCACGGCATCTGCAGTTCCTTGTTTCCACAGCGACAATATTTGTCCTGTTTTTGATTCAGTTAAAACTAAAACCAGCACAGGACTAGTGGCTCAGCGGGTAGAGTTGCTGCCTTACAGCGTAAGAGACTACTGGTCAGTCTGTGAGGAGTTTGTACCTTCTCCCCTTGACCACGTGGGTTTTCTCCGAGTTTTCCTGTTTCCTCCCACATCCCAAAGTCGTGTGGATTTGTAGGCTAATTGGCTTCTGTAAATTGACCCAGGTGTGTAGGGTAGAACTAGTGTACGGGTGATCGCTGGTCAGCGTGGACTCGGTGGTCCGAAGGGCCTGTCTCCATATTGTATCTCGAAACTAAACTAAAAGCAGTCACAAAGTGAGAGGGGCTGGCTTGTGGCCATTCCTCCCATGCCTGCCACCCTATCCCATCACGGCTCATTCTATCATTATCTCCCACACACTTTAGAAAATAGGTGCAGGAGGAGGCCATTCGGCCCTTCTAGCCAGCACCGCCATTCATTGTGATCATGGCTGTGTTCATTTCTGAACTCCAGATAGTTCAGTTTACGAACAGTTCTCAGGAATGGATTACTGTCGTAACCTGGGGACTAGCCGGTATTGCATTTCTCCCAGGGAGATTAGTAAGAGAAATTGCTGTCATTTCTGTGATGTTCTGCTATCAGTCTGTTTTTGTTTCTGATTAAATTGACTTTGCTGCACGTTGAACAGGGTGGAGTTTGTCCAACAATCTGTCTATCTAAACCTCCCCTCACCTGCGTTCACCTGTTACCTGTGTAGGATGTGGCCATCAAACAGTATTGCTGATTTGATCTGTGTCTGGTTTTGCTGCTGACCTGATCCATAATCCATGTCAGGTTTCCACACTACCACCTAGGGCATGCGGGCGGCCCAACTTACGACGGAGCCTACAGCACTCATTTTGATGGTCTCTGTATGTATTCTAATTAAAGTACTTGTTATGATATATAATGACTCTGTATCAATAGTACTTTGCACAGGATGGAACTGCAGATGATGGTTTACACCGAAGATAGACACAAAATGTCTGTCTGAAGCAGGGTTTCGACCTGAAATATCACATATTCCTTTTCTCCCGAGATGCTGCCTGACCCGCTGAGTTACTCCAATATTTTGTGTCTATCTTGCCCCGTAACCTGCTAGGCTATTTTGTGCCCATCCTCTCTTCCAGCTTTCTTCCCCCACCACAATTAGTCTGAAGAAGGGTCCCGGCCCAAAACATCACCTATCCACGTTCTCCAGAGATTCTGCCTGACCCGCTGAGTTACTCCAGCATTTTTTTAGGGTGGAGATCAATGCAGCCAGGTCTGGACTGGCGAGCACATAGATTCTGCCAGCAGGGATGTACGAACAGCACCGTGGACATGCATGCTGGGGAAGGGACTCTTCCTCCAGCTGGAATACATTTCACAGGTGATCAAAAGCAGATACACACAAGGAAACCATATTCTGGTTTAATCAGCAAAAACTCTTCCATCACAGTTTGACGTTAAGTGCAATTAGAGACTTGCCCACATTACATTTCATGTCAATTTCAACTGCGAAGAAACATTTCCCAATAGTTTTTCATGTGAGGTTCATTGGTTTGAAGTTGTATTTTTTTACCATCTCACCAGAAGTGTCGTGATGTTTTTATTGGCCCCAATTATCATCCTCTGCGTCTCTTCATTATTCCTTACGGGCCTGTCCCACTTGGGCGTCATTTCCTCGTCATTTACGCGACATCATTTACCCGTCACGACACACGACGCGCGTGTCGTGACACATGACGAGCGCGTCGTGACGCGCATGTGATGCATGCATGGCATGCATTACGCGCGCATGGCGCGTGGTGAGGCGTGGTGGCGTAGGCAGTGACGCACGGTCACGCGCGGCGACCCAGGATTTTGAGATTCACAAAATCTTCGCTCGCCACATGCGTGACGCGCAAATGACGCCCTTTACAGTCATCCCTTTTGAGAATCCAGTTTCTCACGCAGTCCCGAGTTGAAAGACTGATGGAAAGATACAGCATGGAAACAGGCCCTGAGCACTAGCTCTATGTTGTCGCACTTTCTCATTCACTCCCTACACAATAGGAGTGATTTACAGAGGCTGATTGACCTGCAAACCTGTACGTCTTTGGTATGTGGGAGGAAACCGGAGCACCTGGAGAAAACCCACACGGTCACAGGGAGAACGTACAACTCTGTTCAGACAGCACATGTAGTCAGGATCAAACCTGTCTCTGGTGTTGTAAGGCAGCAACTCCAGACATACAGCACCTGAGGTTCGGATCTAACCTGGGTCTCTGGTACCACGAGGCAGCAGCGCTACCCGCTGCACCACTGTGCCGGCCCTCGGTTGTCACAGATCTGTCTTGTGACGCTAGCCTCTGCTTGCAGCTCAAGGGTTTTGGTGACCTCTCTGAGCACCATTATCGAGCGTTGGTCTGCCTAGAAACCAAAAATGCTGGAGACTAAGATTGTTTTCTCCGGAATGCAGGTATACAGGGAGACCTGAAAAAAAAATCTGGGAGGCATAGATAGGGTAGACAGTCAGAATCTTTGTCCCATGATGGAAAACACAAATGCTAGAGGGCATAGGTTTAAGGTGAGAGGGGCAAAGTTTAAATGAGATGTGCAGGGCATATTTTACACAGAGGGTGGTGTTGGTGGGTGCCTGGAACACACTGCCAGGGAGTGGTGGTTGAGGCAGATACGATAGAGGCATTTAAGAGACTTTTGGATAGGCACGTGAATGGAGGGATATAGATTATGTGCAAGCAGATAAGAGATCATCTTGGCAACATGTTCGGCACAGACAATGTGAGCCAACGATCCTGTTCTTTGTTCTATGATCTATATCCAGCAGATTAAATAGTGGCTGTGAAGAGACAAACATTCCACCAGATTCGACCTGAAACATTAATTCTGTTCATCTCTCCACAGACTGCAGACTGACCCACTGAGTATTGCCAACATTTTCTGTTTTCAATTCAGAAAAACCAGCACGGCACTGCTTTTGATTTTCATTTAACTGTGTCTGACGAGACCATGCGATGTCTAAGGATGTCCTCAATAACCTCTCATTAGCTGTTATGAGGCTTTTATTTTTTATCCTCCTACTCCAAGAAAAGTGGATGAATTACAATTGCAAATTACCTCCCCCTTTGACTCCACCCAAGGACCCAAGTAGTCTTTCCAACCTCATCTACTGTATCCACTGCTCTAGATGTCAGCTGCTCTACATCGGTGAGACCAAGCGGAGGCTTGGCGATCGCTTCGCCCAACACCTCTGCTCGGTCCGCAATAACCAACCTGATCTCCCGGTGGCTCAGCACTTCAACTCCCCCTCCCATCCCGAATCCGACCTTTCTGTCCTGGGCCTCCTCCATGGCCAGAGTGAGGTCCGCCATAAATTAGAGGAGCAGCACCTCATATTTCGCCTGGGTAGTCTGCACCCCAGCGGTATGAACATTGACTTCTCTTATTTCAGGTAGTCCCTGCTTTCTCCCTCTTTCCCCTCCCCTTCCCAGCTCTCCCACAGCCCACTGTCTCCGTCTCTTCCTTTCTTCTTCCCCTCCACCCCACCCCCACATAAGTTTGAAGAAGGGTCTCGACCCGAAATGTCGCCTATTTCCTTCGCTCCATAGATGTTGCCTCAGCCACTGAGTTTCTCCAGCATTTTTGTCTACTTTAAATTTATTTCAACTTTACTATTAACAATTTGAATACCATGGAGAACATGGATAGGTGATATGTGTAGGAAGGAACTGCAGATACTGGTTTAAACCGAGGATAGACACAAAATGCTGGAGTAACTCAGCGGGACAGGCACGAAACCGACCCGAAACGTCACCTATCCATGTTTTCCAGAGATGCTGAATGACCTGTTGAGTTACTCCAGCACTTAGTGTCTTTTTTTTTGTAAGCCAGCATCTGCAGTTCCTTGTTTGTACTAATTTCAAGAGCATAATCTTTTCCCACGGGCTATACTTTAGACTCTGTGGGTATTGTGGTGGTGCAGGCAGTAGGTTATTGAACATGAAACCCAGAGCCAAGGACCAACAATCCAAATAACCCATTTCAAATCCCATAATGGCCACTGTAGAATTTACATTCAGTAAATAATGTTGAATTAAAGGAAGCTATTCATTCATAATAGACACAAAAAGCTGGAGTAACTCATCTCTAGAGATTCAAGATTCAAGATTCAAGATTCAAGTGAGTTTATTGTCATGTGTCCCTGATAGGACAATGAAATTCTTGCTTTGCTTCAGCACAACAGAACATAGTAGGCATGACTACAGAACAGATCAGTGTGTCTATTTATATACCATTATATAAATATATACACACATGAAGAAGGAATGGGTGACATTTCGAGTCGAGACCCTTCTTCAGACTGGTTAGGGATAAGGGAAACAATCATAATGGTGACCACAAACTATCAAATTGTTACCAAAAATCCATCTGTTTCACTAATATCTAGATAGAATGGATGAGGAGAGGATACTTCCCCTAGTGGGAGAGTCAAGGACCAGAGGGCACAGCCTCAGAATAAAAGGCCATAACCTATAGAAAGGAGATGAATTGAGGAATTCATTGCCACAGACAGCTGTGGAAGCCAAGTCACTGGGTATTTATCAAGCGGAGATTGATAGGTTCTGGATTCATAGGGTGTCAAAGATTACGGGGAGAAGGCAAGAGAATGGGATTGAGAGGGAAAGACTGAATGGCGGAGTAGACTCGAAGGGCCGATTGACCTAATTATGCTCCGTTGTCTTATGAACATATCCTTCAAAGAACTGAGCCATCTTTATCCAATGGCTGTCTACCTGACTCTGGATCGACCGCTGATCAAGGGAGCAATTCAGTTCAAGAGTAATCAGAGGCAGGCAACAAATGCTGGCCTTGCAGGCAGATTCATAGAAACAAATAGGTAAGAAAGTCTAGAGTGGAGTGTGTTTAATTGTTGTATGTACTGGCAGCAGAACAATGACATTCTTACCTGCAGCAGCTTAAGAGGCCTGTAAATACAAAGCACACACAGATAATATGTAATAAATGAAAAAAATCAATAAATTAATAACCACAATATTAATGCAAAAAACCCAAAGGCTGAAGACAGTCTGTACACGTTCATGGTTGAGGTCAGTGTTATGCAGTGTTGAACAGCTTGTTTGGTGCTGGAACGAAGCTGTACTTGAATCTGGTGGTCACAGTTTTCAGATTCTTGTATCTTCTTCCCGAAGGTAGGAGCAAAATGAGAGCATGGCCAGGATAGTGTGGGTCTTTGATGATATTGGCCGCCTTGTTTGAGACAGCGCCACCCACAGATCACTTCGATGGCGGGGGGGGGGGATAGTAGCTGTGGTGGGTGGGTCTGGGTGGTTTCCACCACTCACTGTCATCTCCTTCACTCCTGGGCGTTTGAGTTGTTGAACCAGGCGGCAATACTCTCCACTGTGCACGGACTTGACATTCTTCACGTGTTGTCTCATCAGTGATGAGACATTTGTGGATCCTTGGGTTTCTCTTTCTGTAGTCAATGGACCATCATCTCCTTGGACTTGCTGACGTTGAGAACAAGATTGTCATTCTGGGGCCATCTATTCAATCAGATTTTCAGTCTCCCTCCTGTACATTGACTCACCGTTACTTGATATTCAACCAACAATAGTGGCATGTTTGGCCAAGTTAAAGAGCAGTGTTGGAACTGTGCCTGGCTACACAGCCCTGGGTATAGAGTGGGTAGAGCAGGTGCCCCTGTGCTGAGGTTATCAAGGAGGAAGTATTGTTGCCAATTCGCGCTGATTGTGTTCTGTTGATGAGGAAGTTAAACGGTGATGAGCAAAGACCCAGTTCCCTGAGTTTGATGATGTTTGGAGGGGCTGATGGGTGTCAAAGGCCGAGCTGTAGTCCATGACCAGCAGCCTGATGTACGTGTCCTTACTGTCCAAGTGGTTCAGTGCACAGTCTACCTCCTCTTGCTCTTTTGTGGCGATAAATGAATTGTCGTGGGTCTAGATCCTTACGAAGGTTGGAGTTGATATACATCATGACCAACCTCTCAATGCACATCATCACCATGGATGTTAGCACCACTGGAATCAGACAAGGGAAAGAAAGAGCGAGTTTAGTTTAGTTTAGTTTAGAAACTCAGCATGGAAACAGGACCTTCAACCCACCAACTCCGTGCTGGCCAACCATCGCCCGTGGACAGTACTAGTTCTATTCTACACACAAGGGACAATTTACTGAAGCCAATTAATCTACAAACCCACACATCATTGGAATTTGGGAGGACATTAGAAGGATGAGGGGATCTTATAGAAACATATAGAATTATAAAAGGACTGGACAAGCTAGATGCAGGAAAAATGTTCCCAATGTTGGGCGAGTCCAGAACCAGGGGCCACAGTCTTAGAAAAAAGGGGAAGCCATTTAAGACTGAGGTGAGAAAAAACGTTTTCACCCTGAGAGTTGTGAATTTGTGGAATTCCCTGCCACAGAGGGCAGTGGAGGCCAAGTCACTGGATGAATTTAAGAGAGAGTTAGACAGAGCTCTAGGGGCTAGTGGAATCAAGGGATATGGGGAGAAGGCAGGCACGGGCAATTGATTGGGGACGATCAGCCATGATCACAATGAATGGCGGTGCTGGCTTGAAGGGCTGAATGGCCTCCTCCTGCACCTATATTCTAATTTCTATGACACCGGACCAACTGGAGAAAACCCAGGTGGTCACTGTGAGAATGTACTAACTCCGTAGCAGGATGGAACCCAGGCATCTGGTGCTGTAAGGCAGCAACTCCACCACTGTTCCACTGTGCCCCCAGTACAGTGGAACAGTGGTGGAGGAAGGGAAGGGTAAAGTTGGACACAGAAGCTGGAGGAGCGCTGGAGTAACTCAACAAGCCAGATAGTATCTCTAGAGAACGTGGATAGGTGACATTTTGGGTCAGGAACCTTCTTCAGACATTTTTTGTCAATTGAAGGGACAGATAAGAAACAATAAGTTGCTGGAAATGTCAGCGTTAGCTGCATCCTGTGAAGTAACAAATTTATAACGAAATTAGATAAAATATGAAAAATTCTGACCCCAGGAGATTAAATTCTCAGTTTAGTGGATCATGGTGACCAATGGATAAATGAAGGGACAATGGAGGACCTGGCAAGGGGGGGTCGCTGTGAAGGAGTGGGAGGGGTGGGGTGGGAGAGGGGGGAGAACAAAGGGGGACCTGCCTTGAATACTCTGTAACTTTGTCATTGCCCTTTATGGGTGACTATTTACATACCTTGGGCATGCAAGCAAAGAATTTCACTGTGACTTCTCACATGTGACAATAAAGTATTCATTCATAACTTGATCTGGGGTCATGTGTCCAACCGCACGACGGCACTGTTACGAGAAATAACTTTGCAATCTTGGTCATGTGAGAATGGGAATTCCTAAGGGCAGTCCCGTGAAGCAATCTCTGGGTTTTTACCACTAGTTTCTACGGCTAACTGAATTATTATCCTTCTGCTTTTTGTTCCATGAAGTGTCTGTGCAAATGGGTAGCTTCTACATTCTCTCCCAAGTTTGGGATTCCCTGTGGAGAACAAAGTCCAACTTCTGCAGTCATGTCACCAGCTGATGACAGTGAAACCAATTCTCTTCCTCCTCGGCATTTCTATCTCTCGGGGGAAATTAAGAGCGTAATTTTTCAGGAAGTTATGAAAAAAGAACATGCTGACAATTACGCTACGGGGGACTTCTGTATCTGTGGGCAGAAGTGAACTCCTCAATCATTGTACTTCGTTCAATCAAAATCTGAAAAAGGACACCCAAGTCTGATTCCGAACCAAACCCTGCGAATGTTTTAAATGGCAAATAGTAAATCTGACGACCAGTTTCACGAATGGTTCGCAAAACTGTTTTATTGCTGGAAATGTGATAGCGCCATTGCCTTTGTTAACATGGTGATTAATACAACCAATTGAAACTGGTTCATAATTTCACTGGAGCAGCAAGCTGGGTTTGTGACTCAGACGTGTGAACTAAATCCGTCAAATTTGGGAATATCTACAGTATGTCACACTGGTTTTGTTAATGAATGTAAATTGGGATGGAAACAGGGAAATGCTTCCTGTTTGAAATGTGTAGGAAGGAACAGATGCTGGCTTACACTGAAGATAGACACAAAATGCTGGAGCAACTCAGCGGGACGGGCAGCATCTCTGGATAGAAGGAATGGGTGACGTTTCGGGTCCAGACCATTCTTCAGCATTTTTGTGCCTATCCTCTGTTTGAAGTGTGGGTGACTGTCAATACAATGGATCAATTTGTCAGGATTCCCAGCCTCAGTTGTCACCAGGGGTGACTGTGCAGAGAATTAAAGCCCCCTCCCCCAATCCCCTTCAATCCCAGCCAATGATCAGCCATTCATTATACATTGTGCATGAAACTAAGAGCACACAGTTTCCTAATGTTGACTCCAGCAATGTGCCAGAGAACCAAAGGGGTTCATCAAAACGCTACCACTTCAGTGCCAGAGAACCAAAGGTCTCCATCAAAACGCTTAAGCAAAATATGCTCACTCCTCTGATCCTGCATCTACCTATCACTCAGAGGCATCAGTAGTCCCGTGGGGGACACAAGGAACTGCCAACGCAAAAATCTTGACCAAAACACAAAGACTTTAGATTTAGAGTTAAAAGCCCTGTCCCACGGTACGAGTTCATTCCAAGAGCTCTCCCGAGTTTAAAAAAAATCAAACTCGTGGTAAGCACGGAGAATGAACATAGCGGGTACGTCGGAGCTCGGGGACGTCACTTAGCGGCTCGTAACGCTAACGGCAGGTACTCGGGAAGACTCGCTAACGGCAGGTACGCACAGGAAGACTCGTGAAGATTTTTCAACATGTTGAAAAATGTCCACGAGAGCCCCGAGTACCGACGAGCGGCCATTACCGTAAATCTCCGAGTTCGAATCAGGGCAAACTCGGGAGAGCTCTTGGAATGAACTCGTACCGTGGGACAGGGCTATTACAGTGTAGAAACAGGCTCTTCAGCCCACCGAGTCCACACCGACCAGCGATAACCCTATACACTAGCAGTATCCTAAACACTCAGTATAATTTACAATTTACAGAAGCCAATTAACCTGCAAACCTGCACGTCTTTGGAGTGTGGAGGAAACTGAAGCGCCCGGAGAAAACCTAGGCAGTCACTGGGAGAAGGTACAAACTCCATTCAGACAGCACCCATAGTCAGGATCGAACCTGGGTCTCTGGCGTTGTAAGGCAGCAACTCTACCGCTTCAGTGCTGGAGTAACTCAGCAGTATCTGTGGAGGGAATAGGTAGGGTTGAAACACTTCTTCAGTTCCGTAAGAAGCTATTCGATTGGTGCCAGGGCTGCTTGTAGCCAGCTTGTGGGACAAATCCCACTGATTTCAGGTTCATAGCCCCAGATCAAGAGCAGGAAGCTGGACGTTGCTGGTGTCCCGAGACTGAAGATGGAAAATGTGAGGAGTTTTGGCATGTGGGAAGAATAAAATGAAGGGCATCACCTATTCCTTTGCTCCAGAGATGCTGTCTGACCCGCTGAGTTACTCCAGCTTTTTGTGTCTATCTTAAGAATAAAATGAGGATTTGCACTGAGAATGTGAATGGGTGCTTGGTGCTTGGTGATAGATGCTTGGTGCTTGGTTCCTGGTGCTTGATTGACTGATACAGCTCAGACCCACCGAGTCCACACTGATGATCAATCGGCCATTCACACTAATTCTATGCTATCCCACTTTCACTTCCATTCCCTGGGGGTGGTTTTTACAGGGGCCAATTAGCCTACAAACGCGCACATCTTTGGATTGTGGGAGGAAACCGGAGCACCCGGAGAAAGCCCACGTGGTCACAGGGAGAACGTACAAACTCCGTACAGACAGCTCCTGAGGTCAGGATCGAACCTGTCTCTGGCACTGTGAGGCAGCAGCTCTACCATCTGTGCCACCGTGCCCATCCCTGCTGCCATGTTGTATAATGAATGCCTGCCACCCATCTACATTGGAGCAGGCTATGCTGGCAAGTTAAGCATACTCTTGGGATGAGCACCCAGAAGAAATGTACCCGACCACAGGCAGAACGTGCAAACTCCACAAAGATAGTACCCAAGGTCGGAATCAAAGTGGCTCTGTGAAAATGTAGGATGGCAGCACTATCATTGAGCCACCATGTCACCCACTATGATGAGGATTGGTGGTTTCATGAGCTGAAAGTACTCTTGACTTTCGGAGACCCAATCAAAGCAAGGGCCGAACACCTCATCCAGCCTTCAGATTGTGGTAATTATTGTCTCAAAATGTCACCGCTCTGTGTTCGATATTGTCTCTCAGCAGGTCAGGAGCACCAGAAGAATAATGAAGGACAGGCTTACTTTTATATAACACATCTCAAAGAACTTCCCAATGACAACAATGACAACACAGCTGTGACCAATTTTCACACAGCAAGCTCACAAAAGAGACAATTTCCTCCCAGCTGTTATCAGGAAATGGAACCATCCGACCACAACTAGAGAGCAGTCCTGTACTAACTACCTCTTTGGAGACCCTCGGACCCTCGTACTACCTTTGATCGAACTTTACTGGCTTTATCTTGCACTAAATGTTATTCACGATATTCCCTTATCATGTATCTGTACACTGTGGACGGCTCGATTGTAATCATGTATTGTCTTTCCGCTGACTGGTTAGCACGCAACAAAAGCTTTTCACTGTACATCGGTACACGTGACAATAAACTAAACTCAGACTCAAACTCAAAAATGGCAGCATGATAATGCACTGAACCAAGGGAAGCTGCTGAAAGTGGTGGACATTGTCTGGTCCATCACAGGCAGTGACCTCTCTATTATCGATAGGATCGACAGGAAACAGCGAATATTATCAAGAGCAGAAAACAAAGTGCTGGGGGAACTCAGCAGGACAGGCAGCTGTAAAGGGAATGGACAAGTGACGTTTCAGATTGGGACATTTCTTCGGTCTCAACCCAATTTGTCATCTGTCCATTCCCTCCACAGACGCTGCCTGACCCGCTCAGTTCCTCCAGCGCTTTGTTATTTGTTCAAGATTCCAGGACCAGCAGCTTCTTGGGCCTCAATGTTATCAAAGACCCGCATCACCTTGGCCACGCTCTCATCTCGCGGCTACCATCGGGAAGGAGGTACAGGAGCCTAAGAATCGTTCGCTCCAGGTTCAGGAACAGTTTCTTCTCATCAACGATCAGGCTCTTGAACCACCACCCTATCTACAACCCTCCTTCAGCACCATACCATGGACCTTGCACCAAGATGGTCACCATACCTACCTTGGATGTTGCTTTACCATGGGCTAGTTGACTTAGACCAACTGATAATTTATTATACATGTATTAGTTTGGTGTTGTGTTTCATGTGTCTGCAAAGCTGCAACAAGTAGGAATTTCATTATTCCAGTTCATATCCAATGCATATAACAGTTAAATACTTTTGATTGATGATTAGATGATCGGAATAGATAATGTTGAGGGATCAATACTGTCCGTGAAGCACCCCTTCTCTGATGGGGCAGAGCGATTGGGGAAAGGAAGGTAGAGGGGGAATGTACAAGTGAAACTGTGGTGTGGATGAGGCTCAATGCTCAGCCATAGAATTATAAACCATGTAGTCATACAGCATGGAAACAGACACATCGGCCCAACTTGCCCACACTGACCAAGATGCCCCATCTACACTAGTCCCACCTGCCTGCGTTAGACCCATATCCCTCCATACCCATCAGCTCCAAAACCACCATAACTTTTCATTGTCAAACCACGGTTGTGACTTTTACTTCAGGCTTTAGAGATACGGCGCGGAAACAGGGCCTGAGGCCCACCAAGTCCGCGCCAATCAGCCATCACCTCATACACCACACACTAGGGACGATTTTACAATTTTTACTGAAGCCAATTAACTTACAAACCTGTACGTCTTTGGAATGTGAAAGGAGACGGGAGCACCCAGAGAAAACCCACATGATCACGAGGAGAACATACAAAGTCCTGACAGACAGCACCCGCAGACTGGATGGAACCCGGGTCTCTGGCGCTGTGAGGCAGCAACACCACTGCAGCCACTGTGCTCCAGACTTACTCATCACACAGCCCTGGTTCTGGGAGTGTTTGGTAAATAGGCACAACCCAATGAGCTAAGCCATTCCAGGATACTGAGCAATAGCTCTGTGCTAGTTGGAGCTCTCCCTGCCGACAACCACAATCCCTCTCCACGAGACATCACCTCACAGACTGGCGCTGACCTTGGATTGAGCTCCGTGACACACTCACTCACAGAGGTGACTCAGGACACTTCTGTGCTCTATTCTACTCGAGAGTCACAGTCATACATCACGGAAAGAGGCCCTTCGGCCCAACTTACATATACTGACCAAGATGCCTTCTTCACTATCCCCGCTTGCTCGCATTTGGCCGATATCCCTCTAAACCTTTCCTATCCATGTACTTGTTTAAGAAGGAACTGCAGATGCTGGAAAATCGAAGGTAGACAAAAATGCTGGAGAAACTCAGCGGGTGCAGCAGCATCTATGGAGCAAAGGAAATAGGCAACGTTTCTGGCCGAAACGTTGCCTATTTCCTTCGCTCCATAGATGCTGCTGCACCCGCTGAGTTTCTCCAGCACTTTTGTCTACTATCCATGTACTTGTCCCGTTGTCTGACCCGCTGAGTTAAAGAGAGACGCTGCCTGTCCCGCTGAGTTGCTCCACCTTTTTGTGTCCATCTCCGGTTTAAACCCGCATCTGCGGTTCCTTCCTTCACATACCTGTTCCAATGTCTTTTAAATGTCATTATAGTCCCTGCCTCAGGTACCTCCGTTGGCAGCTCGTTCCATACACCCACCACCCTCTGTGTGAAAAGGTTGCCCCTCAGGCCCCTGTTAAATCTTTGTCCTCTCACCTTAAACTTACTGTATGTCCTCTGGTTCTTGATTCCCCGACGGGGTCAAAGACCCTGTGCATTCACCCTCTCAGTTCCCCTCATTATTATACAACCTCTATAAGATCACCCCTCAGCCTCCTGCGTGCCAAGGAATTAGTCAAGACATGAGATCCAATCTTCTTCACCTTTATTAAAAATTAAAATCCCTGCTATCACTGCTCCCCCTTGCAGAGAGAAGCACGATAATTGATGCAGTTATTGGCCTTGGGTTGCTATAGTTACAGCTGCCTCTCCTGGTTCTCAACAACTCTTCACTTGTTTTTCCAACTGCAGGAGCCTCATGGCAATTAGGCTGATATTTCACTCTGAATAAATCTGCAATTCACATTGATCTGAAGACCATGATTCTTGCGCTCTGGACAGCTTGCATGCTTTAATTTATAAGTACATTTAAAAAAATCACACCCAACTTAGCTGCACCAAGTGCCGGTGTAGCTCAGCGGGTCAGGCAGCATCTCTGGAGGACATGGATAGGCGATGTTTCGGGTCTGAAGAAAGGTTCCGCACCATGGCTGTGCACCAGACTTATTCAAAATAATAATTGTGCAATAATTGTGCAATTGTACGGAACCCTTCTTCCGGTCCGAAACGTCACCTACAGTATCCACGTTCTCCAGAGATGCAGCCCGACCCGCTGAGTTACTCCAGCACTTTGTGTCCTTTTGAGTATTAACCAAGTCAAGTCACTTTCAAGTCAAGTCATTTTTATTTCTATAGCACATTTAAAAAACAACTCTCGTTGACCAAAGTGCTTTACATTGGTGGAGGTACTAACGTTATACAACAGTGGTTCATAGATTAAGTACATACATAAATACATACATATAGCCCTCCCTCAGAGGACGTCAAGAAAGGCTTGAGAGTAAAGATGAGTTTTAAGTCTCGACTTAAAGGAGTCGATGGAGGGGGCAGTTCTGATGGGAAGAGGGTTGCTGTTCCACAGTCTAGGAGCTGCAACCGCAAAGGCGCGGTCGCCCCTGAGCTTATGCCTAGACCGCGGGATGTTCAATAACCCCAAGTAACCAGCATCTGCCGTTCTTCATTTGCACATCTGTAATTCCTTGTTTCTTCATGCATTCAGCTCCTCGATTCAGTTAAATGTTTACGTATTTTACTCCCCTGGCTCTCAGTCTGAAGAAGGGTCTCGAGGAAACCAGAGCACTCGGAGAAAACCCAAACAGTCACAGGAGGGCGAATGTACAAACTCCGCACAGACAGAACCCAAGGTCAGGATTGAATGTGGGTCTCTGGCACTGTGAGGCAGCAGTTCTACCAGCTGCACCATTGAAATTAAACGTTTACCAATTATTTTTAATATTTAATTTTTAAGATGTACACCTTCACCCACAGCCTGTTGCTCCTACTTGCTCTTGCTCTACAATGAATGCAGCCAACACCTTCATCGAATAGATACAAGGAACTACAGATGGCAGTTTACAAAAAAAATGATACAACTCAGCAGGTCAGGCAGCACTTGGAGAACATGGAAAGGCGACGTTTCGGGACAAGACCATTCTTTAGACTGGAGAATACCTTCATGAGTATCTCGCTTGCTGAGGTAGGCTACAGATGTCCACTGTGCAGGTTCCCATGTGAAACACAGCGCTGTGTCAATGCAATAGTAACAGTAGCTTGCTCCAGTGAAACACTAACAGCAGCATTGGGGGGGGGGAGAGAGGAGGAGAGGGAGAGGGAGAGGGAGAGGGAGGGAGAGGGAGAGGGAGAGGGAGAGGGGGAGAGGGAGAGGGAGAGGGAGAGGGGGAGGGAGAGGGAGAGGGAGAGGGAGAGGGAGAGGGAGGGAGAGGGAGAGGGAGAGGGAGAGGGAGAGGGAGAGGGGGAGGGAGAGGGAGAGGGAGAGGGAGAGGGAGGGAGAGGGAGAGGGAGAGGGAGAGGGAGAGGGGGAGAGGGAGAGGGGGAGAGGGAGGGGGAGGGGAAGGGGGAGGGAGAGGGAGAGGGAGAGGGAGAGGGAGGGAGAGGGAGAGGGAGAGGGAGAGGGGGAGGGGGAGGGGGAGGGGGGGAGAGAGATGGAGAGGGAGAGGGAGAGGGAGAGGGAGGGGGGAGAGGGAGGGGGAGAGGGAGAGGGAGAGGCAGAGGGAGAGGCAGAGGGAGAGGGAGAGGGAGAGGGAGAGGGAGAGGGAGAGGGAGAGGGAGAGGGAGAGGGAGACGGAGAGGGAGAGGGAGAGGGAGAGGGAGAGGGAGAGGGTGAGGGAAGGAAGAAGCTAACCATTTAACTACATCACAGAGACCAAGGCAGCTGGCAAAGCATTACAGAAAACCAGCAAAGAATTAAGATAAGATCAAAATCAAAACAGAAAAATATTTTTTTCGTGTAGATTGGAGCATTTTATTTCTCTGATCTTGTGCATTTAAAAAAGATTCAGTTTGAGATCAGACAATTGTTGGCGGCACAGTGGCGTAGCAGTAGAGTTGCTGCCTCACAGCGCCAGAGACCCGGGTTCGATCCTGACTACGGGCGCTGTCTGTATGGAGTTTGTATATTCTCCCCGTGACCGCGTGGGTTTTTCTCCGGGTGCTCCGATTTCTTGCCACGTCCAAGGACGTCCAGGTTTGTAGGTTATTGGTGTGGTGGATCGTGCTAGTGTAGAGGAAGGATCGGTGGTCAGCGCGGACTTGGTGGGCCTGAGGGCAGGGCCGGCCTTAAGCCGATTGGACCGATTGGTCCCAATTGGGCCCCGCGAGTAAGGGGGCCCCGCGCCAGAGTAATCTACTCTCGGCTCGGGTAGATGAACCCCGGGTGGAGGGGGGAGAGAGGGGCGGAGAGAGAGTAGAGGGGTGGAGGGAAGAAAGAGGTACACGGGGAGGGTGGTGTGAGGGGGAATGGAGAAGGGGGAGAGGGGGAGGTGGGTCGTTCCCTCACGGTCCCGGGGCAGCGCTCCCGCCCCTCCAGTCGCCGTGCTTCACGCACACAGCCCCGGCTCCACCCCTCTCTGTCCCCGGGAAGACGCTGTGAACAATACAGGGAGGGCCGGGCCGGGGGTTGGAGCAACGTTTACAAACCTCGGCCTCAGCTCACACCCGTCCGCCCGGACACCGGCATCCGCTCCTGCCACCGGCCATCTCCCTCCCTTCTCTCCTTCCCTTCTTCCCTCCCTCCCTTCTCTCCCCTTCTTCCCTCCCTTCTCTCCTTCCCTCCCTCCTTCCTCTCTCTTTTCCCTTCTCTCATTCGCTCCATCCTTTCTTTCTCTCCTTCCCTCCCTCCTTTCTCTACTTCCCCCTCCCTCCCTTCTGTCCTCCCCCCTCCTCCCTCCCTCCCTCCCTCCCTCCCTCCTTCTCTCCCTCCCTCCCTCCCTTTCCTTCTCTCCCTCCCTCCCTCCCTTCCCTCCTTCCATCCCACACACATCACGCACAGACAACTAGCACATAGTTAGGATGGGGTAGAAGCCCAAAGGGTAGGATGGGGCTGAAGCCCAAAATTTAATGCCTGGACTGGTTTTTCACCAATGGTTATTGGTTTTCCAGGATCTATTTAATTAAATAACTTTTATTTTCATTTCACGGTCACTAAAACAAGTGATATTGTAACTATGTACTTTTCAGAGGTGATCTACACATTTTGTTTGTTACTTGTAGGCTTCCATCTGTTTGGTCCATTAAGTCGCATGCAATTTTTAAGCGCACATTTTGATTACTTTCCATTCTACCATAGATATATGAAGTCTATAATAGACTTTAATTATATTTTTATGAATCTACAGACCTTGGCTGGGAACCTGGGGCTCACCAAAACTGTTCCCAATTGGGCCCCGCACCTCCTAAGGCCGGCCCTGCCTGAGGGCCTGGATCTTTCAAACTAAAACTAAAACATAATCCTCCCAGTGATTAAAGGAGTTTGACCGGGGACCAGGGAGAGCTGCTATCAGGGAGACTTGTCCCTTCACAAGCCAGCAGATTCTTGGTTGATGCACCCTAGGGGACTGGGTGAGGTGAAGTGAGCACACAGAAACTCTCTCCGTCTGCTCCTAGAGCACTTCTCTTCCCATCCCCAGCTGGAAAGAGCACAGAGACATTTTACAAGGATGTTGCCAGGACTTGAGGGCCTGATATAAAAGCAGCGATGTAACCCTGAGGCTTAAAGGTAGCCAATAATGCTGGAGGAACTCAGCGGGTGAGGCAGCATCTATGGAGAGAAGGAATAGGCGACGTTTGAAGAAGGGTCTCGACCTGAAACGTCCGCCTATTCCTTCTCTCCATAGAATGCTGCCTCACCCGCTGAGTTCCTCCAACATTTTTGTCTACCTTCGATTTTTCCAGCATCTGCAGTTCTTTCTTTAACACTGAGGGCGTGTTAGGCCTCACCATCAGGCGCTGGTGAGGCCATATTTGGAGCATTGTGAAGATAGACGCAAAATGCTAGAGTAACTCAGTGGGTCAGGCAGCATCTCTGGAGAAAAGGAATGGGTGGCGTTTCCTGTCGAGACCCCTCCTACAGTCTGAAGAAGGATCCAAACATAGTGGTAAAAGGAGAAAGATTTAGAAGGGATTTGAGAAGCAATTGTTTCCACCCAGGGGGTGGTGGGTATACTGTACGGAACAAGCTGCCAGAGGAGGTGGTAGATGCAGGTATCATCACAACATTTAAAAGATATTTGGACATTTCATGCATGGGAAAAGTTTAGAGGGATGTGGGCCCAATGCAGGCAAACAGGATTAATGTAGATAGGCATTTTGGTTGGCATGGACAGGTTGGGCTGAAGGGCCTGTCTGTGCTGTATGGCATTAATCTCACTCACGTACAGCCTGCGGTGTAAATATATCACACAGCAGGAGGTTTAAATTGCACACAATGATAAAATAAAGCAACTTCATGTGGCTCCCACCAGTGACTATTATGGAGGCAATGATATCACCTCTCTCCACACTGCTGGTTTTCAAAAGAACTTTGCGAATGACAACACCCTTTAAAGTACTTATTTGTCTCAAAAGGCAATTGGGAAATGGGATTACAATCTGATTCCAGAAGTAAAATAAGCAAGCATTTCCTTTGATATTTCTGGAATTATCTGGAATTTTGTGTAACTATTAATATATCTAAACTGGTTCAGTGAAGGCCTCTGTTCAATCCAAGCTGCATGACCTGTCAGAGGCACTCCGCGCAGATACTGTCGGTCCAAGGATTACGTCACCTCACTCTATTATCCTTCATTCCATTGGGACATTGCTCATTGTCTCGGCTGATGTAATAAATCTTAATTAGATCAAAAGCTAAATACTGTGGGTACTGGAAAGCTGAAATAAGAAACAAAATGTCCCCAAAACGCCGAACTTCGCACACAGTGTCTGTGGAGAGAGAGAAACAATTAACGACCCTTCATCAGAATAAATCCCTGGACTAAATAAAAACACCTACAAGTTTAAGTGTCAGGGTGCGTTGGGGAAGTACTCACTCACATCTTAGTGTAGTTAGTTTAGAGATACAGTGCGGAAACAGGCCCTTCGGCCCTGCGACCAGCGATCCCCACTCATTAACACTATCCTACACACACTAGGGACAATTTACACATACACCAAGCCAATTAACCTACATACCTGAACGTCTTTGGAGAGTGGGAGGAAACTGAAGATCTTGGAGAAAAACCCACGCGGTCACGGGGAGAAGGTGCAAACTCCGTACAGACAGCACCCGTAGTCAGGATCGAACCCGGGGTCACAGGCACTGCAAGTGCTGTAAGGCAGCAACTCTACCACTGTGCCACCGTGCCACCCTGTTCTGTTGAAGAATATACATCGAAACATAGAACATAGGTGCAGGAGTAGGCCATTCGGCCTTTCGAGCAGGCACTGCCATTCAATATAATCATGGCTGATCATCCAGAATCAGTACCCCGTTCCTGCTTTCTCCCATATCCCTTGATTCAGTTAGCCCTAAGAGCTAAATCAAACTCTCTCTTGAAATATAATCTTTTTGATTTATTTCAACGTTTACAGGAGTTAGTCCTTGAGGGTGGCGCAGCGGTAGAGTTGCTGCCTCACAGCACCAGAGACCCGGGTTCCATCCTGACCATGGATGCTGTCTGTACGGAGTTTGTACGTTCTCGCTGTGACCGCGTGGGTTTCCTCCCACACTCAAAAGACGTATTGGTTTGCAAGTTAATTGGCTTCGGTAAAAATTGCAAATTGTCCCTAGTGTGTAGTTTGTGCTAGTGTACGGGGTGATCGCTGGTCGGTGTGGACTCAATGGGCCGAAGGACCTGTTCCACGCGGTATCTCTAAAGTTCAAAGTCAACATAATACTCAACTGGGAGACACAAGGATTAGATTTATATCCTAGATGGCTGAGGCCAAATTCCACCCTGGCGTCCGGCCAGTTTCATTCAATGAATTAACTAATAAACTAGAATAATATTCACAGAAATGGTGAACTGCCATCTTGTTGTAGGAACCACTGGATGAACTAGTGTCCTATGGTAAAGATGTGCTGGATCATAGAGTCACACAGTTTGGCCCAACCCGTCAATGCCCCATCCACTCTAGTCCCGCCTGCCTGCATTGGGCCCAGATCCCTCTAAATCTTTCCTATCCATGTACCTGTCCAAATGCCTTTTAAACGCAGTTATAGTACCTGCCTCACCACCTCCCTGGCATTTCATTCCATATACCCACCACCCTCTGTGTGAAACAGTTGCCCCTCATGTTCCCATTGAATCTTTCCCCTCCCACCTACAATGTAAATGAAGAACATTTCTTCTTTTGGAAGGTTGTCGATGTGTGGAAGTCTCCGTCCAAGAGAGCCGTGGATGCTGAGTCATTGAATATATTCGATGATGAAGGGAGAGGTTGGGTGAGCAAACTCCAGGAAACCCAACTTCTCTCCAATACATGACTGGTTACAGAAACCTGTTACTTTCTGATTGTCCCAGCTTCAATAACTACATGCGAAGCAAAGTCAAGTCAAGTCGTCAAGACATTGCAAACCCATGCTTAATACGACACAGGAGAACACCATTTGTCCCATGCCAGCTCCCAGGAGAGCAATACCATAGTCCCATTCCCCTCTCCTTAGTTCCCTGTACCCTTGTGACTTATAATTCTGTCTCAGATTCCCATTAACTTGGGCAGCACAGTGGTGCACCGGTAGAGTTGCTGCCTTATAGCGCCAGAGGCACAGGTTCCATCCTGACTACGGGTGCTGTCTGTATGAAGTTTACATGTTCTCCCCTGTGACCACGAGAGTTTTCTCCGGGTGCTCCGGTTTCCTCCCACATTCCAAAGACGTGCGGGTTTGTAGGTTTATTGGCTTCTGTGAATTATCCCTCGAGTGTAGGATAGAACTAGTGTACGGGGTGATTGCTGGTCGGCAGGGAACGGTGTGTTGAAGGGCCTGTTTCCATGCTGTACCTCTAAAACTGAGAAACGTCCCTTTGATTCTCTTTGATGAAGTCAACCTACATTGAATGCAGGGGCGGAAAACCCAGGGGGGCCAGAGGGGACACGTCCCCTCCATGTTTTGAGAGGTGGGGGGACATATTATCCCCCCCAAGTTTTTGTAATCCGGATTTTAAAATCCGGTGATCGACGGCGCCGATTGGAGGAGAGAGACGTCGGTCTGCAGGCAATGGGAGCGGGACATGATTCAGCGCGATGATTGGAGGAGGGAGGAGTGGGGGGGGGGTGGGACTGAGGATAGAGCGCGGTGATTGGAGGAAGGAGACGTAGCACAGACCTGCGCTTCATCCGCAGGCAGGATCGATCCCGGCCGGCTCTCCGGCGCGGTCCCGAGTGCCCCCCCCCCCCCCCCAGAGACATCAGCAGCAAAGATCCTCCGCTATAGGATCTTTGGTCTGCAGTCATACGGGCCAGCGCAGAGAAACAGTGCTAAACCCAGCTAACTCTGCCTGTCCCGCCAGGTGAGCCTACAACCCTTCCTGATCTTGTGGGAAATATGGCCAGCGCGGAGAAGCAGCGCTGGTGTCCCGTCAGTCCAGGCAGGGCTGTAGTTAACCCGGTGAGACAGGCAGTTGAGCTGCATTTAGCGCTGGATTGAGCCTCCGAAGCCTCGCGCGCGTGTGTGTGTGAGTGCGCATGCGCGCGTGGCCTCCAAAAAATTGTGTCCCCCGTCCCCTCCATGTTTTGATAGCGAGATCCGCTCTTGATTGAATGGTAATTTACAGTGGGCAAGTAACCATGCCTTTAGAATGTGGGTGGTAAATGGATCACCAAGATGGAACGAATCGGGTCAGAGAGGGAATGTGCAAACTCCACATGGACAGCTCTTAACCTCCACACTCTGCTTCCCAACTTTGCTTCTTAATTTTGCTCCACAAAGGGCAGCAGCGGCAGAGAACCAGATCCAATCCTATCTTTGGGTGCTGTCTGAACAGAGTTTCTACGTGCTCCCTGTGACCACGTGGGTTTTCTCCGGATGCTCCGGTTTCCTCCCACGCTCCAAAGATGTACAGGGGTTTGTAGATTAATTGGCTTCTGTAAATTGTAAAATGCACCTAGTGTGTAGGATGGTATGGAGTGATCACGGGACAGCATGGACTCGGTGGGCTGAAGGGCCTGTTTCCCGCTGTATCCCTAAAATCTAAAGTCTACATCAAATGCAGGGTTGTTTCTCAGGCACTTTCCTAAACCAATAGTTAAAATCAATAAATTCTCCTGAATATCCAATTTCTTTTGTTAAAATGCCTAAATGCAGTTAGTCTTGGCGGACAGTACAGGCAAACTCCAAATAGATCATCTGGAAACTGTAACATGATCTCAGTGTCGAATTGCATTAAAAATCCATTCTGACTCACGATTGATGATATAATTGGAGTCTCAGATCTCTCTTCGCCTACATCTGGAAACTGGACCTTAAGTGATGCCAACATTAGTAGCTTGTTACTTATTTTAAACCTTATGCCACCACAGGTCATTAACATGGAAGCTCCTTTGTCCAAGGTTACTGCAACATTTCGGCACCTGCAACTGGCATACTAATTGAGCATGGTTTAGGGAGAAGTCTGAAGAAAGGTGTCGACCCGAAACGTCACCCATTCCGTCTCTCCAGTGATGCTGCCTGCCCTGCTGAGTTACTCCAGCTTTTTGTGTCTATCTTCGGTTTAAACCAGCATCTGCAGTTCCTTCTTACACAGAAGTCTGTTTCTCATTGGTGTCAGGTGGGAATGCATCTCGATAACAGGCGGCACGGTGGCGCAGCGATAGAGTTACTGCCTTGCAGCGCCAGAGACCTGGGTTTGATCCTGACTATGGGTGCTCTCT
Source organism: Malacoraja senta (assembly GCA_038087875.1). NCBI lineage: Eukaryota > Metazoa > Chordata > Chondrichthyes > Rajiformes > Rajidae > Malacoraja > Malacoraja senta. The sequence goes on from JAXLNO010003436.1 coordinate 68,546, forward strand.
GTACGGAGTTTGTACGTTCTCCCCGTGACCCGCGTGGGTTTTCTCCAAGATCTTCGCTTTCCTCCCACACTCCAGACACGTGCAGGTTTGTAGGTTAATTGGCTTGGTATAAGTGTAAATTGTCCCCAGTGTGTGTAAGGTAGTGTTAATGTGCGGGGATCGCTGGTCGGTGCGGACTTGGTGGGCCGAAGGGCCTGTTTCCGTGCTGTATCTCTAAACTAAGCTAAACTAAACTAAACAGCACTGTGACAAAGGCACGAATATTGGTAATTGATCTAAAGCCACCCCAGGATCTCTTACTATCTACGAAGGTTAGATTCCATGGTGTAAAAGTGTAATCAGTGAAAGTTATGAAGATTTTATTGCAAACTCTGTAGATGGTGGGTGGTCATAATTGTTTTCCAAGGGTTGGCAAGTTCTAAACCTAGAGGGCATAGATTTAAGGTGAGAGAGGAAATAGTTAAGATCACACACAGGTATGTGGAATGAGATGCCAGAGGAAGTGGTCGAGGCTGGTACAATTAGAATGTTTATAAGACACTTGGACAGCTACATGGATTGGAATGATTTAGAGGTCTACGGGCCAAATGCAGGCAAATGGGACCAGTTTACGTAGGTAACCTGGTCGCATGGACGAGATGGGCCGAAGGACCTGATTCCGTGCTGTACAACTAAGCTCTACAGATGCACCATAGAAAGCATCCAATCGAGGTGCATCTTATATTGAAGTGGCAACAGCTCTGCCCAAGACCACAAGAAAATGCAGAGTGTTGTGACCGCAGCCCGGTCCAACACACAGACCAGACTCTCCCACATTGACTCAATCTACACTTCACGTTGCCTCAGCAAAGCAGTTAACATAATCAAGGACCATTTTTACCCTGTTTTTCCCTCTTCTCCCTTCTCCCATTGAGCAGAAGATATTAAAACCTGAAAACACATACCACCAGATTCAGGAACAGCTTCTTCTCTGCATTCAATTTTTACAACTAAAATGGTCTTCCCAGAAGCGAGGATGTAGTCTCGGTCTTCCAACCAACCTCATTGCAGGCCTTGCACTTTTGTCTGTCACTGTAACACTATTTTCTGCAGTCTGGGGTATTTTTTTCTTTCCACTACTTGTTGTATTTGTGCATGGCATGATTGCACTTGTGTTAAGTAGGGTTTCACTGGATAGCTCATGAACAAAGCTTTTCATTGTATCTTGGTATACATGGCAATAATAAGAATCCAAAACAAATTTCTGACACTATACAATTTACAAGGTTCTTATCCCAATTGTGGATACCAACTTCCTTTCTATTCACTCCATCTACACTTCACGCTGCCTGGGAAAGGTCACCAATATAATCAAGGACCAGTCTCATCTCTTCTCCCCTCTCTCATCAGGCAAGAGGTACAGAAGTGTGAAAACACACACCTCCAGATTCAGGGACAGTTTCTTCCCAGCTGTTATCAGGCAAATGAACCATCCTCTCACCAACTAGAGAGCAGTCCTGAGCTACTATCCACCTCATTGGAGACCCTCGGACTATCTTTAATTAAACTTTACTGGACTTTATCCTGTATCTGACCAGTGTGGACAGCTCGTTTGTAATCATGTATCATCTTCTCGCTGGCTGGTTAGCAGGCAACAAAAAGCTTTTCACTGTACCTCAGTGCACGTGACAATATACTAAACTAAAGCAACTGGGCAATGATTGTCATTGTGTATTATCCTTCATCTAACTTTATCCAGAGGCATCGTAACATTGTGGTTATATAATAACACCACCTCATTTTCCATATGGATAGCCCACAACACGACAATATGAACACTGAATTCTCCAATTTTAGATAACTAACCAACAACCCCACCTTCTCCTCCCTCTCTCTTCCCGGAGCCCCACCTGGATGCCCACTCTTTCCTCCTACTATCCCCCGCCCCCCTTTCCCCCCCCCCCCTGATCCCCTTCCACTTACATCCCTTCCTCTGGCCTCACATTTTGTGTCTCTCCTCTACGAAATTACTAACCTAGTTTAGTTTAGAGATACAGCGCAGGAACAAGGCCCTTTGGCCCACTGGGTCGGTGCTAACCAACGATTCCCATATACTAGCACCGTCCTACACACTAGGGACAATTTACAATCTTTACTGAAGCCAATTAACCTACAAACCTGTGCGTCTTTGGATTGTGGGAGGAAATCGGAACACCCGGGAAAACCCCACGCAGGTCACGGGGAGAAGGTACAGACTCCGTACAGACAGCTCCCGTAGTCAGGATCAAACCCGATTCTTTGGCGCTGTAAGGCAGCAATTGGCCAAACTATTAGGCAAGATCCATCTGCTGATCAAACCCTCCTCAGCTGTATCCACCTATCACTTGCAAGGCCTGGTCCCACCTCCACCTCTCTTCCAGCTTTCTCCCCCCATGACAATCATTCTGGAGAAGGGTCCCGAGCCGAAATGTCTATTCATGTCCTCCAGAGATGCCGAGTTCCTCCAGCACTGTCTTTATTTGAAAGCCAGTATCTGTAGTCTCTTGTGTCTATATTGTGGTTATGTTGGGATCTGTAACCCAGAAATCACAAGTACTTGCTTGGGATAGACTGAGAGGATTTTCCAAATTTGTATCTCTACCATCAGGGGGGCAAGGGCAGCAGGTGGATGGGAGCACCACCACCTGCAGGTTCCCCTCCAGGTCACATGCTCGCCTGACGTGTAAATTAACAATCCGCAATAAATATCTGACCGAAAAAATGAGGCAAAAAATATGATGGTCTCTATACTTTAGAGATACAGCGCGGAAACAGGCCCTTCGGCCCATCGAGTCCACACCAACCAGCAGTCAGCCCTTACACGAGCACTATCCTAAACAATTTTTTTACTGGTCAATTAACCTACAAACCCACATGTCTTTGGAGTGTGGGAGGAAACCAGAGCACCCAGAGAAAACCCACGCGGTCACAGGGAGAACGTACCGACTCCGTACAGACAGCACCCGAGGTCAGGATCGAACACGGGTCTCTGGCGCTGTAAGGCAGCAACTCTAACGCTTTGCCACCGTGCTGCCTTCAAATCTACCGGGGCAGCTGGGGACGTAGGTTTATTTAATTAAATATATCAGAAAATAATCTGTCAGTGAGAGTTGAAATACAGGATTGTCACAAAATGCCATCTTTCGGTTCATTCTCATCCAGAGTGATCTGTAGAAACAGGGAACTGCTGATGCTGGTTTACTAAAGAAGTCACAGATTGCTGGAGTAACTCAACAGATCAGGCAGCATCTCAGTAGAACATTGATAGGTGTAGTTTCAAATCGGGTCCATTCTTCAGACTGATTTCTTCTGAAGAAGGGTCCTGACCTGAAGTATCACTTATCCATGTTCTCCAGAGATGCTCTTTAACACGCTGAGTTACTCCAGCACGTTGTGCCTTGTTTTGCAAACCAGCATCTGCAGTTCCTTGCATCTAACCTTTCAGCAAATTGGTTTTGTTCACAGAGCTGCTGAATTGATCAGTGCAGGCTGGACCTGTCAAATATCGAGACAAAGTCCCTCTCCATTACGTAGCAGAAATCTGTCCATATTTTACTGTTGAGCAGACAAAATGTGTAAGAAGGAACTGCAGATGCTGGTTTAAACCGAAGAAAGACACAAAAAGCTGGAGTAACTCAACGGGACAGGCAACGTCTCTGGAGAGAAGGAATCAGAATCAGAATCAGAATCGCACTTTATTCGCCAAGTATGTTTTGCAACATACGAGGAATTTCATTGGCCAGGTCAGTCATACGGACAGTGGAACTCAACAGATCACTCAAAAACACATTTTACCATGAACATCCACCACAGTGACTCCTACACATTCCTCACTGTGATGGAAGGCGAAATAAAGTTCAAGTCTCTTCCTTTTGTTCTTCCTCGGTCAGGGGCCTCGAGCCCCCGTTGACGGGATGATCTTGACTCCCGTAGACGGCAGCGTTTGGGCTCCCCGCGTCGAGGCGATCAGCTCCCGCAGTGACGTTTCGGTACGAGACCCTTCTTCAGTACTGAGAGAGAGAGAGGTGTCCTTTATGGAAGGGCTCCAAGCTATCTGCACAAATTAACCAAACTGCCCTGGATGTGGAAAGGCTGCGATGAAACGCAAGACAGCACATTATGGCTCTTTGATTATGTTGACAGTAAACCGTGCTTCAGTGGATTCTAAGCTGTAACCTGCAATCCCAAGAGTGGAGACAGGCACACAATGTTGGAGCGACCCAGCAGGTCGGGCAGCCTCTTTGGAGAAAAGAAACAGGTGACGTTTCGGGTCAAGATCCTTCTTCAGACTGAGTGTGAGGGGAAAGGGGATTGAGAGAAATAGGCGGGACACAGGACAAAAGAATGGAAGATATGCAAAAAGCAACGATAATCGAGGAAACGTGGAGCCCACAATGGTCCATTGTTGCCTGTGGGCTAGGTGATAACAAGTTATACAGACAGTGGAACTCAACAGGATGACAGTGAAACTAGTGCGGCGACTAGGGTGCGGAAGGGATGGAGAGAGAGAGGATGCAGGGGCGACTTGAGGTTAGAGAAGTCAATGTTCATACGCTGGGGTGTAAGCTGCCCAAGCGAAATATGAGATGCGAAATTTACGTTTGGCCTCACTTTAACGATGGAGGAGGCCCAGGACAGAAAGGTCAGTGTGGGAATGGGAAGGGGAGTAGGTTCCCAAGAGTTTTTTTTTGGTCTCCACTGAGACTCTGGTGTAGTCCTGGCAGAATGGCCCATTTCCAGAATTGTTGTCTTGCAAAGGACATGGTACTTGCTATTTATTCATCGATAGGGTGTCAGTGACTGGGCCTATTCCTAATTGTACTTATAGGCACAGTGGTGCAGTGGTAGAGCTGCTGCCTTACAGCGACAGAGACCCGGGTTCGATCCTGACTATGGACGCTGTCTGTACGGAGTTTGCACGTTCTCCCTGTGACCGCGTGGGTTTTTTCCTGGCGTTCCAGTTTCCTCCCACACTCCAAAGACGTGCAGGTTTGTAGGTTGATTGATTGGCTTCGGTTAAAAATGGTAAATTCCTCTTAGTGTGTTGGATCGTGTAAGTGTACAGGGGGATCACTGGTCGGCACAGTCTCAGTGGGCCGAAGGATCTGTTTCCGTGCTGTATCTCTTAATTTAACCAACTCTGTATCATTCCTATCGTCCTTATTTTAGGCACATTTGGTGCATCTCTTTGAAAGCACAGCATCAACATAAATGGTTGTGAAGGATCACATTGCAACATAAAATGACTGCAACATCTATTGATAGGATATTCCCACAGTGCTGGTATAAGTGTATGCTTATTGCATGTACATCTGCAGTTGTTAGTTGTATAATGTTAGTCCTATATATCACATGCATCAGGAAATGGCAAATCCTTCACAACCATTGCTGATTATATCTCCAGAGATCTCATCTGGAAATGATGCTAGGATGGGACTGAACAACTGGAACTAAGTGAAACTGAGGAACTGCTGCATTGTCTTATGGATGGAAAACTAAACCAAATCTTCTCGTATAGAAAAGGCCATGGGCTCTTTCGAAGATGACAAGAAAGTTTTGCCAGCAGCTCAGTGGTGCAGCTGTAGAGTTGCTGCCTCACAGCGGCAGAGACATGGGTTCCATCCTGACTACGGGTGCTGTCTGTACGGAGTTTGCACGTTCTCCCTGTGACCGCATGTGTTTTCTCCCACGTCCCAAAGATGTGCAGGGTTGCAGGTGAATTGGCTTCTATAAATTGCCCCTAGTGTGTTGGATGGGAAAGTGGGGATAACGTGGAACTAGTGTACAGGTGATCGATGGTCGGCGTGGACTAGGTGGGCCGAAGGGCCTGTTTCAACGCTGTATCTCATAAACTAAAGCGAGTGAACTAAAACTTGTTCAAATGAGAAAAAAACACAAAGTGCTGGAGTAACTCAGCAGGTCAGGCAGCATCTCTGGAGAAAAGGAATGGGTGACGTTTCAGGTCGGGACCCTTCGTCAGACTTATTGTAGGGGTGGGGGGGGGAAAGAAAGTTGGAAGAGAGGAGGGCCAGGACAAAGCATGGCAGGTAATAGGTGGATATTAGAGGGGGGGGGTTGATAGGCAGATGGTTGGTCAAAGAGATGAAAAGACATGTGGCTAGGTATGGAAATACTTTATTGAACTGTATAGAAAAGATGCATTTGACTGCACCTCAGCACATGTAATAATAAAGAACCATTGTCCAATCATTAGTCTCAAACCTCCTCAAACCATCTAGAAAATGCTCTTCTGTTTCTGGAACTTTTATCATAGTCTCACAAATATTTGTTAAAAGGAAGAATATACAAAGAACATCACAAAACAGACGTGTTAGAGTCATAGAGTCATACTTCATCTCAACTTGCCAATGCTGACCAACATGTCCCATCTACACTAGTCCCACCTGCCTACGTTTGGCCCATGTTCCTCTAAACCTCTCCTATCTATGTACCTATCTAATTGCTTCTTAAACATTGCAATAGTCCATTCCTCACATAGCACCTCCGGCAGCTCGTCACAGACACCCACCACCCTTTGCGTGGAAATGTTACCCCTCAGATTCTTATTAAATCTTTCCCCCGTCACCTTAAACCTATGCCCTATGCCCTCTGGTTCTTGATTCACCCACTCTGAGCAAGAGACTTTGCATCCACCCGATTTATTCCTCTCATGATGTTATACACCTCTATAAGATCACCCCTCATCCTCCTGCGCTCCAGTGTCCCAGCCTGCTCAACCTCTCCCTATAGCTCAGACGCTCTTGTCCTGGCAACATCCTCGTAATTCCTCTCTGTACCAATTCCAATTTAACAACATCTTTCCCAGAACTGAACACACTACTCTAAATGCGGCCTCACCCAACGTCTTGTACAACTAACTGCACCATGACCTCCCAACTTCAATACTATGACTGATGAAGGCCTATTGACCACCCCATCTACCTGTGATGTCACCTTCAAGGAACTATATACCGGCATTCCTAGATCCCTCTGCTCTACAACACTCCCCAGAGCCCTACCATTTATTGTGCAGGTCCTGCCCTTGTTAGACATTCCAACATGCAACGCCTCACATATCCCTGTATTAAATTCCATCAGCCACGATCCTGCTGCAGTTTTTGACAACCATCTTCACTATCTGCAATACCACCCACATTTCTGCAAACGTGGTGACGTAATAATTGGGATTACTCAGATTACACAACAATATTCCTCACGATTTGATTTAAAAAAACGGTTGACGTGAGTTTGATGTTTGTTAATTTAATTCATTGGTCAGCTGTGTTTCAGCGGTGTCAAAGGTCGGTTGAGTCCACCTGGTTGTGGGAGCTTTACTTTAGAGTTTAGAGATACAGCATGGAAACAGGCCCTTCGGCCCATCGAGTCCGCACCGACCAGCGATCAGCCCGTACACTAACACTAACACACACTGGGGACAATTTACAATTTACAGAAGCCAATTACCCTACAAACCTGTATGCCTTTAGAGCGTGGGAGGAAAGCGGAGCACCCGGAGAAAACCCACGTGGTAGAACGTGCAAACTCCGTACAGACAGCAGCCGTAGTTAGGATCGAACCCGGGTCCCTGGCGCTGTGAGGCAGCAACTCTACCGCTGCGCCGCTGATTATGAACAGATTGGCTGCTCTGTTCCCCACAGTGTAACACTTCCAAAACACTGTGGAATCTGTGGAATCCTTTGCCACAGACGGCTGTGGAGGCCAAGTCAGTGGATATTTTTTACAACAGAGATAGATAGATTCTTGATTAGTACAGGTGTCAGGGGTTATGGGGAGAAGGCAGGAGAATGGGGTTAGGAGAGAGAGACCAACCATGGTTGAATGGTGGAGTACACGTGATGGGCCGAATGGCCTAATTCTACTCCTATCCCTTATGATCTTATGACCAGCTGTAAAGCTCTCTGAGGTGTAGAGCAAGATGTGTATTGAGTTAATCCTCCTTTTCATTCCCGGAGGAAACTTGCAGCAGGATGCACGTGGCGGATTCCTTCCTCTCTGACTGACAGAGGAGATTCAGTGAGGCACATGTAACTACAGTCCACTACCGCCTGAGATTCACAGTCTCCTCTCCCGGGAGCTCTGCTGTTTCTGGCAGCAGAGTTCTTGCCTGTTTCCACCACGAGGAATAATTTGCTGGGAAACAGACTGAACACTGAGAAGCTGGATGATATCTGCAGCTGTTGAAAAGCATTGTTTCATTGTGTGGTAACTGGGTATCATTAACAAGGCTCATCCGTAACTGCTGCCTGTCTGCACAGTTCACCACGTGGGTTTCTTCCGGGTGCTCCGGTTCCCTCCCGCACCCCAAAGGCGGTGGGTTGGTGGGCTAATGGTGACCACAATTGCCCCCAGAGGGCGAGTGGTAGAATCTGGGAGGATTAACAAGATTGTGGGGATAATAATGAAATGGAATTCACGTTGTATGAAGGAGCTGTAGATAAATGCTGGTTTATACCACAGATAGACACAGTGCTGGAGTAACTCAGCGGGTCAGGCAGTATCTCTGGAGAAAAGGAATGGGTCGGAACCCTTCTTCATACTGGGAATGTAGGATTAGTAATAAATGGGCTTTAATGGTCTGCGTGGACTTAGAGTCATAAAGTCATACAGCACATAAACATGCCCCTCGACCCAACTTGCCCATGCCCACCATGATGCCCCATTTACAGTCCTCACCTTGGGTGCTGTCTGTGTGGAGTTTGCACGTTCTCCCTGTGACTGATAGGTTTTGGATGCTCCAGTTTCCTCCTACATCCCAAAGACATGCGGGCTTCTATAAATTGCCCCCAAAGTGTGGGGAGTGGATGAGAAAGTGGAATAACGTGGAACTAGTGTGAATGGGTGATCGATGGTCGGCTTGGACTCCGTTGGCTGAAGGGCCTGTTTCCATGCTGTATCTCCAAACTAAGAAATTCAACTTTACTACCTTTCCAAATGTCTTTCAAATGCTATTATAGTACTTGCCTCAACTACCTCCTCTGGCAGCTTGATCCATATACTCACCACCCTCTTACTGGGCCAAAGGACATGTTTCAGTGCTGTAACTCTACGATTACAATCAGGCCATTTGCTTTAACATGAATTCCATTTTGCTTTCCTAACCCTGAAATAATTGGGTGTGTACTCTCTGTGGCTGTTATACTGAGGCTGTGAGGAGGATGCTAGGAGACTGCAAGGTGACTTGGATAGGCTGGGTGAGTGGGCAAATGTTTGGCAGATGCAGTATAATGTGGATAAATGTGAGGTTATCCACTTTGGTGGCAAAAACAGGAAAGCAGACTATTATCTAAATGGTGGCCGATTAGGAAAAGGGGAGATGCAGCGAGACCTGGGTGTCATGGTACACCAGTCATTGAAAGTAGGCATGCAGGTGCAGCAGGCAGTGAAGAAAGCGAATGGTATGTTAGCTTTCATAGCCAAAGGATTTGAGTATAGGAGCAGGGAGGTTCTACTGCAGTTGTACAGGGTCTTGGTGAGACCACACCTGGAGTATTGCGTACAGTTTTGGTCTCCAAATCTGAGGAAGGACATTATAGCCATAGAGGGAGTGCAGAGAAGGTTCACCAGACTGATTCCTGGAATGTCAGGACTTTCATATGAAGAAAGACTGGATAGACTTGGCTTATACTCGCTAGAATTTAGGAGATTGAGAGGGGATCTTATAGAAACGTACAAAATTCTTATGGGGTTGGTCAGGCTAGATGCAGGAAGATTGTTCCCGATGTTGGGGAAGTCCAGGACAAGGGGTCACAGCTTAAGGATAAGGGGGAAATCCTTTAAGACTGAGATGAGAAAAAACGTTTTCACACAGAGAGTGGTGAATCTCTGGAACTCTCTGCCACAGAGGGTAGTTGAGGCCAGTTCATTGGCTATATTTAAGAGGGAGTTAGATGTGGCCCTTGTGGCTAAAGGGATCAGGGGGTATGGAGAGAAGGCAGGTACGGGATACTGAGTTGGATGATCAGCCATGATCATATTGAATGGCGGTGCAGGCTCGAAGGGCCGAATGGCCTACACCTGCACCTATTTTCTATGTATCTATGTATCTATGTTTAGAGGGCAGCCTCTTTGTACTTTTGGGAGCTCCACACACTGACTTCCCCCTTTGACTGATTCCGCCACTTCATTCCAGGTTGTTAGTGATCTTGGGTTTGCAAATCCTGCAGTCAAAAACAGTTTTTATCCAGTGTTCTAAAAAAAAGACACAAAGTGCTGGAGTAACTCAGCGGGTCATGCCGCATCTCTGAAGAACGTTTCGGGTCAGGACACTTATTCAGGAGGGGTTTATACAGTGCCCTCCATAATGTTTGGGACAAAGACCCATCATTTATTTATTTGCCTCTGTACTCCACAATTTGAGATTTGTAAACACATTGTCAGATTTTATTAAAGGCCATTTTTATACATGTTGGTTTCACCATGTAGAAATTACAGCGGGTCTTTGGGATGTGGGAGGAAACCGTAGCACCCGGAGTAAACCCACGCAGTGACAGGGAGAGCGTGCAAACTCCACACAGACAGCAGCCGAGGTCAGGGTCGGACCCGGGTCCCTGGCGCCGTGAGGCAGCAGCTCCACCAGCTGTGTTTTCCCTGTTGAAGGAAGCAGATTCAAAAACTAAGAAAATTGGACCAGTAACTAAAGGTTTGCTGTGTAATGGCAAATGTTCAAAAGACTGGGAATAATTGGACGGGTCCTTCATATATAAATAATCTAAGTGGTCTTCCCCTTCGTCTGTGATACAAGTTCAAACTAAACCTGACAAACAAAACTCTGCGGATACAAAGTACTGGAGTAACTCAGCAGGTCTGGCAACAACTCTGGAGACCATGGATAGGTTTCGTTTTGGATCGAGACCCTTCTTCAGACATTGTAGGGGTAAGAAAGCGGCCCCCCTCACCTGCGTCCACGTTTTGGAGGCATTGGAACAACAGCACCTCATATTTCCCTTGGACAGTTTACAACCCAGCGGTATGAATATGGACTTCTTTAAGTAAACCCTTGCTTTCCCTCTCTCTCAATTCCACCACCATCATAGTTCTCCAACCAGTCTGACAGTCCTCCTGATTACATTCGACTTTGTATGCCTCATTGTCACAGCTGTAGAGTTGCTGCCTCACAGCGCCAGAGACTTGGGTTTGATCCTGACTACAGGTGCTGTCTGCTCGGAGATTGTACATTCTCCCCGTGGGTTTTCTCCGGGTCCTCGGGTTTCCTCTCACATCCCAAAGACGTACAGGTTTCACTTTAGTTTATTGTTACGTGTACTGAAGTACAGTGAAAAGCTTTTTTGTTGCGTGGTAACCAGTCAGCGTAAAGACAATACATGATTACAATCGAGCCATTTACAGTGTATACACAGGTACATGATAAGGGAATTGTAGGTTAATTGGCCTTTGTAAATTGTCCCTAGTGTATAGCATAGAACCAGTGTACGGGTGTTCGCTGGTCGGCGTGGACTCGGTGGGCCAAAGGGCCTGTTCCCATGGTGAATCTCTAAACTAAACTAAGCTAAACTAAGCCACGATCACATTTCAAAAAAATAATCTGCACGAGTTGAGATTTCGCAAAGAAGGGTCTTGATCCGAAACGTTGCCTATTTACTTCACTCCATTTACTTTACCTCACCCACTGAGTTTCTCCAGCATTTATGTCTACCTGCATGAGTTGAGAAATGCGTCAAGGCATCCTGTAGGTGTTAAAGTCTCTCAATGAGTACAAGAGTCTTTCATTCAATCGGTTAAGCTTGTGCTAATTTCACAAAGGTGACCTTGTTTTCAAAAAATCCTTTAAAACAGTTTCCATCAATGCTTTTGCTGTCTGGGGAAGGGACGGAGATTAACTTGTCTGCCTGTGACTTGTCATCTGTGAAGCAATTAGCCCTCATGTAGGTGAGAATGCATTCACATTGCATGCCAAGCAAATCATTTTGCAAATAATGTCCTACAGTGCAGAAAGCTGTCAACCAGAGGCAAGGAGAGATAGAGAGAGAACCTGTTTTAGAAAATATAAGCACAAAGTAACTCAGCAGGTCAGGCAGCATCTCTGGTAAAAAAAAAGGATGGATGATGATTCAGGTCAGGACCCTTCTTCAGACTGTCCCAACCTGAAATGTCACCCCATCCTTATTCACCAGCGATGCTGCCTGACCTGCGTGGGATTTCTCCGGGTTCTCCTACTTCCTCTCATATTCCAAAGACATGGGTGTTTATAGGTTAATTGGCTTCTATAAATTGTCCCTAGTGTGTAGGAAGCAAAAGTGTGATAACATAGAACTGGTAGACAGGTGACGCTGGTCGGCATGGACTCAATGGGCCGAAGGGCCTGTTTCAATGCTGTATTTCATAAACTAAAAATAGTGAATAAGTTTCAATGAGAAAACACACAAAGTGCTGGAGTAACTCAGCAGGTCAGGCAGCATCTCTGGAGATCCTTCTTCACACTAGTACATGGATAGGACAGGTTTAGAGGGATATGGGCCAAACACAGGCAGTTGGGACTAGTGTAGACGGGGCATGTTGGTTGGTGTAGGCAAGTTGGGCTGAATGGCCTGTTCCACGCTGTACCACTCGATGATTCTATGACCCAATATGTTTGTGACCCAAACGTTCTCCAGAGATGCTGTCTGACCCGCTGAGTTACTTCAGCACGTTATGCCTTTCTGTGGTATACACCAGCATCGGCAGTTCTTTGTTTCTAGTTTTTGAAAAGCTTTTATGATGTTCCGAGGATGCTTGCCTTCCACTGCGCTCTTCACCACTTTGTTTCAAAATGGGGACGAGGAGGAATTTGTTTACCCAGAGGGTGGTGAATCTGTGGAATTAATTGCCACAGACGGCTGTGGATGCCAAGTCAACGGATATTTAGAAAGCAGGGATTGATAGATTCTTGATTGGCAAAGGCATCAAAGGTTAGTGGGGAGGACGGCAGGAGAATGGGGTTGAGAGGGGAACAATAGCTGAGCCGTGATTGAATGGTGGAGTGGGACACAGGTGGGGGCTGAATGACTTTGTTTCTGCTCACCCCAGTGTTCTCTCCAACGCCACATCCTGAACTGACCATAGACACAAAAAGCTGAAACCAGGATCTGCGGTTCCTTCCTACACGCTGAACTGACCACCTCAGTTTCACCTCCCTCTTGTTCACACATCTCCATCTTCCTGCTCCACCACCTGGTTTTCATCTCCCCCCCCCCCCCACGACCATAACTCCACCTATTACCCATTTTGTAGGGATGGCAATCTTCAGTTATCCATAAAGAACAATATTTCAGAAAGGTGTGATTCATGTACGGATGAGGAAGGGGAGGGGGGTGATTTTATGGAATAGGAGCACTTCATGGTTTTGAGAACAAAATATTAAGAAGAAGGGTCTCGAACCGAAACATCACCCAGCTCCTTTGTATCCAAAGATGCTGCCTGTCCCGCGTTGCGTTACATAGATACATAGATACAGTAGAAAATAGTGCAGGAGTAGGGCCATTCTGGCCCTTCGAGCCTGCACCGCCATTCAATATGATCATGGGCTGATCATCCAACTCAGTATCCGTACCTGCCTTCTCTCCATACCCCACCTGATCCCTTTATCCACTAGAGGGCCTACATCTAACTCCTTCTTAAATTATAGCCAATGAACTGGCCTCACTACCCTCTGTGGCAGAGAGTTCTGGAGATTCACCACTCTCTGTGTGCTAAAAGTTTTTCCTCATCTCGGTCTTAAAGGATTTCCCCCTTATCCTTAAGCTGTGACTCTCTGTCCTGGACTTCCCAACATCGGAACAATCTTCTGCATCTAGCCTGTCCAACCCATATAGAATTTTGTGTTACGTTTTCTATAAGATCTCTCCCTCAATC
>JAXLNO010003436.1:82632-122385 GCA_038087875.1 Malacoraja senta
CCTCCTCTGTTCACCATCTCCCATCCTTCCTGCTCCACCACCTGGTTTCATCTCCCCCCCCCCCCCCCCCCCCCACACCATAACTCCACCTATTACCCATTTTGTAGGGATGGCAATCTTCAGTATCCATAAAGAACAATATTTCAGAAAGGTGTGATTCATGTACGGATGGGAAAGGGAGGGGGTGATTTTATGGAATAGGAGCACTCATGGGGTTTGAACAAAATATTAAGAAGAAGGGTCTCGAACCTAAACATCACCCAGTCCTTGTATCCAAAGATGCTGCCTGTCCGCCTGCGTTACATAGATACATAGATACATAGAAAATAGGTGCAGGAGTAGGCCATTCGGCCCTTCGAGCCTGCACCGCCATTCAATATGATCATGGCTGATCATCCAACTCAGTATCCCGTACCTGCCTTCTCTCCATACCCCCTGATCCCTTTAGCCACAAGGGCTACATCTAACTCCTTCTTAAATATAGCCAATGAACTGGCCTCAACTACCCTCTGTGGCAGAGAGTTCTGGAGATTCACCACTCTCTGTGTGAAAAAGTTTTTCCTCATCTCGGTCTTAAAGGATTTCCCCCTTATCCTTAAGCTGTGACTCCTTGTCCTGGACTTCCCCAACATCGGGAACAATCTTCCTGCATCTAGCCTGTCCAACCCCATAAGAATTTTGTACGTTTCTATAAGATCTCCCCTCAATCTTCTAAATTCTAGCATCTTGTGTCTAATTCTGCTCCTATGTCTTCTGGTCCTATGGTCATAAGGTCATAAGGGATAGGAGTAAAATTAGGCCATTTGGCCCATCGTCTATTCCACCATTTAATCATGGCTGATCTATCTCCTCCCTCCTAACCCCAATGGGGTTCCAGATGAATGTGTCACCTTGTTTTCCACAATGCATTTTAGTGCTGGGAATATTTTCCTTAGCTCACTACGTGCTGCTTGTATTTGGAAATCAAGCCTGTGGCAAGATGATTGACGGCTGTTTTAATCTTTTCTGTAGCAGCCGGGAGGGGTAGAGAGGGCAATGAAGTAACCACGAGATGATTCGCAGAAGTAAAGTCAGCAGACACATGTATCAGACGATGATCTGGCTTGCATTGTGTTCCAGAAATTAAATCTTGCACGCTAAACGACAAGATGTGACGGAGGATTGCACAGAGCGTCTGCAAGGTCAGACTGGTGCAATTTATCATGAGACATAGACACAAATAAAACCATGCTTATTATCAGTAGCCGGTCACCACGGTACACAGAATGATGAATTACTAGCACTCTGTGATGTCCTTGGCAATCTCGATCACGTGTGAATGTGCGAGTCTCCTTAATGTTTGGGACAAAGACCCATCATTTATTTATTTGTCTCTGTACTCCACAATTTGAGATTTGTAATAGAAAAAAATCACATGAAGTTAAAGTGCACTTTGTCAGATTTTAATAAAGGCCATTTTTATACAATTTGGTTTCACCATGTATAAATTACAGCACTGTTTATACATATTCCCCCCATTTCAGGGCACCATAATGTTTGGGACACAGCAATGTCATGTAAATGAAAGTAGTCATGTTTAGTATTTTGTTGCACATCCTTTACATGCAATGACTGCTTGAAATCTGCGATTCATGGACATCACCAGTTGCTGGGTGTCTTCTCTGGTGATGCTCTGCCAGGCCTGTATTGCAGCCATCTTTAGCTTGTGCTTGTTTTGGGGGATAGTCCCCTTCAGTTTTCTCCTCAGCGTATAAAAGGCATGCTCAATTGGGTTCAGGTCGGGTGATTGACCTGGCCACTCAAGAATTTACCATTTTTTACCTTTGAAAAACTCCTTTGTTTCTTTAGCAGTATGTTTGGGATCATTGTCTTGCTGCAGAATGAACCGCCGGCCAATGAGTTTTGAGGCATTTGTTTGAACTTGAGCAGATAGGATATGTCCATACCCTTCAGAATTCATGCTACTACCATCAGCAGTTGTATCATCAATGAAGATAAGTGAACCAGTTACCTTCAGCAGCCACACAAGCCCAGGCCATAACACCCCCACCACCGTGTTTCACAGATGAGGTGGTATGCTTGCATCTTGGGCAGTTCCTTCTCTCCTCCATACTTTGCTCTTGCCATCACTCTGATATAAGTTGATCTTTGTCTCATCTGTCCACAAGACCTTTATCCAGAACTGTGGTTGCTCTTTTAAGTACTTCTTGGCAAACTGTAACCTGGCCATCCTATTTTTGCGGCTAACCAGTGGTTTACATCATGCAGTGTAGCCTCTGTATTTCTCTTCATGAAGTCTTCTGTGGACAGTGGTCATTGACAAATACACACCTGACTCCTGAAGAGTGTTTCTGATCTGTCGGGACAGGTGTTTGGGGATTTTTCTTTATTATAGAGAGAATTCGTCTGTCATCAGTTGTGGATGTCTTCCTTGACCTGCCAGTCCCTTTGCGATTAGTAAGCTCACCAGTGCTCTCTTTCTTCTTAATGATGTTCTAAACAGTTGATTTTGGTAAGCCTAAGGTTTGGCTGATGTCTCTAACAGTTTTATTCTTGTTTCTCAGTCTCATTGTGGCTTCTTTGACTTTCATTGGCACAACTTTGTTGATAAACAGCAATAAAAGTTTCCAAAGATGATGGAAAGACAGGAGGAAAGACTAGGTGCTGAGAGCTCTCTTATACCTGCATTAAGAAGGCATTTAAACACACCTGAGCAATTACAAACACCTGTGAAGCCATGTGTCCCAAACATTATGGTGCCCTGAAATGGGGGGACTATGTATAAACACAGTTGTAATTTCTACATGGTGAAACCAAAATGTATAAAAATACCCTTTAATAAAATCTGACAATGTGCACTTTAACCATATGTAATTTTTTTATATTACAAATCTCAAATAAATAAATGATGGGTCTTTGTCCAAATATTATGGAGGGCACTGCATGTTCTGGCACATTGCATTTTGCTCATTTCCGAGGAGGTGCGATTGTGGCCAGTGTTTGATGCATTTGCATGTATGCATGAGGAGTAAAGATTGTTAAAGAGAGATACAGCATGGAAACAGGTCCTTCTGCCCAGGCTGACTATCAAGCAACCAACAACAAAAATCCTACCCCAACTCATTTTACTCTCCGCACCTTTTCATCAACTCACTCCTCCCCAGATTCTGCCCCCCACCCTCACCACAGGCAATATGCAGCCGCCATGTTCACCTACCAGCCTGCATGTCTTTGGAACGTGGGAGGAAACCAGAGCACCCAGAGCAAATGCACATGGCCTCAAGGCAAACGTGCAACTCCACACTGAAAGCACCCGAGGTCAGCATTGAACCCGGGTTATTGGAGCTGTGGAGGCAGCAGCACTAACTTGAGTTATATTACCAATCCAGGCGTTATTGCCAAAAGGCAAATCTAAAATAAACTCGCGCCTCTGTCCACCATATCACTTACCAGATTTTTCCTGCCCCGCCTCCCCTCCAGCTTTCTTCCCCCCCCCCCAATAAATGTGAAGAAGGGTCCTGACCTAAATGGTCACCTATCCACGTTATCCAAAGGTGCACCTGACCTGCTGAGTTACTCCAGTATTTTGTATCTTTTTTTTGTAAACCAGCATCTGCAGTTCATTGTGTCTCCAAAAAAATAATGGTTAAACAGGGATCAGGAATAGCGATCCAAGTCAGTGACCTGTAAATGCCAAATTTGGGTAATTACAATGCAGATGCTAAACGATGCAATAAATGAAACTACTCATTGTATTCCCAAAAGAAAATATCTGCTTGAAGAGATTTAATTGTGTGGTCCTCGGGCAAGGGAAGAGAACGTTAGAACATAATAAGTAGAAACAGGAGCAGATCATTCAGCTTTCCCTGCTCATTGGGATCATGGCTCATCTTTGACCCAAGCTTCACTTTCCTGTATTAACCTCGATTCCATTAATGTATTAAAAAAAAATCTAAGATAGGCACGAAAAGCTGGAGTAACTCAACGGGACAGGCAGCATCTTTGGAGGGAAAGGAATGGGTGACGTTTTGGATCGAGACCCTTCTTCAGACTCACGTTTCGGGTCAAGACCCTTCTTCAGACAAATCTATCCTCAGCCCAGCTTGTTACCTTGTTATCTTCGACCCACCGATCCACGCCGATCAGCGATCACCCATACACTAGTTCCATCCTGCACACTAGTAACAACTTACAGAAGCCAATTGACCTACAAACCTGCGCGTCTTTGGAATGTGGGAGGAAACCGGAGCACCCAGAGAAAACCCACGCGGTGACAGGGTGAACGTCAGACCCCGAGAAGACAGTACCTGTGATCAGGATCGAACCCTGGCGCTGGAAGGCAGCAAACTTCACCGTTGCGCCACTTTGCCACCCAATAAGATATACTCATTAAACTTAGGAATAATGAGATTACTTCAGGAACAACTTGCCAATGCAAACATATTTTTCATCGAAAGGAAAAGAAATGTCAAGGCAAGAATAATTATCAGCATATCCATAAAAATACTTTTAAGAGCAAAACATGACGTTTTCGAGATCTTAGCAGGTCTGGCAGCATCTGGGGCAGGGAATGGACAAGTGACGTTTTGTGTTGGGATCTTTCTTCAGATTGAAGAAGGGTTCAGACCTGAAAAGTCGTCTGACCATTCCCTGCCATACTTGATGAGCTCCTCAGCACTTGTGTTTTGGTTAAGATTCAAGCATATGCAGTTTCTTGTGAAGGGCCTGTTTTCCACGCTGTATCTCTAAAGTAAAAAAGTCTAAAGAAATTGACCATATTTACCAAATTGACCAAGAAAATTGATCACATTGTAATAGTACCTTTGAACGGACCTCTCACGTGCTAGGGATGAATTTTTGATCTTCCAATCTACCTCGTGTTGCCCTTGGCCTTTTTTAAACTGCACTTACTCTGTCGCTGTAACACTATATTATGCACTCTGCTTATTTTCCCTCTTGCACCACCTGAAGTGCTCAGATATGGTATGATCTGGCTGGATAGCACAGAATTTCACTGTATCCCAGTGACGTACCATAATAACCAATACCCTTCTACCTGGCAAGTGTACCGAGGTACAGTGTAAAGCTTTGTTCTGCATGCTATCCAAACAGATCAAATATACCATACACAATACTCAAGAACATCAAACTCAAGAACATTAGATAGAGCAAAGGGAAAATATAGCTCACAGCATTACAGTGCATCAGTTCAATGGATATAAATCTGGGAAGATATCAGCAGTTATCTAGATGGATGTAAGTTTTAGAATGTAGTATTTAAATTTTGTGGGACAACAAAAGTCAGTAATTGACAATTTGACCAATGGAGTCTGTAGAAGGGGATGTTTAATTTACTTTCTTGAATTACAGTTTTCTCATAAGAATAAATATCTTTCAGCAAAGAAAAACCTGCTTTTTTTTAGTGAGATCGGGATTGTTGTGATCATTTTAGTGATATGTTCTCGACATCTCTTCATCAATCAACAGCTTGCACACACACACCAACACGCATGCACACACGCAAGCACGCACAGACACACACACACAAACACGCATGCACACAAGCACGCACGCACCCACACACACACACACACAAACACGCATGCATGCACGCACGCACACACACAGAAACGCACGCACACACACACACACACACACACACACACACACACACACACACACACACACACACACACACACACACACACACACACACACACACACACATTTGCTAAAATGGGAGTCAAAGAATAAAAGAATGAATGATGCTATTCTGACAAATCTTTAACTTTATTCTGCATTATGAAACAACAATGTAATCACAGGATAACAGTAATATTGATTCACTCACTCTCTGCTCACCTCGCTCTTAGTTGAAACGTTACGCTGTGTTCACATAGAAACTTAGAAAATAGGTGCAGGAGTAGGCCATTCGGCCCTTTGTGCCAGCACCGCCATTCAATATGATCATGGCTGATCATCCAAAATCAGTATCCCATTCCTGCTTTTTCCCCATATCCCTTGATTCCGTTGCCCTTGGAGCTAATCCAATTTTCTCTTGAAACATCCAGTGAATTGGCCTCCACTGCCTTCTGTGGCAGAGAATTCCATAGATTCACAACTCTCTGGGTGAAAAAGTGTTTCCTCATCTCAGTCCTAAATGGCCTACCCCTTATACTTAAACTGTGACCCCTGGTTCTGGACTCCCCAACATCGGGAACATTTTTCCAGCAGTTAGTCTCTCCAATCCCTTAAGAATTTTATATTTTTCTATAAGATATCCTCTCATCCTTCTAAATTCAATGGATACAAGCCTAGTCGATCCATCATATGTCAGTCCCGCCATCCCGGGAATTAACCTAGTGAACCTACGCTGCACTTCCTCGGTAGGAAGATGTCCTTCCTCAAATTAGGAGACCAAAACTGCAAACAATATCCTGGTGTGGTCTCACCAGGGCCCCGTACGACTGCAATAGGACCTCCTTGCTCCTAAACTCATATCCTCTCGCAATGAAGGCCAACATGCTATAGCTTTCTTCACAGCCTGCTGTACCTGCATGCATTCTCTCAGTGACTGATGTACAAGGGACACCCAGGTCTCATTGGATCTCCCCTTTTCTAATCTGACACCATTCAGATAATAATCTGCCTTCCTGTTCTTGCCACCAAAGTGGATAACCTTACATTTATCCACATTATTCTGCATCTGCCCACTCACCCAACCTATCCAAGTCACTCTGCAGCCTCATAGCATTCCCCTCACAGCTCACACTGCCACCCAGCTTTGTGTCATCCACAAACTTGGATATGTTACAGTTAATTCCCTCGTCTATATCGTTAATATATATTGTATATAACTGGAGTCGCAGCTTTGAGCCTTGCGGTACCCCACTTGTCACTGCCTGCCATTCTGAAAATGACCCAATAATTCCTACTCTTTGCTTCCTGTCTGCCTTCCAGTTCTCTATCCATGTCAACACCCTACCCCCAATACCTTGTACTATAATTTTGCACATTAATCTCTTGTTTTTCAATAACAACTATTTTCTTTTTTTTTGTTGAATTGGTTAAAATTGAGATGCAACAATCTAATACTAGGTATGTTACAATACTCACCTTCAGCGGCGCTGCAATTCTGCCACTGGCCGTGTGCGTGACTTTGGCGCTTTGAGGGTGGGGGGGTGCGGGGTTAAAACGCGGGTTTCTCCTACCTTGTCCTGAATATTTCGTTTGGAGTGCAAGCTTTTGCTGAAGAATCGTTCCGACGGGCGTTTTGTGTATTTTTTATTTTTATTCGCCCGACAAGGTCAGCGCTGGAGTTATTTTTAAATCAGCTTCGAAAGCCGTCAACGCCGACAACGGGGACGGATTTCACGCACGGGACAGGTAAAACGAATGCCGTTTATTTTATGTATAAAAGTGCTTCTTAAGAGGCCTTTAATTCACATTTTAAAATTCGAAACAGTGATTCTTTCCCGAACTAACGGCAGTATTTTTCATGCCGATACGGGGTTAAATTCACCGCAAATCAACGTTCCAAATGATCGCATTCCAGAAAATCCCACTCGCAAGATGATTTAAATGGCCATTAATTTACAGGTATTAAACACTAAATTCCATTCCATTTGGCCTATAAATCCATGACAATGAGATTTAAAAATTATGTTATATTGTGAATTCTTGTGTGAATGTTATTTGGACACTTGGCTATTTAAAAATGTTAATCTATTCTTAAGAAATTGATAGATGTTTAGATCTAGTAATTGAATTTTGTAATTAGCTAAAATTAGGTAACTAACTAATTATTTGCTTTAATTTCATGTCATCTAATTAAGATTGTTTCATATTTGTTTCAGAATGCTTCAATCTATAATAACTGAAAAATTATTTCAGTTCTCTTAATTTTTAAGAAAGTTATGGGCTTTTGACTGTCCTCGATCACAGCTTTTGTGTTAAGTCAATGGAAAAGCAATGGGGAACAAGATGCTAAATTCCGAGTATGAAATGGCCATAACTTTTTTAATACTGAAGATATGAAAGTGAATTAGGTGTCAAATTAAACGTCTTTTTATGCTTATCTGATGGGATAAATTACAGACTTGATTTTTAAAATCTCAAAATTTTGTAACATTGCTACTAATACAGTGATTAAAACAGTTTGGAAGTGAACAGATCTCAATATGCTTAGTTTGTAGATTAGAGATCACAGCGTGGGAAACAGGCCCCTCGGCCCACCAAGTCCGCGCTGATCAGTGATCCCCATACACTAGCACTATCATATACACTTGGGACCATTTATAATTTTTTTTATCGAAGCCAATTAACCTACAAACCTGTACATCTTTGGAGTGTGGAAGAAACCAGAGCACCTGGGGAAACACAGGTCGTCACAGGGAGAACGTGCAAACTCCGTACAGACAGTACCTGTAGTCAGGATTGTCTACAATCCTAGGTCTCTGGCGCTGTGAGGCAGCAACCTCTACCACTGCGCCAAGTCAATGAATATTTTCATGGCAGAATAGATAGCTTCTTGATAAGTACGGGTGTCATGGGTTATGGGGAGAAGGCAGGAGAATGGGGTTAGGAGGGAGATAGATCAGCCATGATTCAATAGGCTTGATGGACAGAAGGCGTAATTCTGCTCCTATCATTTATGAACATGAAATCGGGGCACCCGGGGAAAACCCAAGTGGTCACGGTAGAACGTGCAAACACGTACAGACAGCAGTCAGGATCGAAGCCGGATCTCCGGCACTGTAAGCAGCAACTCTACCGCTGCGCCACCGTGCCACCCCGCGTTGCTTGGGGGTCTGCCAGCCATGATTTCATTTCCACAGCATGAGTGAGGACTGAATTTGGGCTAAGAGCCCAGCCTTTAAGAGTGCAGGAGTCCATGGGATGAATGGCTGTGGGCTTTTTCTCAAGGACAGGGGAAGGTTTACTGAAGGGCCGGTTTATAGTCAGTCACCTCAGAACAAGCACAACGTCACGTTTACAACTAATAGTCTGTGATGGAAAAAAAAAACTGAGGTCGGAGTAAGCGAGAGCAAGGACAATAATTTACTAATTGGTTTGAATCCAACTAGACTGCAAGATGAGGGGGTTAGGCAGCATTATTTCATGTAAGCAAATGCAAAGTGCAAACTAATTAGGAAAGGGAAGTAGATCACAAGGTCTTTTCTCACTTGATAAAACAGTTAATCAGTTCAAGGTTCAAGTTTCCCTGCACAGCTGACAGACTAAGAGAGGGTTTCAATCCCGATTTTTCACATCCTAAATTATTTGCTTCACTTAAATTCTAGGGTGGTAATTTGAAAATAAATCTTGGTGTGCTGCACTTTTCAATGATAAATTAAACAGAAATAATCGGTCAATCAGTACGTCTATCTATTCTCTCTTTCCTCTCCATTTCTTTCACGAGGACATTTCAAAAATCAGCAGCCAAGGATGCATGCTGTTTCATGTCCTGCATTTTATGGCTATCTCAGTCTGCATCGCTGTCTGTAACTTGCAATCCTGTTGCAAACAGCCCTGCATTTGTTGATGTGTCACAACGACTGATCATCAACGAATTGCTTCCATATGCAATCGCAATGCTTTGGGGAACATTTGTTTTTTTAAGAAGGAACTGCAGATGCTGGAAAATCGAAGGTAGACAAAAGTGCTGGGAGAAACTCAGCGGGTGAGGCAGCATCTATGGAGCGAAGGAATAGGCAACGTTTCATCCCGAACGTTGCCTATTTCCTTCGCTCCATAGATGCTGCCGCACCCGCTGAGTTTCTCCAGCATTTTTGTCTATCGACCATTTGTTTTTTTAACTAGTCTTGTGTGGATCAAATTAAATGCACTGCTACACCTCTGCAATACACAAACTTGATCAGTGTAAAATCAAAGTGCTATGGTTGCAATGAAATCTTGCAACGAAAGAAATGCATGGAAACACTCAACAGGTCGAGCAGCTTACGTGGAGGGGGAAACGGGGTTAACATCCCATCAGGAGAATGGGAGGGCTGAGAAGCAGGTAAAATGGAGGATTTGGAGGGGCTATAGAACAGAGAGATTCATTGGCAAAAGGGTTGATATTTAAGTAAAAGGGATTTGACAATGGACCAACGGAAATGGCAAACAGTGATTACTTTTTTTCAATTTATTACATAGCCTCTGCCGACAGTCTTTGTTTTTTCTATCTTATTTTTATTTTTAGTTAGTTTTAAAAGTATGTTTCTTTAGTTCCTTTAACTTTTCTATGCAGGGGAGGGGGGGGAGGGTAAGGGAAACCGTTTCCCAGTCACTTCCAGGCGAGGACGCGACTATTCTCCGAGTTGCGTCCTCCTCGCGGCCTACCACCTGGATTGGAGCGGCCTTCCTGCCGGGGACCGGACCAGAGCTCCAACAGCGGCGGCGCAGCGCTGGATTCGCCGCGGAGCGGGCGATGCTTTACCTGGGATCGCCGTGGAAGCTCCGGAGTGTTGGGCCTACTGCATCTACATCGGAGCTGTGGTTTGCAGAGCTTCCAGCGCGGCCGGCACTGTCTTCAACATCGTGGAGTCCTGGTGTTCCCTTTGCCGAGGGCAGCCAGCGTTAAATCTCCGCCCAGCGCGGCCTGTGGACTTCGGGAGCCGCGGACTCTGGTAGGAGGTGGCCGTTTCGGATGTCCAGGCCATGGAGGATGTCGGACTTCCATCACCCTGGCGAGCGGGCCTGACATTGGCTGCCCCTAGTGGCGACAGCGGGGGGTTCGGGAGGCCCCTGACCACAGGAGGACAACGGAGGAGGATGACTGAATTTTGGAGCCTTCCCTCACAGTGGGAAACTTTGATGGGGATGTGGGAATGTCTGTGTTAAAAACGATCGTGTTCTGTGCTCTTTATTATTCGTATGGCTGTATGGCGACCACACATTTCACTGTACCAATTGGTACATGTGACAAATAAATAAATGTATCTTGTATTATAGTCTCCATCCTTCCTTGGTCACGTTGCAGCCTGCTTTGTTCTGGCCTTTTCTTACCTCCAGTTCCCTCCCCTCCACTCTCACTCTGAAGAAGGGTCCCGGCCCTAAATGTTACCCATCCTTTCTCTCTCGAGATGCTGCCTGACAGTGTTACTCCAGCACTTTGTGCCTACCTCCGATAACAAATGCAGCTGGGACGATTGTTTTGCTGAACATCTCTTTTCAGGTTGCAGATGCGATCCTAAAGTTCCAGTCACCTGTCACTTTAATTTGCCCCACTGTTCCCACATGGACCTCTCTGCCTTTGCCCTTCTCCACTTTGTATGAAGCTCAACAACAGCACTGTAACTTTGCTTCAGACACTGCCTGACCTTCAGTGCATTGTGGCATTATCTAGTTTACTTTTGCATTCACTCTGCCACGGAGATTGGTTGGTTATTCCCCGGTTGAGTTTCCAATGATTAATT
Organism: Malacoraja senta; assembly: GCA_038087875.1. NCBI lineage: Eukaryota > Metazoa > Chordata > Chondrichthyes > Rajiformes > Rajidae > Malacoraja > Malacoraja senta. Next base: position 94,053 of record JAXLNO010003436.1, read on the forward strand.
TCATTATTTCTCACCGTGCATGAGACTCATGAGAGTATGAATAACACTGGACTACGGCAGTGAAAATAATGTCACACAAGCAAGCAGGTGTGCAGCATCCTCAGAGGTGTTGGGAAATTGGGACACGAGGGAGGTACACGAGCTAGCAATGGCTTGCAGTTGTAATGCATGCTGTCACTTGCCATTGCAATGAATTGTGTATGTGACGAATAAACTTGACTTGACTTGTGTTACGCGGCTAGGAAAAAGCGAAACCCTTCTTCAGACAGGTCCCGAAACGTTGCCTATTTCCTTCGCTCCATAGATGCCGCTGCACCCGCTGAGTTTCTCCAGCACTTTTGTCTACCTTCCATTTTCCAGCATCTGCAGTTCCTTCTTAAAAACATTAATACGGTACATTTCTCAGCCTCAGAATTAGGCCATTCAGCCTATCAAATCTACCCCTGCATACAATCGTGGCTGATCTATCTTTCCTCTCAACCACATTCTCCTGCCTTCTGCCCATAACCCCTGACACCTGAATTTCCACTCCAGGGACATGCCTGTGCAGTACTGAGGGAGTGTTGTGCTGCCAGAGCTGCCTTCAGGGTTAGATAAAGAGGAGGTTCCCCCTGTTTCCAACCAGATTTATATCCATCTGTCAACATTACTGATTATTTGGTTGTTATCACAATTGCAAGCAAATTAACTTGTTTCTGCCATTCCAATCAAGAGATATCCCATTGTCTAACATGAAAGCTGCTCGAGAAATCCCCCCCCCTCGATAGTTATCCTACTAGTTGGCATCTTTGTATCCCTTCGTTATCATCTCTTCCCCAGCAAACAATGGGCCATTGTGGGCTCCACCCTTCCTTGGTCATCTGTTGCTGGCCCTGCTTTGTTCTCCCCCCTCTACATTTAGTTTGAAGATGGGTCCAGACTCAAAACGTCACCCATGAAGAAGGATCTCGATCCAAAACGTCCCCCATTCCTTCTATCCCAGGATGCTGCCGGTCCCGCTGAGGTACATCAGCATTTTGTGTCTATCTTCGGTTTAAACCAGCATCTGCAGTTCCTTCCTACAACCCGTCCTTTCTCTCCAGATCCCAGGATGCTGCCTGACCCACTGAGTTACTCCAGCACTTTGTGTCTGTCATCGGTATAAATTAGCATTTGCAGTTCCTTTCCGCACCCTATAGAAGTGTAGTTCTATTGGTGAGCAAAAGTGAATCTACGAAGGGAACTTTTTTTATTCCGCCTTGTAGCAAGTGAGGCAATCTTGTAGTGGGCTCACTCGCCATTTGTACGTGAAGCAAGATGTGACCAAATGCTGGAGACACCTGTACCTCTTCCTGCAGTATTTCATTACGTGACCAAATAAAGCCCTCAGTGGATGTGACCTTGGCAGAAAAACATTGATCCAACTGATGAGATCCCGCAGAGGAAAGGTTCATAAAGCCAACATCGCAAAGGTGGCGTCTACCAGTCTTGGCAATATGAAGCCTGGCCCCATAAAAAAGGCCCAGAAGTCTGGGGAAGTCTGAAAGCACACAGCATGAACACTGCACTGTGGCGCTGATGTGGAGGCTGATATGTGATGCACGTTAAAGAAAAGCAATCACTGATGGAACATAGGAAATGTGGCTCCCTGTTTATGCAGAGCTAGAAACAACCCCTTTGGAACCTCACTACCAGCGCACGCTGCCCTCGGGACGGCTGCTATGGAGAGGAGACGGTTGCCCGCCTCTTTGCAGAGTGTGGATTCGCAAAGAGAGTCTGGAGAGGTATGCAAGGGTCCCTGTCACGGTTTATTCCGAACAGTTCCGTCACAGAGGACTCTGTGATTTACGGACTGTTCCCAGGGACACATTCAGAGACTGACATCGAGTGCTGCTGGAAGGTCATCAACTTCGGAAAGACGCTCTTTGGTCTGCCCGAGCGTTGTTGACCACCTAACAAGAGCGAGATGTCCGTCGGGGAATGTTGCCGACTGGCCCGTTGCAGACTGCAAGAGTACATGCTGAGGGACACAGTGAAGCTCGGTGCAGCCAAGGCCAAGGCTCGTGGGGGAGGACCACAGTCTAGGGTCTTTCTGCTGCTGGACATGGGGGGCAGGGTGTGGTGGAGACGCCCCTCAAAATAAGGGAAGGGATCCCACGCCAGTGGGCCACATGAGTGGCACGGGTGGGGGACAGATTCGTGAAATTTGAGCATTGTATGTAGACTGTATTGAATAATTTGTACAGCCTCCGGAAATGTTGGATGAATTTTTTGCACAGTTCATGTATTGCATATATTTATTACCTGAATAAAGTTTATTTTGAAATAATTAAAAAGAGCTAGAAACAATGATCAGATCACCTGGTTTTCCAGCTGCAGTTTGAGCTAACCTCTCTCCTGCTGTAGTACAAACAAATGCTCAAATCCCTCCGTCCCAACTGCAAGGAGATTACTGGCCAGAGGACAAACAGTAACGTGGGCGTTTGGGTGTGCCTTAACGGAGAAAAGATTCGTAAGAAGAGAGAGAAGCCTGCTGAATCTGGTATATTAACAGGTGAAAATGCAGTTGCTCAGAGTGAAGTGAATATGTTTGGAGATGATAAAGTTAACACTAACAGCACTGGAGAAGTGGAGATTAGCTTAGTTTATTATAAGATTAAAACTAATTGCAGATATAGGGAGGGAGTTAAGAAACTGGAACGAGAATTCTAAGATCAAGAGGTTGTCGATCTCTGTTAACTCATCACAAGAGGGTAAGCATTAGGAACACCCAAGGCAAGACCTCAGACGCTGAACTAACTAACAATCTTTAGCATTAAAATGATATGCTCTGGAGAGGGTCCAGTGGAGGTTTACAAGAATGAGTAGGTTTAGATATGATGAGCGTTTGATGCCACTGGGCTTATATTCGCTGGAGTTTAGAAGAATGGGGGGGGGGGGGGACCTCATTGAAACGTGCAGAATAGTGAAAGGCTTGGATAGATCGGATGTGGAGAAGATGTTTCCACTAGTGGGAGAGTCTAGGACCGGGGTCATAGCCTCAGAATTAAAGGACGTTCTTTTAGGAAGGAGATGAGGAAAAATTTATTTAGTCAGAGGGTGGTGAATCTGTGGAATTCTTTGCCACAGAAAGCTGTGGAGGCAATGTCAGTGGATATATTTAAGGCAGAGATGGATAGATTCTTGATTAGTACAGGTGTCAGAGGTTATGGCGAGTAGGCAGGAGAATGGGGTTAGGAGGGAGATATAGATCAGCCATGATTGAATGGCGGAGTAGACTTGATGGGCCGAATGGCCTAATTCTACTCCTATCACATGATCTTTAATTCAATTTCTATTCCATAATAGTGAAGATTTGCGGATTTATTTTACAGCTGATTGGTGAATTGACCCCAAGTATTGAGAACGTGGGAGTTATTGCAAAAGTTTACCTTTTCGCCCACCGTACCTCAGCGCACGTGGACAATAAACTAAACAAACAAATTAAACTTTAAGATATTCCAACAGTGGGCATGATTGGTTGATCAAACTTTGTGGCTAGCTTGCTTTTAGTGAGTGTGATGGGCAAAATGAGCACACAGTTGTCCTCCATTTCCGGTGAAAATATCCTGCCTTTGGTTGGATATTCAATGGTCACTGTGGTTTCTGCTGCCGAATCTGCTTCCATCATTATTCAAATAAATAGTTTCCTGAGTAAATTGACGTTATTTGCTGTGGAGTTAGTTGTTGGCTGAAAGCCAGGTTAGATATTCTGCTCTGCACCCAATTTATTGGTTGATGCCGCGTTGGCAATGGAGGCTGCTTATAAAAGGGACACACCAAGTGCAAATCATTTGTTCGTGTGGGGGGGGGGGGGGGGGGGGAGAAAAAAAGACAACATACGTAATCAAGGTTAACATGACAGTTCTCAATGTATTTTCAATTATTCTAACCAGTAATGATCAACAATCATAGAATTCTCACAACACCCAACCTCACCAATGTTTGAAAAACTGCATTATCTAATACCTGACACAGATGGGAGGATGCCAACCGAACAACAGCCATTGTTAAAGAGTACAAAATGATCTTGTTTGCCAAGCTATTTGGGTAAGGGGATGGGAGGAGACGCGAGAGTGGGGAAGGGAGGAGAAGAGGAGGGGGAAAGACATGAGGTACATGATCTATTGTGTTGATTAATGGATGCACAATACAAAGTCAAAAGAGGGTCTTCATCCAGAAGGCCTTGTGATACAGCAAAATCTCCAGCAAGGCAGTCCTTTATTACATCCCTATTAATCCTACACTGCCTTGGATCAAACACTGCGTGTTTGTCTGCAGATCGAGGAGGCTGACACATGGTCAAGAGATTTGCCATCGGTTTCTATAGAAAGCTACACCAACTGGGCTTGAACTTCTGCCCGTTGAGCAGGATTTGCACTTTCATTCTATTTAGCGGTGGAGGAAGGGACGGGATGGAATTTGGTTGCATGGCAGGTTTAATCGCTTAGGACCAATTTGGAGGGTCTCGCAGCCGAGAACCCTGTCTCCTGAATCAGATAGCCCTCATTATATTTGGAAAAAATAATCAATGGATTTTCTTAGCTATGATCCAAAATCAAGGATAGTAGTCCTCGGCACACAGAAATCTGCCTCGGTATAACCAATTTAGAAGTACCCAGTTTCAAGAAATACCCTGTGGCAATAGTGTAGATATTTACAATATCAGGCACCCGACAGCCAAGCAGGTTTTCAAAACAAAACACACATACACCTGCACCATTTGCTTCACTCAAAGAGAGCCAAGCCCAAGAGGTTAAAAAAAAACAGGACGCAGTCAAAACTTGTCTTCAACAAGACAGATTTTTTTCTTTCTGCTGTCCCACAAAAAGTAAAATACGGATAAGAGAACTTCCACTTTGTGAACATCAAGGGCTCGGGTACTGAGGTATCTATTAAATGGATGCCCTTGGTCTCACGAGGCCAGTGACACCACACTGGGGATGGTTACCACAGTAACGGCATCCTCACAACTCAGTAACCAGCTGCATGGATCATTAAAACCAGATCTCTCCCTGGTGGCTCGCTGCCTGGTTGCTTAAAATATGTTGCGTACGTCCTCTGGAGTGTTTCCTTCAAGTAGATGTTATTCAGTGTCAGCCATTTTCCTTAGAAGAAGAGCATGTGAGGTAAGGGCACGTCCAATACATTTTTGGTCATTGTAAATTGTCCAAGGTTTTAGATTTTGTTTCAAGCAGCTATATCGCTGATACAAAAGGAACAAATGACCACATTAGGAGGACCTAAAAGCAAAACTTAAATTAACGTTTCACTTGTTCCTTGCGGTGCGGTTTCCAAAGAGGAGTTTTTGGTGCTTGTTGTGTTTATTAAGCTGCTGGAAAAGAACACGTGACGTCAGTTAATTCTCCACAGAACCCGCCAGCGTGAACTGGAAAACACGGCATCTCCTTCCACGGCAGGAGTGCACGAGTGAAGCTTGAACGGAAAGCATCACTGGGCAGAGGTTAAGCTTGAGTCACGCAACACCCTGGCTGCAGCAGCCTCAATGTACTTTGAAAAAGTAAAGACAATGCACACACATATTAAAATAAAACACAAGAGGACAGTATATCCCTTTGACCAACCAAAAAGACGGTGGGTCTTTTTGCCCCCCTTGCCGTTAGAAGCAGTCCAGGTGAACAACACTAGCAGTCACAGGCATTGCTGTGATGCTAAAGTACATGAGAATCAAGAAACTTGTGAGCACTCTGGAATCTGCAATAAGAATTGTCCACAGTCTTGCTGCCTGCCACCCCATCCATTCATTGCCGCCTGTCCTCGGTTTCTTGTCTGGAGAAAGCCATCACAACGTCCTCTGCACCTGCAAGATTTAAAGGAACATTATCAGACATCGGGTGACAGAGGCAACAGTGGTTAGAATTCACTGTAGGTGCTAGTGAACATGCCTGCAAGTGAACTGAAGTGCAAGAAGGGTCTCGACCCGAAGAGTCTGAAGTAGGGTGTCGACCCGAAACATCATCTATTCCTTCTCTCCAGAGATGCAGCCTGTCCCGCTGAGTTACTCCAGCATTTTGTGTCTATCTTTGGTTTAAAGCAGCATCTGCAGTTCCTTCCTGCACAATTTCCACCTGATTGGACTCAGTTCACTCTGCTGGCACAACGATCCGCCACTCATAATGGAGTGGGATTTATGTAAAAATTAATGGCATGCTCAGCTCGAAATTCAACAGGTGGTCTAAAGCCATTGCAATTACGCTGTAAAATTAAATCAAGCCATGAATGTTCTTACAGCATTTTGCAATCCTGTTCAATAATAAGAATGATCATCATCATGAATCAAAGGGATCACATCATAGCCTTTTATCTAAAGAGGATCAACTGAATGGTAAAACTAAATACGAGAGGAACTCAGTGGATCAGGCAGCAACTGTGGAGGGGCTATGGGGTGATCTCTGGTCAGCTGAAGAGCCCGTTTCTCCTCTGTATCTCTAAAGTCTAAAGTCAGAGCTGTGAGGTGAGAGGGGCAAAGTTTAAAGGAGATGTATGGGGCAAGTTTTCTTTTAGACAGAGATTGGAGAATGCCAGGGGTGGTGGTGGAGGCAGATACGATAGTGGCATGTAAGAGGCTTTTAGATAGGCACAGGGATATGCAGGGAATGGATGGACATGGATGACATGCAGGCAAAGGTGATTAGTTTAATCTGGCACAATGTTCAGCATGGATATTGTGGGCCGAAGGGCCTGTTCCTGTGCTGAACTTTTCTATATACCAAATAGAAAATGTGTTTGTGTTTGCCAAAACCATATATGGATTTCCTAACCTTTAACAGATAATTTGTTGACAAATTGCAGAGCTTTCCACAGCAACATGAACATGTCTGAACCCTGATTCAATGATGAGGCATTTGAATTTAAATTAGCAAAATGGAATTGAGCAAGGAACGCAAACGCCCACAGACCCGTTCTCAAAGCTGCTCTAAATGTACTGCTGCACTTAGGTAGCTTGCAGTCTATCCCAGCAATTTCCTCTCTCACTGCACCTTTCAGAGTACCACTCAACAATGCCTATCACTGACGGCTCATAATTTGGAAAGCAACTTGATCTCATAACGCATCTTTACCATAATAATTCAATCTAAATACTGAATCAATGCCCAATTCTTGGCCCTCTCTGTCACATGCTGAAAAGAGGATTGTAGAGTTGCGAATTGTGAAGTCAGAGGAAGGAATGTAAGTGGAGGGGGAGGGGAGAAATAGGTGTGAGTACTGGTGGAGCACGAAGGGAGGTGAGGGGGGTGAAGAATGGGGTGGGGGGGGATAAAGGGGGAGGGGGGGTTGTTAGAGGTGAGCTAAAATTGAAGAATTCAATGTTCAGACCACCAAGCAGGATATGAGGTGCTGTTGGCGTGTGGCCTCACACTGGCAACAGAGGAGGCCCAAGACAGAAAGATGAGTGTGGGAATGGGAAGGGGAATTAAAATGGTTGCCAACCAGGAGGTCCAGCAGGCCTTGCCAGACCGAGAGCAAGCGTTTGGTGAAACGGTTGGCGAGTGTACACTTGGTCTCGCCAATGTACAGGAGGCCACATTGTACAGGAGGCCAACACCAAATGCAGTAGATGAGGTTAGAGGAGATGCACGTGAACCTCTATCTCACCTGGAAGGATTGTTGGGATCCCTGGATGGAGGTGAGGAAGGGGGTATAGAGACAGGGACGTAGAGATGCACACGGTCACCTGGGTTTTATTAATACTATTTTACTATAGGCACGTGATGCAACTGATACAAGGTTCTGAAGATTTTTTATGTGAATGCCTTTGCATTTCCCCCTATTCAGAAACCTCAGCAGAGTCACTTTTTAAGTGCAATCATCAGTTTACAATGCACACCTAAAAAGATTGCACACAGAGAGGGGCATTAACCTAAATGATGAGAGGTGATAAACGATGAATTGCCCTAAATTTAGATCATTAGCAGGAGAAGCAGCAGATAAACACATATTACAGCTCACCATGGAAGACAGTGGAATGTAATTAGCCCAGTGGTTGCACTCCATGTCTCAACTAATCCTATTGTGTGCTAATGCATAGAAACGTGCAAATATATAATTACTTTTAATTACTCCGACTACCAGCATCAGAAATGAATCACATACAAATGAATGGATGAAATAAGCCGGCTAGATGAGATATTTAAATGCAAATAAAATTAAAGCTGGAAAAAAAGCTGATAACAACCCACATAATCAGAAAATTCTGAAATCAATTCTTGGTTATGGAGTAGGACTAAAAAGTGAAATTATGAGGACAGGTTTTAATTAGGCTTGAATAATATGAAAGTGAACTAGCCCATCGCACACCTTCCCTCACTTTACTCTTCATGATCTGGAAGTCATCTAACACCCTGGTGTTGATGAGTTCTAGTAGCACACATCATTCCAGAGTAAGTGAAGCCACGATATTGAAGTCTTCATCCCTCCATGGTCTCATCTCTTTCCTCACTCCAACCTCCTTCAGGTCTACAGATTTCCATCACACCTGTGCTTCTGCTCTTGATCATCCCAGAACTTATTCGCTCCAAAACTGGTAGCTGTGCCTTCAACAATCAAGGCACTGAGGTCTGTAATTCCTTCTCTAAACATCCCTGCCTCTCTACCTCTCTTCCCTCCTGCATGAGTCTCATTCAAGACCCACCTCTCTGACCAAGCGTTTGATCATCTGCTCTATAATTTCTTTTAAGTGGTTCAGCAATAAATTATTGATAGCACTCCTGTGAAGTGCATTGGAATATCTTGCCATGTTAAAGGAGTATTATAGATGGAAGTGGTCTTATTATCTGGAGTACAGACGGACAAAGGTTGATCTAGCTGAGAGATGAGAAAACAGAGAAGAGAGATGGAGAATATATTTGTTGTAATGGTGGGTTAGGATGCTCCAAAAACACTTCTTTACACAGAAGACACAGAATTGTGGAACTTGCTCCTCTCAAATATTTGTCGAGAGTTGGTCAATTTAACATTTCACATGTGAGATTAAAACACATACAAAATTCATCAGAAAACTTTACACAATGAAACAAAAAGGTGGTATAATCACTAGGGGATGTGTGGGTGGTGTAAATGTCATATAGCTCAGGCTTTTTGACATAGCGGTAGAAATAGACCATTTTGCAGCTTGCACCTGCTCCAAAAGGACCATTGTTCCTCTGATATTTGGGTTCAACTTTGGTGGCAAGAACAAGAAGGCAGATTTTTATCGGAATGCTGTCAGCTTAGGATAAGGGGAGGTGCAACAAGACCTGGGTGTCCTTGTACATCAGTCAATGAAAGTAAGTATGCAGGTAAAGCAGGCAGTGAAGAAAGCTAATGGCATGTTGGCCTTCACTGCAAGAGGATTTGAGTTTAGGAGCAAGGAGGTCCTACTGCAGTCGTACTAGGCACTGGTGAGACCGCACCTGGAGTGTTTACTGTACCACTCTATTGTTTTTTAAAAATTGCAGTTTTTTCTCCCCTTTTTCCTTCCGCCCACAATATTTAATATGTAAAAGAATATGTGATTCTATTCTTCCATTCTGTTTGTAGTTTGTTTGTTTGTTTGTTTTTTGCACAGTCCGCGAGCATTGCCACTTTTCATTTCACTGCACATCTCGTATGTGTATGTGATGAATAAACTTGACTTGACTTGACTATTGTGTGCAGTTTTGGTGTCCTAATTTGAGGAAGGACATTCTTGCTATAAGCGAGTTCGGTATTCCGACTGCGCATGCCCAGGTCATAGGTCACTAGCTATAAACAGTCTCTGCAACGGTGGTGCTGTGCAGGCTTGCGTTTTGTCCGTGGTCGGGGCCGGTTCCCCGTCGCTGCGGGTGCTGTTGAGTTGCTGCTGGGCCGTCCCCGTCCCCTCCCCGGTGTCCCGTCCCTGTCCGGAGGTGTCCGGGGTGGCCCTCGGCTGGCAGTACGGCCCTGGACTTGCCGCTGGCTCCAGCTCGGCTCTGCCTGTCCCGCCGGGTTGGCCAACAGCCCTCTACCTCCACCCCCTTCCCCTCAGTGCGACACCGAGATCCTGCTGAAGATGGGCAGCTGCCGGGCTACTCGGAGCCGCTGCTGCTGGAGTCGTCCTGGTCGGAGAGAGTGTCTGCAGACGGGCTCCTGCTGGCCACCATGGCAGGCCGGGCGCCCGCTGGCTGTTGGCGCTGGCGGCAGCAGCAATCTCCTCCCCCTCCCTTGCCCAGCCCCAAGCCCAGAGTCCGGGCCAGCTCCAACTCCAGGTCGGGGCTGAAGGCCGCCCGCAGCGCGACCCAGTTGAGTGCCGGGTCGGAGGAGGCCGAGCCAGGCTGGCGCTCTGGCGCAGGCGAGGCCGGGGCCCTCCCTCCTCCTCGGGATTGTGGGTGAAGTGGCAGCGGGTACCGTAGGGGCAGAAGCCGGTGGTGTGCAAGGTACGGCTTGTACTTAGGGTGGCAGCAGAGGGAGCGCAGCTCGGCGGCCCATCGGGGAGCGGGTTCCTCTGGTGTTGGAGCGGGGTTGGGCTGGAGTTGGCGCTTCTCCGCGCTGGCTGTGGGCCTGGGGGCCGGTGTCCCGTCGGTCCGGACGTCTTCAGCCGCCCACCGGGTGGGGATGGGACACTCGAGTGGGGTGGGGGCGGGGACGGTCCAGTGGCGGTTCGGCAGCGCTTGCGGCGCAAGTGACATGGGTTCGATCCTGGCTGCGGATGAGGCGTGGTTCTGTGTGCGTGCAGCTGCCGAGAGCCGGTCCAGTCCCCCACCCCGGTCTCCCACTCGTATCTGCCCCCTCCATCTGCCCCCTGACAAATACAAACTTGAAAAAAGGCAAAAAATCGGACCCAAACTTTACTCACTGAATCGACAGAGCTTTGTTCGATTTTTATTTATAGCGTTGACCTTTGACAAATCCGATGGTTCCTTGCGTTTTTCGGAATACTGAACGCGCTTATTGAGGGAGTGCAGCATAGGTTCACCAGGTTAATTCCCGGGATGGAGGGACTGTCATATGATGAAAGAATGGAACGACTGGGCTTGTATTCACTGGAATTTAGAAGGATGAGAGGATATCTTATAGAAACATATAAAATTATTCAGGGATTGGACACGCTAGATGCAGGAAACATGTTCGCGATGTTGGGGGAGTCCAGATCCAGGGCCCACAGTTTAAGAATAAGGGGTAGGCCATTTAGAACTGAGATGAGGAAAAACATTTTCACCCAGAGAATTGTGTATTTGTGGAATTCTCTGCCTCGGAAGGCAGTGGAGGCCGATTCACTGGATGCATTCAAGAGAGAGTTAGATAGAGCTTAGGGCTAGCAGAATCAAGGGATATGGGGAGAAGGCAGGAACGGGGTACTGATTGTGGATGATCAACCACGATCATATTGAATGGCGGTGCTGGCGCGAAGGGCCGAATGGCCTACTCCTGCACCTATTTTTTATGTATCTTTCTTCACTTTACTGCTTTGTTCCCATTACCCAGTTTCTCTATAATTTACTTTGGCTTTGAATATACTAGAGGATTCGTGCTGAGAGAGGTACATATATGGAACGAACTGCCAGAGGTAGTTGAGGCTGTACTATAACAACTTTTAAAAGGCATTAAACAGGTACATGGAAAGGAAAGATTTAGAGGGATATGGGCCTAACGCAGGCAGGTGGGACTAGTGCAGATAGGACATCTTGGTCGACATGGACAAGTTGAGCCAAAGTGCTTGGTTTATAGTTATAAAGTCATAGTGTTGAAACAGGCCCTTCGGCTCAACTAGCCCACACCGACCAACATGTCCCATCTGCACTAGTTCCACGCCTGCATTTGGCCCGTATCCCTCTAAACTTGCCCTATCCATGTACCAGTCTAATTGCTTCTTAAACGCTGTGACGGTCCCTGCCTCAACTACCTCCTCCGGCAGCTCGTTCCATACACCCACCACTCTTTGTGTGAGAAAATTACCCCTCAGATTACTATAAAATCTTTCACCCTTCACTTTAAACCTATGCCTTCCGGTTCTCGATTTCCCCCACTCTGGGCAAGAGACTCTGTGCCTCTACCTGATCTACTTCTCTCATATTCTTCTCTCTGAAGAAGGGTCTTGACCCAAAATATCACCCATTCCTTCTCTCAAGAGAACATGCCAGTCCCGCTGAGTTACTCCAGCATTTTGTGTAAACCAGCATCTACAGTTCCTTCCTACACAAAATATTAAGGATACTTGACATCCCATCCCTCCTTCATACCTCTGTGTACTGGCAATCTCTGCTCTTCCCACGAGGTCCTTATGCAACCCAAATTCTCAACGTACACCTTTTACCTCCACCAATGTGGCTTGACCTGCTGAGATCTTCCAGCAATCTGTTTTTAGTATCAGATTCCATCATCTGCAGTATTTTGGATTCTCATATTATTCAATCAGATCATACGAGTACAATCAAGCCAAACTCAAGTACAATAGGGGAGCAAAAGGGGAGATACAGAGAGCAGAATAGAGTTCTCACCATTGTAGCACATCAGTTCCATAGTCTGCAATGTTTGCAATGGGGTAGAGGTGAATCGGACATTACCCCAGCTCAGGGAAGGACCGTTCAGATGCCTGATACAGAGGGGAAGAAGCTGTTCCTGAGTCTGGTGGTGCATGGTTTCAGGCTTCTGCATTGGGACGACCCGAATAATTTGGGTATTGTGCTTTAAGAGATTTGTCACTGTGAATTCAGTTGACTGTAATCTTGGATCAAGTTCAGCCATGGTGCCAGCCTTCACAGATCAAATTGTCAAGGTTTTATCTCTATCTTGAACTTGCAACAATAGGGTCATGCAGCACACAAACAGGCCCTTCAGCCCAACATATCCATGCTGACTAAGAAGCCCAATCAAGCAAATCCCATTTGCCCATGTTTGGCCCGTATTCCTCTTAACCTTTCCCATCCATGTGAAATGTAGAATGGTGCGAGGCTTTGCAGTTCATGGTCAGCTTATCAGCGAACAAGCAGTAAGCATATAGGTCATTTGTGACCATATTAAAATAGGTTTGATAAAAAACCTTCCTTAAATCAGGCAATTCTCATGGGTGTGATTTTTTATATATAGCGTTGCTATGGCAGTACTAGATTTGTGAAACACATTTTGCAATCCAGCACAACCTTTGTAGTGTGCAAGTCCTTTCGCAGAATAAGGGTGCGGCGTGCAGCTGTTAATCAAGGATAGGAGGACCAGTATTTTCAAAGTGTGCAGTTAATTGCCATCATTTTCTTTTGAAATTAAATTTGTAGCTTGGCTCATCTCCTCAGTCGAGTCTGTGCTTTACTTCAAAGACGACAGAAATAAGCTGCCGCATTAGAACAGAATCGGGCAACTTACGAGATACACTCATTCCCCTTGGAGACCTGACCCCAGAACTGCCACAGGCTCACATGCAAGGGGAAAAAAATCTAATTAAACAAACCGTCCCACCTGGCTACCCTGCCCGAAACGCAACATACACGCCGCTAAATAGAAGCAGAGCCCAATTCACCCAATGCATTACGACGAGCTGACTACTAGTTTTCACGGAGACTCTAGATAATCGTTTTGCATTGTGCGTTTTTAAATTTCAATTTGTACTATTCCCCGAATCCAGGGAATTAAAAACAAAGATGGATACACTCCTGACAATTCAAAGCTTAAAACCGACTGAGGTCAGAACTATCTCATTACCTCTTGCTGGTTACGTTCATCTCCCCGCCTGGAAAACTATTCCCACGCTGCGAACAAATAACTCCGTTTTCCTAAATTGAATCTGCATTTTGAAGATTAATCCATTGGCTTCACTGCTGTGTTCATTCTCCAAGAAAAATATGGCAGAGCAACAAGAGAATGATTCAACGTTCCCTCTATATTATGGGCTGAGATCGAGAAAGCTGGGAGGAAGGGTATTGGTAACAGATTTCACTATTTATAGAGACTGCAGATGCTGAAATCTTGAGCAAAACACAAGTTGATGGAGGAACTCAGCAGGTCAGGCAGTGCCTGGGGAAGGAAATGGAGAGGTGATGTTTGAAGAAGGGTCCAGACCTGAAACATCGCCTGTCCATTTCCCTCCACAGATGCTGCTTGACCCACTGAGACTTTGTGTTTCCCTCACTATTTATAGACTGCTTTCCAACAAACCGACCAGCACTGTGCGACAGAAAACAAATGATTCCTTTGGAGGAAGGGATTGTCAGATATTCAAGACTGGTTTTTACACAAATGCTCTGTTTTCATCTGGGAACCGCAACAACTCTCCATTAAGTGCCTGTCCCACGTACGCAATTTTTTCGGCGACTGCCGGCACCCGTCATAGTCGCAGCAGGTCGCCGAACATTTTCAACGTGTTGAAAATCCATCGGTGACCAGAAAAAGGTACGTCTCTTTGGGCGACTACTCACGACCATACAGGCGTCACCCCCGCATGTCGACACGTGACACCTGTATGTGTCTATGACGGGTGCTGGCAAGTCGCCGAAAAAAATCGCGTAAGTGGGACAGGCCCTTTACCCAGCCAACTAGGAGAGAGAGGCCACAATGGAGAGGGCGAGGGAGAGCGAGAGGTAGTAGTGTGGGGACATCTGGATGGATGGGTGTGTACTTGCATCCATGGGTTTAATGTGTTTCTGCATTGGAGGAGTGTTGGAACATACAGACTTAGATGTGGTTGTATGTGCACCCATGAATGTACATATTCACCACTGCACATTCTTTAAACCGTCTTTCCTGAAGGGTAAATGTCAAAGAAAAAGTTTAATGTGGATCTGAATTACCCGATTTGTTGCTTGTATTCCGCTGAGTTAGTCAACTTTTTGGTTAATTGATAAGAGATTAAAAATATTAATTACGAGAAATATAGTAGGAGCAAACTCAAAGGAAGTTGTTACAGGAGAAACTATCACTATTTCTGCAATGCTGCTCTGAAAGTTCATCACTCTTGAAGACTGGTTTCAATAGTAGACGACAGGATCAAAGGAGCACAAAGATTTATGCATTAACAACAAAATCCTGTCAAAGAGAAAAAAATCATATTTTCCTCCATATTATAACCTATTTCCTTACCTAATCATTTCACCTCTTTGGTGCTTCTTTATATCTTTCTGACCAATTTTCCTATCTATTTTTGTGCAATCAGAAAATGTAGCAACTTTTCATAAATATCATAAGGATGAAATGTAAAAAGCTTAGGCCATAATATTCCCACTGTCTTTGATTATAGTTTTGAGGCTTCTGACATCTTTTACATCTAATGGAAAGCAGCTATAGGGAGTTTGCTGCCGAAGTTGTTGGTTTGCTTTTAAGATTCATCAGGTCCGACTGTCCCCCTGATTACATTTCATCTCTGTTTGCTTTGTTGTCACCTTCTCCTAGCTAACAATGATCTACATTTCCTTGAGCTACATCTCTTTTGATGTCCCGTTTTCACACTTTACCCTTTCTTATCTCTGTAACTCTCTCTCCCCTGACTCTCAGTCTGATGAAGGGTCTCGACCTGAAACGTCGCCCATTCCTTCTATCCAGAGATGCTGCCTGTCCAGCTGAGTTACTCCAGCATTTTGTGTCTCACTTCAGTGTAAACCAGCATCTGCAGTTCTTTCCTACACACTTTCTACTTAACCACATGGTCACATATGGTGCTACTATCACCATGCTGCCCAGTCCATCACAGGGTACTGACCATCACATCATCTTAGGGATCTATAAGAGTCGCTGCCTCAAAAAGGCAGCCAGCATCATCAGAGACCCAGACCACCCTGGACACACTCTCATTTCACTCCTGCCATCGAGAAGAAGGTACAGGAGCATGAAATATGTAATATTCCAAGTTTAGGAGCAGCTTCTTCCCAACAGCCATCAGGCCATTAAACACTCCCAAATAATCTCCAAACTATATGGACTTGGAGGGCAATATTTTTTACTTTGCACGACTATAGTCTATTTATTTATCTGTTTTTTTACAGAGTAAAAAAAGTTGTGCAGCTGCAAGTATGGATTTCATTGTTCTGTTTCGAGACATATGACAATAAAACCCTCTTGACTCTTCTTGACTATCATACAAATGACTGATAGTCAGAGATGGATGCACAGACATATAGTTCGCCAACTATAGAGAGCATCATACAAGGGAAATTGGCAGTAGGATTGTGAAGGTTACAGTTAAAAACAGAGATGATTCTAATTCATGTTTAAACAAGTTACTGTAGGTTGTTCGAGAAGAGCAATATCTAACTCGTTTGAACTAGAGTTGAATTAAAGACACTTCTGCTCAATTATAGACACACCAATTTAATATGATGGTTTCAGCTCCCAAATTGCTTCAGGAGACGGCTCATGTCCAAATTAACTATATGACTGAAGGAACCATATCAAAACACCGACAATAAGATGAAAAACAAATCCATAAAAGCAGTGCCTGCAAGGACTTGCTGATACATTGGTATTTCTGTTCCAACCTCCTAGGCATTGAGTTTAGCTTTTAGTTTAGTTTACAGTTTAGTTTAGATTAGATTACAGCGTGGAAACAGGCCCGTCGGCCCACCGACCAGTGGTCCCCGCATGCTAACACTATCTTACACACACTAGGGACAATTTACGCTTATACCAAGCCAATTAACCTACAAACTTGTACGTCTTTGGAGTGTGGGAGGAAACCGAAGATCTCGGAGAAAACCCACGCGGTCACGGGGAGAACGTACAAATCCCGTACAGACAGCACGCATAGTTGGGTTTGAACCCGGGTCTTTGGCGCCGCAAGCACTGTAAGGAAGCAACTCTACCGCTGCACCACCGTGCCGCCCCAAACTACTAAATACTGGCTTGAAGATCAGTGGATAGTTTTGTTTCCAGTTATACTTCGATAAAGACCTGGGAATGGCACCACAAAGTAGTTGAAGCCTGCACTCAAGGCTGTCGAGGACAATAAATGATGCTGTCCAGAAATGCTGACGTTCTACTAATTTGCCTGGATACCAAACTAGAAGCTAAGGCATGGCAAATCATTGATTGGGACTATATGAGACCTCCATCATAGGTCAGATTTCCTATAACTATTGAACAACGGTGGCCATAATGTTGCCTGCACTTGCATCTATGGAGTACACACTGGTTTGATTGAGAACCTCATTAACCTACTGGAGATGGGTTAATGAAGTTCACAAACAATCACAAGAGGTGAACCTAGCATCCACGTGAGACATATCTAGCTAATTGAGCCACTGCCTCAAGCTACAGAAAGGTTTATACCATGGAAATTCATGTGGCAATGGGAAGCCGGTTTATGGAATGTATCAAAAACAATCTATTGCAATTAATGCTGATTTTCACCTCTGGACAATATGGACAGAAATGGAAGGGTGACTGGGACTGTATAATCAGGAAATATTGTTGCAATCACACATCTCCGTAATATTCCTCATCTCTGTACATTACTCTGCACCATCATTGCCCCCCCACTGTCGGTTCTGTCAGCAAGCTCCAGAAACCTACATTGATCCCATTTTTATTCTCATGCATTGCATCTGCAGACTAGGGGTAATTCACAGCAGCCAATTAATGCACAAAGCCACAGGTTTCAGGGCTGTGGGTGGAAACCAGGGCAACTGGAGGAAACCCAAGCAGTCAGAGGGAGAACGTACAAACTCCGCATAGCAGAAACCAAGATCAGGATTGCACCAGGATCTCTGGCGCCGTGAGGCGGCATCTCTACTAGCTGTGCTACTATGCCACCCTTATCATTTTTGTTGACATCACTGCTGCAATCTTACAGCTGCGCATTATACAACTATAATCAACATCAAAGGAGATCTGTTGTATAATTACAGTAGTATTTGAGTTTTCTGTTTTGTATTTGTGCAAAATTTATTTTGCAGGACAGAATAGGGAACTGGTTCCAGCACAACCCTCTCAAAATGAAACTTCGTTGTGTTGATTCATTACGTTCAGAGAGGATCAAGAAACATTCTAGACTTTATCAGGATAACACCTACACAAGGAGGACTGAGACTGTTAAGAAGCTGGAATGTAAAGCGCCAGTGTAATGCAGTAAGAAACTTTACAACAGAATGCTAAAGTTTAAACGCTTAAGTAGAAATTAAACGATTAGCTGAAGTCAATTTTGGTCTCTTATAGACTGAGACTGGAGAATTATACAAAATGGTAGAGAAATTAACGAACTATTTTGCATGTCTATTCTTTACAGTAAACCTCCTGAAAATAGTACAATATAACAGGACTAGACTAAGGAACACAAAACAATTAGAATGAGTTATAAATTACACCAGAGGAGTTATATTTTACACCAGATAAATTACACCAGATAAATTATCCCACACAGAGATGCCATACGTTAATATGCTCTCTGTGGTGCAGCGGTAGAACGTTGTCAGCAGCTGTTGGGGCAGACCAATCTTTTTTAATGTCCTCAGGAAGAACAATCGTTGCTGTGCCTTCTTGACCAGCGCAGCGGTGTTGGTGGACCATGTGAGGTCCTCTGAAATGTGAGTGCCCAGAAACTTAAAGCTGGACACTCTCTCCACACTTTCCCCGTAAATGGAGATTGGGGCGTATTCTCCAATATGGGACCTCCTGAAGTCAATAATCAGCTCCTTGGTTTTGGAGGTGTTTAGTGACAAGTTGTTATGAGCGCACCAGTCCGCCAGGTTCTGCACCTCCGCTCTGTATTTTGTTTCATCACCGCTGGTGATCAGCCCAATTACTGTTGTGTCGTCTGCAAACTTCACGATGATGTTGGTGTCGAATGCAGGGACACAGTCGTGAGTGAAGAGGGAGTAGAGCATGGGGCTTAGTACACAGCCCTGTGGTCTGCCGGTGCTCAGGGTGATAGTGGAGGACAGGTGCGGGCCCAGTCTCACTGCCTGCGGTCGCTCCGTCAGAAGGTTCAGGATCCAATCGCATATCGGCGAGCTGAGGCCTAGCTGGTGGAGTTTGGTGGTGAGCTTGGTGGGGATGACCGTATTGAATGCAGAGCTATAGTTAATGAAGAGCATCCTCACATACGTGCCCTGTCTGTCCAGGTGAGTCAGGACAGTGTGAAGAGCCAGAGAGATGGCATCCTCTGTTGATCTATTTGCCCTGTATGCAAATTGATGGGAGTCCAGTGAGGCAGGGATGCTGGATTTGATATTGGAGAGGACCAGCCTTTCGAAGCACTTCATTGGGATTGGAGTTAGGGCAACCGGGCGGTAGTCGTTCAGGTTGGTGACTTTGGACTTTTTCGGCACCGGCACTATGGTGGCTGTTTTCAGGCACTTGGGGACCGTTGCCAGAGATAGAGACAGATTGAAGATTCTCGTGAATACCTCCGCCAGCTGTACAGCACAGTCCTTTAGTACCCTTCCCTGGACTCCATCCGGGCCTGCAGCCTTGCGTGGATTGATCCTACGCAGAGCGCACTGTACCTCCTGAGTGCTCAGTGTTAAGGCCTGTCCCTCCGCCATGGCCGGGGTTATTCCACGCCTGGTGGTGTTGCCAGTTTCGAAGCGGGCAAAGAAGGTGTTTAACTCGTTGGCCAGTGTGATATCACCGTGGGGGCAGGCGGGGCTGCTCTGGTAGTCGGTGATGTCCCTGACACCCTGCCACATGCTTCTGGTGTCCGCGGTGTTGAAGTGGTCTTCCACCCTTTGCCTGTGGATGTCTTTGGCCTTTTTTATGCCTCTGTTCAGGTTCGACCTGGCCGCACTGTAAGCAGAAGTGCCCCTGGATTTAAAGGCATTGTTGCGTGCCCTTAGCATATCCTGAACCTCCTTGTTCATCCAGGGTACGGAGGCGGAGAGGAGAGCTCTTCAGCCCGTCGTGCACAGAGCGCAGAGGATCATTGGGACAGAGCTACCAGCCTTGGAGGGCATCTACCACACACGGTGCCTCAGGAAGGCCGTCAGCATCCACAAGGACTCATCACACCCTTGTAACGGACTGTTTGAACTACTTCCCTCCGGCAGACGTTACAAGGCCTTCTACGCCCGAACCTCCAGACTCAGAAACAGCTTTATCCCAAGAGCTATAGCAGCTCTGAACCGGCCCTGCTGAGTGCCCCCCCCCACCCCCCCTGGACAGTCTCCCTCGGATGGTCACGTCACTCAGCTTGCTTATTTATTTATTTTACTTTTCTTGTACATGGGTGGAGCTGCATACTAAATCTCGTTGCATTGACGTGCAATGACAATAAAAGATATATTATTATTATTATTATAATGGCATGAAAAGTAGTACATCTCCATGGCCTGATGTCCTGCACCACAGCTTTCTAAAGGAGGTTGTTTATGTACTGACTGTGATCTTACAATAGGCCACGGATTCGACAAAGAATTACACCAAGTGTAATCTCACCATTAAAAAAAAAAGCAGAATAAAAGAAAACAATAGATTAGGGAAAATGCCGGGAGAAAGATGAATGCAGTCAAGGCTTCAAGGGGATATACGCAGATTACGTGAATGGGCAATGACGCAGCAGATGGAATATATTGTGGACAAATACAAATTTTGGAAGGTGGTAGATAGTCAAAGTCTTTTTTAAATGGTTAAAGATTGAATTATGTTGCAGTACAGAGGGACTTGGATGCCCTTGTACATCAATCATGAACATACAGCAAACAATTAACAAGGCCAACATAATATTAGTCTTTATTGCAAGGGGATTCGAGCACAAGATGTATTATTACAATTATATAGGACTCTGGTGAGATTGCACCTGGAATCTTGCATGCTGATCTGGCCTCTCACCCAAGAAAGGAGAGACTTACAAGTGAGTGTGTGACAGAAAGGTTTACTAACAAGAAATGATGGCCAATGAAGATTCAACAGATTGGTTCCTGGGAAGACCGGTTTGAAATACAAAGAACCATTGAGTAGACTTGGACCGAAGTCGATGTTTTAATGAGATCACTTCTCATTTTGAGTTGACTTGGACCTGTGTATGTTTGAATGCGATCACCTTGGCAATTTTTAAGTTCAGGTGAATGAGAGGTGATTTCAATAAAACATACTAGATTCTAGAGGGGAATGGCAGGGTAGATGTAGGGTTGATATTTCTCCTGGTGTGAGTGTTTAGAATTAGGAGTTGGCTGCTCAGGACAAAGATGAAATGTATTCACCTATAACGCAGTGAACCTTTGGACAGATCCACGCAAGAGGGGTGTGGAGGCTCAGTCATTGAGAACAGATATGGACGGACCACGGGTGGAGGGGGAAATAATGTCCATTATTGCTGATTGACCGCTATAACTGAGTCAGAGATTCGCTCCTAGAAGTCAACTTTGACTTTGACTCATGCCGTGAACCAACAAGTTGTTTTCAAATACAACGTTTTAAAAAAAAATAAAAAAATGTTTTATTGCAGCAAGCTGAAAAAACTAAGGGCTGTTTGTTGCACTGTTTAATTGAGTATCATTGCATGAGTGTTGATTGAAGCAATTGCTTGTCAACGTCCATGACTTCGCGCAGTGTAACTAACAGCCTGAGTTCTTAAAGAGACAGTGGTGTCTGATTACTGAGGGGACATGCCATTTGCCATAACCAAAATCAAATATAAAGAGGTCTGGAAATACTAAGGGTAGACTGTATATTCAAAGCAAAGACTGCTGGATTTTGAAATATTCAGTGAATACAATATAAGGATATGGCTCTGAAGAGGGTCCTGACCTGAGTCATGTTCCCCAGAGATAACACCTGACCCGTGAGTTATGAGGATATGGCATTTGTGAAAGAATGTGGTTCTGAGGTAAAAGATCAGCCATTATCTTGGAGAGAAGGCAGGAGAATTCACTGCGTTATCTTGGAGAAACGGCAGCAGACAGTCAGGGTGGGCAGTAGGACATCAAAAACCATAACCGTGAGCACTGGCTCGCCCCAAGGCTGTGTCCTAAGCCCCCCGCTGTTTAGTCTGCTAACACACGACTGTACTGCTAGACTCAACAACAACTTCATCAACAAGTTCGCTGATGACACAACAGTGGTGGGTCTCATCAGTGACAATGATGAGTCAGCTCACAGGATGGTGCAAATCCCACAACCTCATTCTCAACGTGGGAAAAACTAAGGAGATGGTGGTTGACTTCAGGAGGGCGGGAAAACAACACCATACACCTCTGCACATCGATGGAGCTGATGTGGAAAGGGTCAACAGCGTGAAGTTCCTAGGACTCCACCTGTCAGATGACCTGACGTCCACGACCAACACCACAGCACTGGTCAAGAGAGCCCAGCAGCGACTACACCCTCTCCGAAGACTACGTAAAGCAGGTCTCCCCAATACACACCTACGAACTTTTTATAGGGGGACAATCGAGAGCACATTAACCTACGGCATTACTTCCTGGTTCGGGAGCTGCAAGGCGTACGAACGGCACCAACTAGACAGGATTGTGAAGACCGCCAGCAGGATTATTGGTGCTCCACTCCCTTTCCTGCTGGACATATACAGGAAGAGATGTATCAGCAGAGCCATCTCCATCATCAAAGACCCCTACCACCCATCGCATCACATATTCTCCATCCTGCCATCTGGGAAGAGGTACCGGAGCATTAGGTGCAAAACCAGCAGGATGCTCCTCAGCTTCTTCCCGCAGGTTATAAGACTGATAAACGGACTTTGTCCCCTGCCAAAGTATCGTGCACCAACCACCAACCTGGACACACTGCAGCAGAGCCACTGTCGTGCCGCTGCCGATCGGAACGCCTGTTGATGTTTAGTAGAGTGTTAATTTGTTCATGATATATGTATTTTCACTTCTATTTATTTTTCACTGCACACTGAAATGGACACTGGTTGAGGAACGTTTTTTTGTTTCCTCTGGGTATGCGAATACTCAGGAAATGACAATAAAGATATATAATACAATACAATACAATACAGAATGGGGTTGAGAGGGAAATTCAGTCATGATTGAATGGAGGAGTAGACTCGATGGGCTAAATGGCCTAATTCTGCTCCTGTTACTTTAAACTTATGAATGGTGGATCGAGAATGACGGGCTACGCCTGATTGTGCTCCTTTTTATAAAACTGGGCAACATTTTTTCCTACAGTTCACATCTGACATTGAGACTGCTAAACACTATGTCCCATGGGCAAATGGAAACAGTGTGAATGAACCAAATGAAAAATAGTTTCACGAGTGACTATGGTGATGATGACATAGTGTAGCCCAGGTTCATCAACAACACCTTGTATTTAGATAGTGCCAGTTACATGAAAAATACCCGAAGATGCCTCACAGAAATTTTCAGAAACAATATTTGACTGAAGACGACCAAAGGCAAACAAGGGCAGGCAACCAGATATCAAGTCACAGAGGTATGCCTAAAGGAATATCATAATGAAAGTTACAGGTAGGAAAGTCAAAGAGTTCATGAAGGGAATTTCAGAGCTGAGCACCTCCGAGTTTCATACATTTTAAGCTATAATATTAAAGAGTTAAGTTCTAATAGGTTGTCTTAGTAAAACTGAAAATATTACCAATTTTTCTTTATTTCACCGGAACTGAATTTTCCTGATTTTTCTCTCCTCAATCCCAAATATTATACTTTTTCTCACAGAGAGTTGTGAGTCTGTGGAACTCTCTGCCTCAGAGGGCGGTGGAAGCCGGTTCTCTGGATACTTTCAAGAGAGAGCTCGATAGGGCTCTTAAAGATAGCGGAGTCAGGGGATCTGGGGAGAAGGCAGGAACGGGGTACTGATTGGGGTATTGATCAGCCATGATCACATTGAATGGCGGTGCTGGCTCAAAGGGCCGAATGGCCTACTCCTGCACTTATTGTCTATTAACCGCTTTGAAACATTCATCTAGTCTAAATCATCAAATAATCTGCTTTGTGAGACTTTGGGCAGCCGAGAACTAATTACAGAAAATAATTTCTGTAAACACAGCTGAAATTTCCACAGGAAAAAATAATTGAGGATTATGTTCAATTCTACTGAGATGAGGCTGTTTCACCGATTCACAGGGGGGGGGGGGGGGGGGGAGAAAAATCGCTCAACGATACTTTCCACCCAATGGATTTTCTTCACCTACCAAACAAATGTCTTGTTTTGGAGAGGGTGGAGTTTCACAGAAATAAATCAAACCGGATATTAAATAAATATATATATTGATATTAAATAAACCTGATAAAAATAAATCAATTACCTGATATTGTGAAGCAGCAAGTTTTGTGCAACATTTTAATAACTTTATTTGACACGCACTTAAGGCGTTATTGTCATTTGCAAAAAAGATCTTGCCAAGGCATTCTCTGTCAAAATGTTTAAGAAGGAACTGCAGATGCTGGAAAATCGAAGGTAGACAAAAATGCTGGAGAAACTCAGCGGGTGAGGCAGCAACTATGGAGCGAAGGAAATATGCAGTGTTTCGGGTCAAAACCCTTCTTCATGTTTTGCTTTAGTATTTAATAAAAAAACACTTTAAGAACTCAGGCAATCATCTCAGCACGGAGTACACTGAATAACAGATATTGCACCTCTTGTGCTCCCAAGGAATCTGTGCTACAGGCAGAGGTGCTATATTATCTGTGTTAGCTGCAGTGACATTTCATATTGATGAAGAATATGTAGTTCACTGAATCTCACATGTGGGTGGTTATGCATCAGCATGAAATTTAACAGCTTTGTTGGCAGAAAATTTGTTCTTATTTCCTGCTGAACCTTTTCTTAAAAATAGCACGGTAACTGCTGTGCCTATCCAGCATGAAGCAGGAACAGCGTCGACAAAGGGCTTGCATTGCGTGTGCATGTTACACCTGCGACAGCTTCACCTAATCACCTTCATTCTAGCCAAGATAAAACTAACATAACTAATTGAAGAAGGACCCCAACCCAAAACCTTCATTACCCTCCATAATGTATGGGACAAAGACCCATCATTCATTTATTTGCCTCTGTACTCCACAATTTGAGATTTGTAATAGAAAAAAAATCACATGTGGTTAAAGTGCACATTGTCAGATTTTAACAAAGGCCATTTTTATACATTTTGGTTTCACCATGTTGAAATTACAGCAGTGTTTATACATAGTCCCCCCCATTTCAGAGCACCATAATGTTTAGGACACAGCAATGTCATGTAAATGAAAGTGGTCATATTTAGTATTTTGTTGCATATCCTTTGCATGCAATGACTGCTTGAAGTCTGCGATTCATGGACATCACCAGTTGCTGGGTGTCTTCTCTGGTGATGCTCTGCCAGGCCTGTA
This sequence comes from Malacoraja senta, assembly GCA_038087875.1. Taxonomy (NCBI): domain Eukaryota; kingdom Metazoa; phylum Chordata; class Chondrichthyes; order Rajiformes; family Rajidae; genus Malacoraja; species Malacoraja senta. The sequence continues at coordinate 119,237 of JAXLNO010003436.1, forward strand.
TTGCAGCCATCTTTAGCTTATGGTTTTAAAGGAACTGCAGATGCTGGAAAATCGAAGGTACACAAAAATGCTGGAGAAACTCAGCGGGTGCAGCAGCATCTATGGAGCGAAGGAAATAGGCAACGTTTCGGGCCGAAACCCTTCTTCAGAAATAAATGCTAGCATTGAGTTTGCTTTCTTTACTACCAATTTGACTTGCAGGTGAACTTTTTGGGAATCTTGCACCAGCACTCTCAAGTCCCTTTGCATCGATTTCTGGATTATCTTCCCATTTAGAAAATAGTCCACGCCTTTATTCCTACTACTAAAATGTATGACTCCACACTTTGCTACACTATATTCCATCTGCCACTTCTCTGCCCACTCTCCCAACCTGTCCCAAGTCCTTCTGCAGAGACCTGCTTTCTCTACACTACCTACCATTCCACCTATTTTCGTATCATCCGCAAACTTGGCCCCAAAGCCTTCAATCCCCTCGTACAAATCATTAATATACACGAGGCATCCCTCATGCAAGGCACCACTTTGCAGTTTGTATAGTAAAAACGATGATGTATTTTAGTTTCATGCTGTTAAGATCAGGACGAAAGTGTTGCCAACTAATTTGGAATTTATTTTTTGTCTACATTACATGGAGGTGCCGGCTGTATAATTTAGCATTAGTAAGTAGTGAAGTTGGTTAAATTAAATCTGTATTTCTTGTTATCAAACCTAGGATGCATAAAAATTGCAGGCTCTCCAATGGTATGACTCTTGCAACAGATTGGAACATAAGGCAGGTATACAGACAATTAAAGGCAAGGGGATCATGGCAGATTTAGTGCCCTGAAGGACGCGAGGAAAACAAATGGATTTTTACAACAATGAGATTTATTTAATTACTTAAATTTAAATGCTCCAAGTGCTGAGGTGGGATTCACAACTGTACCTTTAGATCAATAGACAATAGGTGCAGGAGTAGGCCATTCGGCCCTTCGAGCAAGCACCGCCATTCAATGAGATCATGGCTGATCATCCCCAATCAGTACCCCATTCTTGCCTTCTCCCCATATCCCCTAACTCTGCTATTTTTAAGAGCCCTATCTAGTTCTCTCTTGAAAGCATCCAGAAAACCTGCCTCCACCGCCCTCTGAGGCAGAGAATTCCACAGACTCACCACTCTCTGTGAGAAAAAGTGTTTCCTCGTCTCCGTTCTAAATGGCCTACTCCTTATTCTCAAACTGTGGCCCCTGGTTCTGGACTCCCCCAACATCGGGAACATGTTTCCTGCCTCTAGCGTGTCCAAACCCTTAACAATCTTATATGTTTCAATGAGATTCCCTCTCATCCTTCTAAACTCCAGGGTATACAAGTCCAGAGTAAACTCTCCAAATCTTTCGTGCCAAGCCCAATAAGTTAAACACTACTCATAATCAGAGAAGAACGGCAGCGGTGGCGCAGCGGTAGAGTTGCTGCCTTATAGTGCTTGCAGCGGCGGAGACCCGGGTTCGATCCCGACTACGGGTGCTGTCTGTACGGATTTTTGTACGTTCTCCCCATGACCGTGTGGGTTTTCCCAGAGATCTTTGGTTTCCTCCCACACTCCAAAGACGCACAGGTTTGTAGGTTAATTGGCTTGGTATAAGTGTAAATTGTCCCTAGAGTGTGTACGTTAGTGTTATTGTAGCAGGGTTCGCTGGTCGGCGCTGACCCGGTGAGCCGAAGGGCCTGTTTCCGCGCTGTATCTCTAAACTAAACTAAACAAAAAAAAGGAAGGTGGGGTTGGAGTGTGGGATGGGGTCAGGAAGTTGGGCCCTGGTGCAGAGAAGGACCTTACATTCTAGTGCCGAGGCCTTCACTCGAGCTAGTTATTGTTTTCTTGCTAGTACTGAGGTGCTCTACCGTGCGAAGTTAAAACAACAGAGGTTTTGCACTCGATCGAGAACTTAATTGTCCTGAGAACTCCTTGGTTTCAACTGCAAAGCAGTAACAACAATATTGTTTAAGAAGAGATAGATTTGATTTGACGTCTGGTTATTCACGCAAGGATCAAACTCCATGTTGGCCTTAACTGAAGAGCAAAGCTTCAGCAAAAATGAAGGAAAACCAATATCCTCTCTTTCTTTTGATCTTCCTCAATTGAGTGGATACTAAAGACAAACCTGAGATCAGCAATGGTGAAAAGATCCAATAAATAAATAACCTTCTAATTTCAATGTTTAAGAAAGAACTGCAGATGCTGGAAAAATCGAAGGTAGACAAAAATGCTGGAGAAATTCAGCGGGTGAGGCAGCATCTATGGAGCGAAGGAATAGGTGACGTTTCGGGTCGAGTCCTCGACCCGAAACGTCACCTATTCCTTCGCTCCATAGATGCTGCCTCACCCGCTGAGCTTCTCCAGCATTTTTGTCTACCTTCTAATTTCAATGATAACATTACAGTAGGCACAGCCTACATCTCAATTCACAGTACCCGCGAGGAGCTAGGACGTAGAAAGCAATGCCCTTGGTGGTTCATTCTACCAATTTCCTCTCCATTACAAGGATCGTATGAGCTGCATTCTCTTTTCTCTGGCCTTTGAAACTAGAAGAATATTCTATGCAGATACTGTATAAACATGAATATTATTCGAGTCTGAAGAAGGGTCCCAAACCAAAACGTCACCTGGTCATGTTCTCCAGAGATGCTGCCTGACCCAGAGTTACCCAGCACTTTATGTCCTTTTCTGTCAAGCAGCATCATCAGTTCCTTGTTTCTATAGTACTACTGTTCTCTTCGGCAGTCCACCAACACACCAGTATGTTGTGCCACAATGCCACCCAGAGGATTACGCATTCTAGTGAAACTCCATTCCCAGAACCTTCTCATATCAACGGCTTAACATTACAGCAGATTCATAATAGATAAATTGAATAATTTGGGAGTTTCAGTAGCTCTGAAATGGTATGTGCCTCACCCTGTACATTTTAGGAGGACACAAAAAGCTGGAGTAACTCGGTGGGACAAGCAGCATATCTGGAGAGAAGGTACAGGTGACGTTTTGGGTAACCCGAGATGCTACCTGTCCCGCTGAGTTACGCCAGCTTTTTGTGTATATCTTCAGTTTAAACCAGCATCTGCAGTTCCTTCCTACAAATTTTAGGACCCCTGATTTGGGGCCTCTCTGGGAG
>JAXLNO010003436.1:122585-168372 GCA_038087875.1 Malacoraja senta
ATTGAATTTCAGTCATATAGCAAGATTTTGTACAGACATAAAAACTACTAAAAAAGACACACAGTGCTGAGTAACTCAGCGGTCAGGCAGCATCTCTGGAGAATATGGTTAGGTGACATTTCAGGACGAACTGGAGAAGGATCTGAAGAAGGGTCCAAAATCGAAATGTGACCTATTTTTGTTGCCTGAGCAGCTAAATTACTCCAGCACTTTGTGTCTTTTTTTGTAAACCAGCACCCATGTCCAAAAATTCCAAATCTCGTTCTATAAGAATTACAGATCAATGATCTAAACTTGGGTGACAAACAATTCTCATTGGTATGCATTGGATCATTTTATTGCAATAAATTGAATAATATGATACAGAAGCGACAGCATGGATAAGACACTGATAGGGGTTATGTTGCTGGTTTAACCCAACATTCACTGTAATCCTGACCCAAAACATCGCCTGTCAATTCTCATCTGAGATGCTGCCTGACCTAGTGAATTATCCAGCACTTGGAGGTTTACACATTTATATTTATTTATTTACGTGGCAGAAAGAACAAAAACTCTGATGAGGTGGAGGGCCGTTCCTCCTTGTGAAAAACGTACTCCCTCTTTCATTTGTTCACATTTGTAGTATGGTACGGTATATTATGCATGTAGGAAGGAACCTGCAGATGCTGGTTTAAACTGAAGATAGACACAAAAAGCTGGAGTAACTCAGCGGGACAGGCAGCATCTCTGGAGAGAAGGAATGGGTGACGTTTCAGATCGAAGAGTCTGTAGAAGGGTCTCGTCCTGAAACGTCACCCATTAATTCTCTCCAGAGATGCTGCCTGTCTCGCTGCCTGTCCCGCTGAATTACTCCAGTATATTTTGCGTGGTCACTTTGATTTCTTTTTCTCATGTTGAAAGAAGCATTAAGGTAGTTGTTTAATACTGCTCAAACATCAAGAAATTCTAGTGCCGGGAAAATTGAACGGTTTTATAAAATCAGGCAGCAATTCCTCTGCAGAACTCTTCCCGACATCATTGCAACCAAGAGCGATTTATTGAAGTCAAAGCCAATCTCTTCAACCAGGCATAATTCTAGCACTGAACACTGACAGCTGAACAGCATGAATAAGTACAATGGGAGAAAAGAGGTATTAAAATCTCAATTAAATATTGGGGCATTTTACACTATGCTTCCTAAATGAGAAGACTGAATCCAGTTGCAGTGAATTCCACTTTAAGATAGACTCACTTATCTGAACTAGGTACTTTCCATTCATGTGTGGCTCAGTACATCAGCACTCAGGCTGTCTAACCAGTGCAATACCAGGCGAGGTGCTTGACATGCAATTGATGCCTCTTCACATAAAAAAAAATCAGTAACATGGCATCTCTTGCATGCAGACTCAGTAGAATATTTCTGTATACTTTGCAAATGCGAGGATGTGCTTAGGTGTGGCAATACTGTACTCGGTCGACTGTATGTAAGAAAATAATTTCACTGGGCATTTGCACATGTGGCAATAAAATTGAACCATTACTTGTTAAGGATAAAACTATTAGGTTCCACACTCCTCTGTTGTACGTGATTTAACTGCATTTTGAATATGTTGGCGGCATATTCGAATGCATATGAAAAGAAATTGAAAAATACAAATCCTGTTTACTGGTATTTCATGTTTATAAAATGGAGTTTACTTTAGATTTACAGTATGGAACCGGGCACTTTGGCCCAATGAGTCCACGTTGACCATTGATCACCCGTTCACACTAGTTCTATGTTATTCCACTTTCTCATTCACTCCGTACGCACTAAGGACACTTTTTATAGAGGTCCAATTCTTCTACAAAGCTGCACGTCTTTACAATGTGGCAGGAAACCGGAGCACCCAGAGGAAACCCTTGTGGTCACTTGTGGAGAATGTGAAAACTCCACACGTATATACAGCAGCCGTGATCAGGATTGAACCTGTGTTTCTGTCGCTGCGAGGCAGCAGCTCTACCAGTGACACTACTCTGCCGTCACAATTCTAATAATTTCACCTTAAATCTTTGGAAAGGTTCAATGGAGAAGAGTTATGGGCAATATTATTCAAGACGAGATGAACTATTGGTAAATATCAATGTAATTTGGTTATTCTGACAAATTCCTCTTTGACCTAACTTTTGGTCAGTTTTCATCGTACCTAACTCTGTGGCTTGATAATGGTCCTCAGAAGCACCTCGGTATGCTTTGTAATGTTAGAAATGCTATGTCAGTTTGTGTTGCTATTGGTCTCAAGACATGGTTTGTTTATCTCTGTACCACCCACTCCCCTGACATCAGTCTGAAGAAGGGTATCGACCCGAAACGTCACCCATTCCTTCTCTCCAGAGATGCTGCCTGTCCCGATGAGTTACTCCAGCATTTTGTGTCTACCTTCGATTTAAACCAGCATCTGCAGTTCTTTCCTCCACATGGCTGGCACCACCTTACACTTGGGAGGGGCATAGTTGTAAATTGCCAGACTGCATCGCATTAACATGGACATCATTTAAAAAGCGAGATAATAAGATCAGCACAATATTTTATCCATACAAAGAAAGATGAAATTGATGTTAAGTTCAGAGTTTATAGATATTGCATGGAAGCCGGCCCTCCGAGTCCATGCTGATCACCAATCACCTGTTCACACCAGTACTATGTTATCCTATTTATTATAATATTACATTATTAATGTATTAAAAAATAAATGTGTTTTTGAAAGAGTATCACTATCGTTCAGTATTTGGGATCCAAACAAGCACAAACATTTATTCATAGTCAGGCTCTTCTGAATGTGGTTTAAAAAAAAACGTGTGTCATAAGGGGTTAATATTTGTGTGTGGTCTAGTTGTGTTTTAGTGATATGTTATTGCTTTACAAACCTGCACAGGAAGTTCCACCCTGAACTGTAAATCTTTACAGGAAAACAGCACAATGAGGAATTCAGAAGAGACTTATGATGATGGTTACCACAGCTGCAGCAATACTTTCTACCGCACTGCTGCATGTGTGTCATTGCATCCTAGCCAAACTGTATTTAGTTTCACATTCTAACAATAAGTGTATGTGACACCAGTACACAGGCGTCCCTACTTAGGGGGTAGTGGGCACTTGTTTTCACTTCCTGGATGAGGTGGGGGCAGAACAAACCAAGGTCAATGGTCTATACAATTCAAGCTGAACAGTTCACAGGCGCATTCAGGATGCATGTAGGTTTGGCTCTGACACATGAAATGGTTCCCACCCCCTCGCCTCGACAGATAGCAGAGGCCCTTTGGTCAGCAGGAGAACAATTTCTTTCTCGACCCGAAACGTCACTCATTCCTTCTCACCAGAGATGCTGCCTGTCCCGCTTAGTTACTCCAGCTGTTTGTGTCGATCTTTGGTTTAAACCAGCTTCTGCAGTTCCTTCTTAAAACAATATCCCAGTACACAATATAATAAGGGAGGACAAGGGGTGGGAAGAAATCATGTTTTTGTCATTAACAAATCATCGGTAGCAAGGAAGGTAAATTCAATTCTAGGACTGGAATACGAAAACAGAGATGTAATGCTGAGGCTCTGTAAGGCGATGGTTAGGCTGCATTTGGAGTACTGTGAGCAAATCTGTGCCTCATATCTGAGGAAGGATGTGCTGGCTCTGGAGAGGGTACAGAGGTTTACAAGAATTATTCCAGGAATGAGTGGGTTAACATATGAGCGTTTGACAGCACTGGGCCTCTTCGCTGGAGTTTAGAAGGTTGAGGGGGGACCTCACTGAGACTTACAGAATAATGAAAAGCATAGATAGAGAGGATGTGGAAAGGATGTTTCCACTTGTGGGTGGGTCGAAGACCAGAGGTCATAGCCTCAGAATTAAAGGGCGCTCCTTCAGAGGAGCCCTTTATCTGTCCACCATTTGCCCTTGGCCTTATCCAACTAAAGACCCCACTCCATTCCCCAATCCCCCATATCCCCAGGAGCTAGTCAATAAGGATGCTGCTTCAACGGCTTATACAATTTGCGATCTTGCTCCAATAACTTCCCTTTGGCGTATTTTAGGGCACATACCCTCAGATTATTTTCACATTTTGTAACAAGACTTTTATTTGTTTTACAGGGGAGTAATTTCAGTGGAAGGAATGGAGAATCTACAAACCAGTTTGGCTGCAGGAGAACAAGAAGAGTTTTGTAGCAACAAGCCTCTCCATCTCTGAAATTAGGAATTGGTGCCTCTATTCAAAAACTGCTTGTGTTTGTAATGGGAGGAAGGCACAGACTGGGAGAGGATCTGGTGTCTCTGTACTACTGCACTGGCTCGTTTAACAAAATAAGCTGTGTTGGCCATTTAGTTCTTACCTACACATTTGGCCATTTATAAGCCAACAGCCAGTGGGTAGACTTTAATAATGATGGTAGTAGCATGAAGATAGCATTTACTTGCCATCTGAGTCTTGTATTGGATGCAAGTAAAGATTTTCTTGCTATTTATTTTGGGGGATTTTGACATCGCTGGCAAGGTCAGCATTTATTGTCAATAGGAAGGAGATGGTGAGTTGCATTCTTGCACTGCTGTAATATTCTGGTGAGGGTACGTGTATGGAGCACTTGGAGTGAGACTCCAGAATTTAAACCATGTATTATTGAAGGGATGATGCAGTATTTCCAAATCAGGATATTGTACAACTTGGAGGGGAAAATGCAAATGGAGGTGTTCCCACGTGTCTGTAGCTCTTGCCCTCCTTGGTACGTGAGATTGCCGGTGTGAGAAGTGTTATTGAATAGGCCAAGCAAGCAACTGCAGTGCACTATGTAGTTGCTTTACACTGCAGCCATTGTGTGCCAAGAATGAAGGAATATAAGTGCAAGGCTAAGAGCTGTGAAAGGCCCCATGCTATCTTCAGGGCATTGATGCCAAGCTTTCAAGTGCATTAATGCAGCCAAGTTATAAGTATCAGATGCTTAACACAGTGCATTGCTGGAAATGCAGATGGTTTCCCCAACTTTGCCTTTGTAACAACACCATTCGACTTTTGTTAGCACTGAGTTGAGTACAGAGCTGGCTTTCCATCCCTCAGTTTGCAAGAGCCATTGCAAATTTCTTCGAGAACCTTTGCTGTTCTTTTCCAAATAGAATATCCCTAATCTCATTAAATGGAGCAGCAAGATTTTTAATGCTGCCTCAGCGAATAGTGGAATTCTGTGCAGGAATTAACATTTGGCCAGTGTACAGCATACCGGAACATTTAAGTTACTGCCAGCATTTGCAGTCCCAATTTCTTAATCTTATACTGTTTCCATTGAACTAAATTATCTATTTATCTATTAACAAATTAATTGATGTCGACAAATCTATTTAAGAAGGAACTGCAGATGCTGGCTGGGTCTCGACCCGAAACGTTGCCTATTTCCTTCACTCCATAGATGCTGCCTCACCCGCTGAGTTTCTCCAGCATTTTCGTCTACCTTCGACAAATCTATTGATCGCCCCATTGTTCGGAAACACTTGAAACTTCACACAGAGCACTCACTACATGCAGCATACACACTCATTCTTTCCTTTCCCTAAAGTTCACCTTACACAGGAGCATAATGGTTAAGTTACTGGTCACATTTCCAGAAGCCTAGACTATGCATCCAAGGACAAGGGTTTGAATTCCACATTGGCAGCTGAGGAATTAAAAATCAAATAAATATATATGGAATAAAAGAAACCGGTATCAAGTAACTAGTACTGATGGCCATGAAAATGTCAGATTGTCATAAACTCCTGGTTTGCTCATGTTCTTCAACAAAGGCCATTTTCTATCTTTACCCAGTTTGTCGACATGTGAACACAAAGTGCTGGAGTAACCCAGCAGGTCAGGCAGCATCTCTGGAGGAAAAGGATAGGTGATGTTTCGGGTTGGGACACTTTTTCATATTGAAGAAGGGTCTCGATCAGAAACGTCACGTACCCCTGCCCTCCACAGATACTGCCAGGCCTACTGTGCTACTTCAGCACTTGGTATTCTAGGCAAGATTCCAGCATCTGCAGTTCCTTGTGGCTGCATGCGAGTTCAGACCCACCAAAGTGGGTGTTTAAATGCATTCTGAATTGCTACAAAGCCAGTGGGCAGTAGGGAATGGAAAATGCAGGCTTTGCCATATATGTCCATGTCCCGGGAAGACATAAATAAATAAACTAATGTCGTTTGGAGAGATGCCCAATAGTTAAAAACAAACAAAACTCACACATTTTAGGATTTGAACATGAGATCAGTACTTTACTGAGCTGGAGATTTTCCAGCTAGCCGCAGTAATCTGCAATTGTTCCAACTTAAAATATTCCTGACTGCCAAATAGAGTTTGGGATTTTCCTGTATAACTCAGTAACTCTTTGAAACAGTGGCTGAACCATCAGGGAATCTTAAAGGACCAAGAGTAAGGGGAGTGAAAAATCAAGATGGACTGCAATGTCAGTAGTTAGCAAAGAATAAGTCTAGAGAGGAAGAGGGGCCAAAGCAGAAGATCCAAGCGGATTGAAATTCTGGAGATGGAAGGATCCACAATCTAGGGTGAAGACTCTGGGCAAAAGAAATGGGCATGGAGGTAGAAGAAGAGTCCCAATGTCACCTCAGGCTGGGAGTTCATTAGGATGGGGTTACGGGTAGATGAGAGCTCGGTTGAGGATTGATCATTTGGGATCAAAAAGGATGAAGATCAAAAGGATGGTGAAAATATGGCAGGGAGTGCGGCCTAGTGGAGGGGAAGAAAGTTCAGGATGGCAATTTTAATTCAAAAGCTGTTGGAGCTCACGGGTTTTCACATCTGAGAGGAAGGAAGAATTCTGACAGCTGCAGCACCAAGTGCCGCAGAAAATAATGATCTAAATTAGATGTTCCAATAAGCTGCTAGTCATTTCAAAACCATTAATTTTTGAAAGGTCTGCAGCAAACCTTGTCACATTTATCTGCAGATCTCAGACTTTCAAATTTCAGTGCCTCTTGTTTCCTCTCCCTGATTTTCCAGCAGATCTGTATAAAGGACAATCATTCTGAATTCACACCTCCATACTTTACCTTCTATACCTTCCTGGTTTCAAAATCCCATCTCCTATCACTTGCACTTCTCTCAGTAAACAAATGCCTCAAAATTCAATTGCAAAATGCAAGTTTTTTCAACATTATTCAAACGAAAATCAATTTTTCCACAAGTGAACCGTCAATAAAAAATTAGTTCTTAAAAAGTGTTTCTGCATCATTTGAAACGCTTGACGGCATCTTCTATCATAGATCGCCTATGCAAGCTGTGTAAGAAGGAAATGCAGATGCTGGTTTACACCGAAGATAGACTCAAAATGCTGGAGTAACTCATCAGGTCATGCAGCATCTCTGGAGAAAAGGAAGAGGTGATGTTTCAGATCGAGACCCTTCATCAGACCTGACGTCTGGTGAAGGGTCTCCACCCAAAATGTCACCTATTACTTTTCTCCAGAGATGCTACTGACCTGCTGAGTTACTCCAGCTTTTCGTGTCTACCTGTGCAGCCTTCTCTTTGCCACATTCCTTTCGGAGGACTGCAAAGCAACTGGGACCAAGTTTCCCTGCGGACATTGGCAACATGGTTTAGCAGTGCAGTGCCAGACCATGATCCCTAGAAGTAACATTTTATCAAATTCCTTTCTTCCCCCATTGCCCTCAAACATTAATTCCAGACCCCAAAACCCACAAATGCACAAAAGACTGTAAGACCAGCACTACCTCATCTCAAGAATACAAAATTTAGTCTTTAGACTTCAGTGATAGAACGCAGAAATAGGCCCTTCGGCCCACCGAGTCTGCGCCCCGCACACTAGCACCATCCTACACACAAGGGACAATTTACAGTTTTTTAAAACTGAAGGAATTAACTTACAAACATGTACGTTTTGGGAGTGAGGGAGTAAACTGGAGCAGCCAGAGAAAACCCACACGGTCACAGGGGGAACGTACAAACTCAATACAGACAGCACCCATGGTCAGGATCGAACCTGGGTCTCAGGCGCTGTAAGGCAACACTCTACCAATGCGCCACTGTGCCACCCACGATTTATTCTACCTGTCTCTGGGAGCAAGTTGTGCAGACCTCTACATTGTAATAAATTCGATATTGGCTTTCTGAATTTTGCCACTCCAAATTAAGATGAAAACCTCTTACCATTACTGAAAATGAGCCTTATCTCATAAGTTAACAGAAAACGCCACAAACTGCTGGAGTAACTCTGCAGGTCAGGCAGCATCTCTGGAGAACATGGATAGATGAAGTCGAAACCCTTATTCTCTTCACAAGTACCAGTTTTCATGCAATAGATTTTATTGCATCATAATGTCAGAAGTGGAAATGTTCACCAGTGACTGCACAATGTTCAACTTCATTTGCAATGCCTCAGTAAATTAAGTAGTCTATAAATTCATACAATAGTGTTCAGGCATGGACTAAAGAGATGAAAGTAACGTCCATGCCACATAATTGCCAAATAATGACCAGACTCTAACCACTACCCACCCTGGACATTCTGTAGCATTAACATCACTGATTTATCCACCATAAACAGGAGTTAACTGAACCAGGCACATAAAGACATGGCCATAACAGTGGGTCAGAGGCTGGCCTTCCTGAGCTACTTTATTGGACAGGTACGTGGATAGGAAACATTTCGAGGGATATGGGCCAAACATGGGACTATTTTAGATGGGGCATGGCATGGATGTGCTTTGCCAAAGGGCCTGTTTCCTACTGTATGACCCTACGACTCATTTCTGACACAACAAACCTTTCATCCATCCACAAGGCCCAAGTCAGGAACATGACAGAATACTCTCCATGTTCCTGGATGAATACTGCTCCAACATCTCCCAAGTTACTCAAAACGATCTAGGAGAAAGCAGCCTACTTTACTGGTACACTAACCAGCAATTTAAATATTTATTCTCTCCACATCAGTGGCTGCTGTGTGGATCATCTACAAAATGCATTCTAGTGAGATGCCTGAGCACTTCTGTAAGCAATTCCCAAATCAGTGACTTCTGCCATTGTAGCCCAGGACAGCAGGTGTGTGGGAACACCACTATCGACAGGGGCCCCATTGACACACCATTACGATCAGGAAATATAGAGCTCCTGCCTCATAGTACCGGAGAGGGTTCAATCCTGACCTCGAGGGCTGTCTGTGTGGAGTCTGCACGTTCTCCCTGTTACTGCGTGGGTTTCCTCCAGTTTCCTCCCATATCCCAGAGACCTGCGGCTTTGTTGGTTAACCGGCCTCTGTAAATTGCCCCTAGTGCGTATGGATTGTGTAGAACTTGTGTGTGAACGAATGGTCGATGGTTGGCGTGGACTTGGTGGGATGAAGGGCCAGTTACCATGCTGTGCCTCTAAACTAGACTTCAGTAGTTCAAAAGGCAGCTCACCACTATAGAAAAATGAGAGATGGCAGATACTGCTGGCCTTGCTCATAATCCATTCCCTGATGCTGAAGAATGAATACATATTAAAAGAAGTGTTCAGAGAATTAATGTGAAGAAAGATAAAAAATCATTAAATTACACGGCTGCAGCTCAAGTTGGGGCTGTGCAGATTATAATGTCATTTTAGCAACTTTCATCTGAACAGCAATGAAGGAAAGAGCAAGAAGATATAATTAATTGGGCAGCTCTTTCAAAGACCCAACACAATCACAATTAACAAAATGTCCTCCTTATGCAAGATATAATTTTATCCTATTAATAATTTGCATTCAACTCCCACATACTGAGGAACAGTTAAAGTTATGGCTGCACATTAAGCTCTTCACTCACATTTGATCCCATCTTCCTCAGCATAAGCAGCACTCGCACCTTCTGTTGGATGTACATCTCATCGGGAGTCTTCCCGTGGGCACCTTCACGGTTCATCTGCTCAGCTCCAGTCACTCTGTTATCACTTAATAATAGGAAGAGAAATATTTTTAAATACCATATTTTTATGCCTTGACACCATTAAGGTCATATTTTCTTTCAACAGTAATAATTGCTTGGGTGCAGAAATTCATCTTCCAACCTACCTCTTTGCAGACCTTGCACTTTTTATAATCTATACTGTAACAGTACTGCAACAATGCTTCATTTAGATTTTTTTGGTTTAGAGATACAGCATGGAAACAGGGCCTTTGGCCCACCAAGTCCGTGCCGCCCAACAATCCCCATACACTAGTTCTATCATGCACACTAGGGACAACTTACAGAAGCCAATTAACCCACAAACCTGCACGTCTTTGGAATGGGGGAGGAAACCGGAGCACCAGGAAAAACCCACGTGGTCACGTGGCACAAACTCTGCACAGACGGCACCCGCAATCAGGATCGAACCCGGGTCGTTGGCGTTGTAAGGCAGCAGTTCTACTGCTGTACCACTGTGCTGCAATATGGTATGCATTCTAACACTATATACTGCACTCTGGTATTTTCCTCTTTGCACTATCTTGTGCACTTGTGAATGGCCTGACTGTACTCATGTATAGTATGATTTGGATAGCACGAAAATAAGGCTTTTCACTGTACCGTGGGACATGTGACAGTAATAAACCAATACCAATAATTGCTACAGAAAATTGGTGCGAAATCCATCACTAACAACTTTATAGGCATTCAAAGTATGTTCACAAAGACTAAATTGCCAGATACAAGATGCCATTGTTTCAATGGATCTTCAAGCTCTGGATCAAATTCAGTTTACCTTCCTGTCTCACTGATACCATTTTTCATTATGTTCATATATTATATTTCATACACATAGTTGGAAGCCATTTGGCCCATTATGCCCACTCCTAGATCAACCACTTCATTCACATTCTCCCTCTTATTTCCATGTAACATTATTTTTATATTCCCATGGGGGGAGTGCACAATGGCACAGGTGCTGCCTCACAGTGCCAGAGACCTAGGTTTGATTTTGAACTCGAGTGCTGTCTGTGTGGAGTTTGCACGTTTTTCTTGTGACTCACATGGGTCTTCTCCAGGTGCTTCAGTTCCTTCCCACATCACAAAGACGTACGAGTTTGTAGGTTCATTGGCTCTGAAAAATAGCCCCAAATGTCCAGTGGATGACAAAGTGGAATAACATGGACCTAGTGTGAGTAGGTGATGGACGATTGGCGTGGATTTGGTGGACAAAGGGCCTGTTTCCATGCTGCAATTCTAAACTAACTCCCACCCCAACATTTATGACCTCCCTCCTACAGCAAGGGGAAATTTACAATAACCAATTAATCTAGCAACCAACACATCTTTGGGAATGTGGGAAGAAACCAAAACAACTGGAGGAAACCCATGCGGGACACAGGGAATGGGCAGACACCACGTAGACAGCAGCTGAGGTCAGAATGGGACCCAGCTCACTGTAGTTTGTGCTAGCAGCATTATCTGCTGCATCACTATCCTACCTACTGCTCCCAGAATCAGGAGACATCAGATCTTGCTCTAGAAAACAGCACACAAAATCTAGACACCATAACCAGCCCAAAATGAAATGAACCTATGTTGCCACTGCATCTCGCGGTGACCTCTTCTAGAAACCAGGGTATGTGGACCTTCATAGAGGAACAAACTGATTGGACTTGGCCCTATGGTTAAATATTCTGGTAATACCTATCCTCCAGAATTAATACGAATAATTTCTGTTTGCCACAGTATGAGTGTTAATTTGCTGGAATGGGGTAAGAACAGCTCTAGGCACAGGAATGGCAGACACTGACAAAGTGCTGGAGTAACTGAGCTGGTCTGCAGGGCTGTTCGTATTGCCCTACAGAAACAAGTACAGGGCAATAAATAAATAAATAAATAAAAGCAATACTGATTAGTCTATTATTCTAATAATCTCTTAGTTGTCGAATCATCTATTATTATTATAATCCAGAACAGGTGGTGCAGCGGTAGAGTTGCTGCCTTACACTGCTTGCAGCGCCAGAGACTGGGGTTCAATCCCCATCACGGGTGCTGTACAGAGTGCGTACGTTCTCCCCGTGACCTGCGTGGGTTTTCTCCGAGATCTTTGGTTTCCTCCCACACTCCAAAGACGTACAGGTTTGTAGGTTAATTGGCCCGGTAAATGTAAAATTGTCCCTAGTGTGTGTAGGATAATGTTAACGTGCGGGGATTGCTGGCTGGCATGGATTCAGTGGGCCGAAGGGTCTGTTTTCGCGCTGTATCTCTAAACTAAACCTAACTTCAATCTGTGGTTCTGGTCTGAAAGTAAAGTGAAGCTGCAGCAGCAGAAGTGAGGAGCAACACTACAGAAACTCTCTCCCTACATTTTGAAGTTTTGCACGATGGCTTAGTGTGAAAAAGGTCACACAAGGACACCTTTCTGTTTTTGGCTAAAACGGAACTCCTCTTGTGGAAGAGCTCTGCCAAATTGCCCTCCTTGGCAGATTTATTTACTGGAGCTGACGTCATACACCCTTGAGACTGAACATTTTAAACCAGCCCACCAGGCAGCCTGAATACCTTACGCGTTTGCACTGCTGATGATGCACAGCTGACCTCCCATGGAATCACTCTCTCGGGAAAGGGATGTGTGGCTAGTTTTAGTGCTTGCTATAAAACGTAACAGGAGGTCAGCAGCTCCGTTTAACCATTGAAAGAGGTGTGTAATAGTCATAATCCATCTGCAATAAATAATAGACACAGGAAACGCCAGGTGCCGGAATCTTGAGCAAAACACCAAGCTCAGCGGGTCAGGCAGCATTTGTGAAGGGAATGGACAGGCTGAAGAAGGGTCCCGATCCAAAAATGCTGTCTGTCCATTCCTTCCACAGATGCTGCCAGACCACATTGAGAGAACCACCTGCAGCGCAACCATGGGGCACTTGCAACCAGCACAAAGCCATCAACTTTGAACCGCAGGCTGCCTATTGCTCATGTTATTCATGTTTACAATGAACTGGGCAGAGGACTGGCACCTCAGTAAAATTAGTACATTCTGCCACATGCATTTAAGTTCACAAATGCCGTGTTGAATTTGGACAAAACTTTGAGATGTAGAGCACGTGCAAGTTATCTACCAAGCTCTCCCTTGAGGATGGAATCAGAGCAAAAAAAACAGCTGGAGGAAGTCAGCGAGTCAGAAAGTGGGACTGGACAGGCTGTGTTTTTGGACATGTTTTTTCAGTCTGATGAAGTTGGGGCGTAAAAGGAAGAAAGAGGTGGGGGTGGGGCAAAGCCTGGCAAGTGATAGAAATAAGGAACTGCAGATGCTAGTTGACGAAACAAGACACATAGTGCTGGAGTAACTCAACGGGGCAGGCAGCATCCCTGGAGAATATAGATAGGTGACATTTTGGGTCCGAATCCTTCTTCACTCTGAAGACGGGTCCCTTCTTTTAAGTGCCTTTTCCTGCCATGTGATCGGTGGATACAGGTGAGATGGGTTTGATTTGCAGATGGGTGGAGTAAGTGACAAAGGCTCGAGGATTAGTTTAGTTTAGAGATATAGCATGGAAACAGGCCCTTCCGCCCAGAGTCCACCACCAGCCAAGGATCACCAGTAAATTAGTTCTATCCTACCTACTCGGGACAATTTACAGAAACCCAATTAACCTACAAACCTGCATGTCTGTGGAATATGGGAGGAAACCGGAGCACACGGTGAAAACACAAACGGTCACAGGGAGACCGTACAAACTGCGTAGTCAGCAGTCATAGTCAGGGTTGGACCCAGGTCTCCGGCATTATTAGGCAGCAACTCTACTGCTGTGACACTGTGCCCATGAAAATAAGTCAAAAGGGTGTCGGACAAGGAAAGAGGAGTGAAATATAAATCCAGAGGGAGGGATATGGGTGGAATAGGACAGTGGGGGGAGGAAAAAGGGGAGATAAAAGGAAATGGGAGATGAGCCTACGAAGGAGGGGGAAGGGGCAGAGTGGTTAGAGTGTAGGAAGGAACTGCAGATGCTGGTTTACACCGAAGATAGACACGAAAGGCTGACTCAGCGGGACAGAGTAGTGCGAGAAGTGTGTGCACACCCGGATGGGGGCTGGGATAGGGTAAAAAGAGGGAAGCGTTGGAGTCAGGCTGTTTGCAACTTTAATGTCATATATTGTACTCCAGTAGAGGTATCCAATGTATCGCTGGAAGCATGCGACTCTGCTTGGTGCAGTTTATTTGTTACCTCTCGGTTACCTTCACATCGCTGTGTTTGCTGACTGACCTCTATATTTGTTGATGAGACAAAAGACCTAAGTTTACTGTATGGAACTGGAGTCTACAGCTAAAGGACAACAACACTATGGCACATGTTCTCTCGGCCCCATTACAGCTTTTGGTGTTATATAGCAGCTCTGCAGTATAATAATAAGCAGGAGCCCAACATCATTTAGAAACCTGTGTGCAGTTTGTTTCGTTGCAGTTTAGTATCTTGCACAAGACACTTATTATATTGCAGTTAATCTATGAGTCAGCATTTCAATTTATCCTTAAAATGGATGGAGATTATAAATCATTGAGCCAAATGATATCTTTATTTTTGTATGTCAAAAATTTCAAACGTTTTCCGAGTGGCAAGGCAATTCTTAATGGCAATGCTCCCATTCCAAAGCTCAGACAATCTTAAAAGCAGACCAGTTACTGCTTCTCAAGAACAAATTACTTGGTACAAAAGAACACTGTGGCAGCCACCATAATTTTGTACCGGTGCTATTTTTAAACAGCTAATAGGCATGACTGGTCAATATGAATCATGCTCCAAAACAAGCAAGCAGGCAACAGCTAAGTTGAACGACAATGAATTTATTTCCCAAACTTATTTCATTTCCTATTCTCCCATTGCACAGCACAAATCCTGCTTACCCACAAGGTTCCATGATTTCCCTTCGCTGGAGCTGCTGTGTGCCACACTGAGTGGAATCTGTCACCCCTCCCCCTTCCTCCTCAGGAATCAGCTCAGCTCAGATCCAAGGGAAGTCACAACACATTTTCGGCCTGAAGACTGTCTACGCTACTGTGACACAAACTAAGTGACAGCAGGAAGGTCCATTCTTATGAGTGCAGAAAGCCACAAGTCGACACAAAACTCCTATTTACGTCTGGTGTGTGAATGCGCTACCATGAAGCCCAACAAACAAACCAAACAAATTTACACGGCAAATTAACTGAGTGGTAATCCTGTTGAGTAAATTATCGCTTTTGATTTCATGGAGGCGAGTTATCATGTCTGGTGCAGTGAAGCTGCTGTCAACTCTCAAAGATATCATGCAAGATGGCATTGAAATATTAAAAATAGCTACTGCACAAATTGACTATTCAGGCAAATATCTTCAAAATGTGCAGTTATGAAAAGCTCCTGCTTGTGAGCAAATTCATTCCATTCAATCTGAATGAGGAGTGTGGGACACAGTAAAACACAATATGGCATATACATGCTGCTTGACTATTCCACTTTGGCAATTTTTCATGCATTCTTATATTCTAATCTGATATGCTTGAAAACCAATGCCATTAACTTATGGAAACTAATAAAAAATAAAATATATCACGTGTGAAATTGTCTGGGAAGAGGGAAAGACCCGCGGCACTCAATTCCACAGTCTGAGAGAAGAGAGGCATCTTCAGGGGAAAGCAAATGAGAGGGCGGCCCGGTGGTGCAGCGGTAGAGTTACTGCCTTACTGCAGCATAGACCTGGGTTCGATCGTGACTACAGGTGCTGTCTGTGCGGAGTTTGTACGTGCTCCCCGTGACTGCGTGGGTTTTCCCCGGGTGCTCTGCTTTCCTCCCACACTCCAAAGACATATAGGTTTGCAGGTTAATTCACTTTGGTAAAATTGTCCCTAGTGTGTAAGATAGAATTAGTTTACTGGGATCGCTGGTTGGCATGGACTCAGTGGGCCGAAGGGCCTGATTCCACACTGTAGCTCTAAACTAAACCGAATAAATCCGCCTAACATACCCAATGGTTGAACCAATGCAAAACAGTAAATAAATAAGTGACATGTAATTATACAGCTCAATATAGAGTTGGCATGATCGAGTTACCATCCTGGCTCCTGTGTCATTCCCTATTCAGAACAATGGACCTCTGTGCAATGCAGTTACTTTTTAAAGACAGGCCGTCTGCTCCGAACATTACAAGTTCAGAGTTTAAATTTAGCTCTGCATTTGGCTAAGTTATCTCCACCAGCTGGAGATATTCTTGACCTTCTTAGCTTAGTTTTAGAGATACAGCGTGGGAACAGGCTCTTCAGCCCACCATGTCTGCGCCAACCAGCGATCCCTGCACACTAGCACTGTCCCACACACACCAGGCACAATTGTACAATTATACCAAGCCAATTAACCTACAAACCTGTATGTTTTTGGAGCGCGGGAGGAAACCGGAGATCAGGAGAAAACCCACGCTGGTCATGGGGAGAACGTACAGACAAGCATCCGTAGTCGGGATTGAACCTGGGTCTCTTTGCTCTGTAAGGCAGCAACTCTACTGCTGCGCCACCATGCCGCTCTGTTCTATCCTACACACTAGGGACAATTTACAGAAGCCAATTAACCTACAAACTCGCACATCTTTGGGATGTGGGAGGAAACCGGTAGACAGTACAGGTGTCTTCCTTTTGGTAACGCAAACTGGTGTAGCTGGTGGACACTGATACAAAGCCTTGCATCAGTATAAACTGGATAACAAAAGTACTTCTGAAGAAAGAATACTATAGAAGCTTATTTCTATTTGACTATAAAGGTCTCTAACTTTTGTTTACAGCTGCTCATAATTACTTGGTAAAAGTCTTGGCTCTAAATTATGAAGATTCAGATTAGTTTACTGTCAGTTACATAGGGTGCAATGAAATTCCTTGTTCACATGAAGCTCACAGAGTAAACAGTATACAGTACTCTCATTGCATCATGACCTATTTAGGGCAATGTTAAAAAAGAGGGAGCTTTGTTTTCAGCAACAAGGCATCTACTCTCCAGCTACCACATGACGTAGTCTGAACAGACAGAGAGTCAGGGCAAATACTGCAGTGGAAGGTAGGAATAGTCAGTGTGTAAATAAAGACAGCTTCAATGTAAGCTGTATAGTGAGCTTCATTTCTTATAATTAATTTATATATCTGTGAATCTTTCCAACAATATTTTAAAGCTGCAGCTCCACAAGAACATTTCTGGATAAGAACATGGCTAATAATAAGGAAGGAAGATGGAAGTATGTTTATACAGTGACCTTCATGGTCTTGAGACAGTTCGAATGCAGAGGGTACTTGAAGTGAGAGAAATCAATGTTCATACCCCTAGATTGTAAGCTGCCAAAGTGAAATATGAGATCTTGTTCCTCCAATTTGCATCTAGCCTCACTCTGACAATGGAGGAGGCCTAGGACTGAAAGGTCAGTGCGGGAATGGGAATAAAGTGTTTAGCAACCGGGAGATCAGATAGGTCCAGGCGGACTGAGAGAAGGTGTCAGCGAAACGATCGCCCAGTCTCCGTTTGGTCTCGTTGATGTATAAGAGTCCACATCTTGAACAACGGATACAGTAGATGAGGTTGGAGGAGGTGCAAGTGAACATCTGCCTAACTTGAAAGGACTGTCTGGACAGAGTCGAGGGAGGAAATATAGGGACAGGTGTTGCATCTCCTGCGGTTGCAGGAGAAGGTACCTGGGGAGCGGGTGGTTTGGGTTAACCAGGGAGTTGCGGAGGGAACGGTCTCTGCGGAAGGTGGAAAGGGGTGGAGACAGTTCATTGGACAGCTTCTATGTTTGGTTATTCTTGGAATGTAGGAAAAAAAATGTCATGCACTTTTTACAAAGATTATCTCCATAGAACGCTAATTTCTACTTAACAGAAAAGTAACTATCTTATGGGAAACGTTTTGTTTTTGTCATTACTTTCTTTGCAAGGGTCTTTTAAATCTGGATTCATGGCCTCTAATTTTATGTTCACTGTCCAAAATAAATAAAATGTTATCTACACCTCATTATTTTAAAGATCTGCAATGTACCTCACCTCAAAGGGATATAAATATAATTGTTAGAGTCGTTGTGGTAATCTCTCAATTGGACATAATCTCCTAGAACCAGCATCGTCATTAATCTATACAAAGTCAATTTACAAAGATTAATTTTCCATTAAAGTCCAAAACATTGCTTTATTTGTAATTGTTTCATGTCACCAGATTATTTCACGGATAAGGGCAGCATAGTGGTGCAGCGGTAGAGTTGCTGCCTTACATCGCCAGAGACCCGGGTTCGATCCTGACTACGGGGTACTGTCTGTATGGAGTTTGCATGTTCTCCCTGTGACCGTGCGGGTTTTCTACAGGTGCTCAGTTTCCTCCCACACTCCAAAGACGTGCAGCTTTGTAGGTTAATTGGCTTTGGCAAAATTGTAAAAGTGTCCCTACTGTCTAGGATAGGGTCAGTGTAAGGGGTGATTGCTGGTCGGCGAGAACTAGGAAGGTTAAAGGGCCAGTTTCCACGCTGTATGCTTAAAGTCTAAGATCAGTACAATGATTGCATTCTAAAATTATTCCCATCCTCTGCCAGCAAATGCCTCTTAAATATTTATTATTACACCCCAAACATATTTTCTCCTTAATAATTTCTATTAAAATCTCCCCACCCTCCCCTCTCCCCACCCCGTCTCCCCTCCCCCCTCCCCCCCTGTGTGTGTGGAGGTGGTTAGTGTGCATGTGAAGCCGCAGCAACCTCCCCCCCCCCACCCCCACCCCGCGCGTTGAGGGAACAGACCCAGTGGGTCTGCACCTGGTCTAGTTTCTATTAAAATCCACTTGCACAAGAGTGTGCGTATCTGGTGATCTGTCGCATAAAATAATCAATTAGTTCTCAATTACCTACAGTATCTTCCATTTATCACAACTGACCCTTTTTGTGTATCTGTCAAGATAATGTTCAGGTATTTTGTGTTTTAATATTATCTGCAAGTCTCACTTTAAGAAAAATGTTTGGGAAATCATGGTATATCGTATCTAAGAGTCTTTAGAATGAGTACAGTAACCCTATAATAAGCCCAGATGCCACAATTTTAAAACTATCTGAACATAGAACACCATATCAGTCCTCTTCCAATATAAATTTATGAACTCTATATTCTGGAAATAAATTTATCCTTCATGGAAAATAATACATTACTATAAAAGCCTATTCCTCGTTCTCCTTTTTTAAAATAACAATTGTCATTGACTCCTGGTCTACATATGCCAAATATCTATTGGGTGTTACCTCCTCCCTCTTCCAGTATAATCATTATACCCTTCCTGTGTAGACAATGACTCACTACACTGTGAAATTTCACAATTCTCTGATACATCTTGGTGGCTCACCCTAACTCACCTATCCACAATAAAACCTATTGTATTACTGTAACCTCACGCTATCTTTTAAATTGTGCCATTATTTTCACCTTCACTATATCTGAAAATTAATGGCATTCACCTTTTTGTGTCAAACTTCTTGCTATCATTCTCAATGACTTTATAAACCTAATGTAACTTTTCCAACTGTTACAAAATAATTATAAGTAGAATTTCAGGAATTTTTTTTCCATCTCCTTTGTTTCTGCCTTTGTCATAAGGTCACCTCTCAGACAAAAAGTCCACAAATTCCAATCCTTTCTCATAACTCAAATAATGGGCACAACGATAGAGTTGCTGCCTTACAGCGCCAGAGATCTGGGTTCGATCATTGCTGGTCAGCGTGGACTCAGTGGGCTGAAAGGCCTGTTTCTACGCTGTATCTCTAAACTGAACTAAAACTCTGGCTCTTCACTTAGTTGAATAGTTCTTTCCTAGACAGACAGCCAAAAATGAATGTCTTGTTAGTGAACAACCAAAAACAGGAACCGTATTTAAGAGTTCTTTATTAAGGATGAGGTTTTCAAGTACTTAGAAGCACATGATAAAATAGGCCAAAGTCAGCACAGTTTTGTGAAGAGGAGATCTTGTCAGACAAACCTGTTGGAATTCTTTGAGAAAGTAAATAGTAGGAAAGACAAAGGAGAATCAGTGGAAGTTGTTTACTTGGATTTTCAGAGGCCTTTGATAAAGTGTCGCACGTGAGGCTGCTAAACAAGATGAGTGTGCATGGTATTAGAGGGAAGATAGTACCATGGATAGAAGGTTGTTTAAGAAGGAACTGCAGATGCTGGAAAATCGAAGGTAGATAAAAAGCTGGAGAAACTCAGCAGGTGAGAGCGAAGGAAGTAGGCAACATTTCGGGTTTCGACCCGAAGCATTGCCTATTTCCTTCGCTCCATAAATGCTGCCTCACCCGCTGAGTTTCTCCAGCTTTTTGTCTACCATGGATAGAAGGTTAGCTGAATGGCAGAAGGCAAAGAGTGGGAATAAGGAGGCTTTTTATGGATGATTGCTGGTGACTAGTGGTGTTCCTCAGGGGTTGGTCGGTGTTTGGTCCACCACTTTTCACATTTTATATTAATGATGTGAATGATGGAATTGAAGGCTTTGTGGCCAGGTTTGTGGATGATATGAAGATAGGTAGAGGGGCAGGTAATGTAAAGGTAGCAGGGAGTCTGTGGAGCAGCAGATAGGGTAGGGTAAAGGAAGTAGGAACTCTGCAGAAGTACTTGGGCAGATTGGGAGAGTGGCCAAAGAAGTGGATGGAATACAGCGTAGCAAGGTGTGCAGTCATGCACTTTAGTGGTAGGATTAAAGGCATGGACTATTTTCTAAATTGGGAGAAGATTCAGAAATCAGAGGAGCAAAGTGACTTGGGAGTGTTGGTTCAGGATTCCCAAAATGTTAATTTGCAAGTTGCATCGGTAGTAAGAAAGCCAAATTTCGAGAGGACTAGAATTTAAAATCAAGTCAAGTCAAGTGAGTTTATTGTCATGTGTCCCTGGTAGGACAATGAAATTCTTGCTTTTCTTGAGCACAACAGAACATAGTAGGCATTTACTACAAGGCATTCTATAAATATATACACAATGGTCAATATACTGATAAAGTGCAAATAACAGTATTGGCTAGTAAAGTTCAGTGTTATGTCCGAGCCAGGTTTAACAGCCTGATGGCTGTGGGGAAGTAGCTGTTCCTGAACCTGGTCGTTGCAGTCTTCAATAAGGGATGTAATGCTGAGGCTTTATTAGGCACTGGTCAGACTGTATTTGGAGTATTGCGAGCAGTTTTGGGCCCCATATCTGAGGAGGGATGTGCTGGCGTTGGAGAGGGTCCTGAGGAGGTCTACGAGAATGATCCCGGGGATGATTGGGTTAATGTATGGTGAGCTTTTGATGGCTCTGGGCCTATTGCAATTAGAGGCTTTGGAAAGGGTGCAGAGGCTTACCAGATTGTTGCCTGGATTAGGGAGTATTAACTGCACGGAAAAGTTGGACAGATTTGGATTGTTTTCTCCGGAACGCCGGAGGTTACGGGAAGAGCTGATAGAAGTATGTTAAATTATGAGAGACATAGATTGGGTAGGCATTCAGAATGTTTTGCCAGGATGGAGACAATCAAATACTAAATGGCATAGCTTTTAGGTGAGAGGGGCAGCGTTTAAAGGAGATGTGCAAGGAATGTTTATTTTAAATACAGAGGATGACGAGCGCCCGGAATGCACTGCCTGGATGGTGTTTGAGGCAGATACAATAGTGGCATTTAAGAGAATTTTGGATAGGCATATGGATATACAGGGAATGGAGGGAAATGGATTATATGCAGGCAGATGAGAGTTGGTCTTGACATCATGTTCGGCACAGATATTGTTGGCTGAAGGGCCTGCTCTTCTGCTGCGCTATTCTATGTTCTACATGTATTATGCAAGATGTAAAAACTAAACCTAAATGCATCCATCTCCTATTCTGGAATCTAGATGTCAGCTTAGTGGAAAGCAAAATATCAAATAGAATTTAGAATAAATTCAAAGAGAGAAGCACAAAATCTGGTGAGTTTCCAACATTAGACTTCCGAATTTAAGAACAGAACATCCTTTGGCTTTAATTTGCTTTAAGGCGATGAATTAATTGGCCAACTGTCAGCATAAATGAGACTTCAGCTGGTGGAAGCAGTGGCCAAGCCAGTATCACGTCTGAGTTTGAAATGATCCAAGACATTTGCTGGTTATCTCTCATCCTCAGCTCAGGTTTCATTGTCTAATTATGCTAACATGGATCTCACTCAGCTCAAACAACTGCATTATGACTAAAATAGGGTTATCATTTTTTCTTAATGCTGTAACACAATGTTAGAAACAGCATGATCTCTCATAGCTCTTCCACCATCCAGTCACAAGCTGAAGGACGGAATTAATAGGCAAAATTACGATCACTTACAAGTCAATGTATGTCGCTAAAATGCTGTCTAGAAACGTAACATCTTAATGGAACATCAGCATGCCATCTTAATGGACATGGAGGTCAGGATGAAGGCATTTTAAATTACCAGTTTACAGTTTAAATCAGGGGCCATTTATATTTATCTCAACTGAGAAAGGATCTTAGCTTAGAAAATCAACCATTATCTATTTATGTGGAGCCAATAATCTGCAAATGTCAATAAATGTTGGTGAGAGTTGTCTAAAGGCCCCCAAACTGAAATGATAATATAGGACATAGTATAAACCATGAAATTAGAGGTGCATATCACAAGGGTAATCCAACAATCATTGAGGACTTTATCTGCATATATCTGAGTAAATCATATCATCAA
Organism: Malacoraja senta; assembly: GCA_038087875.1. NCBI lineage: Eukaryota > Metazoa > Chordata > Chondrichthyes > Rajiformes > Rajidae > Malacoraja > Malacoraja senta. The sequence goes on from JAXLNO010003436.1 coordinate 145,244, forward strand.
TGATTTTGTGAAAAATGATGCATAGGAGATAGTTTTATAGATCAGTATGTTGAGGATCCAATGAGGGAACATGCTATTTTAAAGCTAGCATTAGACAAGGAGAAAGGGTTAATTATAATTTAGCAATTAAGGGGCTTTTTGGAAAGAGTGATCATAACAAGATAGAATTTTAAATCAAGATTGAGAATGAACTGGCTCAACCTGAAACTATAGTCTAAAGTCTAAAAAGATCCAGTCACAGCTAACATGAGAAGTTAAAGGTGGTATTAAATGAATAAAAAGGCTGACCATGTTGCTGAAGAGTAGCGAGCTTGAGAATTGCAAAAATGTCTGAATTCGGCCAAGGGCCAAGGCATTGATGAAGAAAAAGGAAGTAGTAAAGATGAATGATTGTTGTAAGAAATATTGGCCTTTTGTCAATTGAAGCTTCTGTAGATATGAAAAATGAAAAGATCAGCAAAGGTCGGCATTGGTATCTTAGAGACGAGCATTTTTTGGAAATAAGAAAACAGCAGAGAAATTAAACAAATATTTGGTGACCCTCTTCACAGGAGACACAGAAACCTTGGAAGCAGTTAAGAACAATAGTTCTAAAATGTATGAGCAATTAAAAAAAAATTAAGAGCTGCAAAAAAGTATTAGACTGATGAAATGGCCTGAAAGTGGATAAATTCCCAACATCTGATGGCTTGCATCCCAAGAGTTTGAAAGAGGTGGCTGTGGAGATAGTTGTGCATTGTTTGTCATTTTCCAAAATTCGTGATCCAGGAATGTCTCCGACATACTTGAAGGTAGCAAATATAATCCACCATTCAAGAAACTGAGAACTGCAGACCAGTTAGTCTGACATCAATATTAAAAGAAAATGCCATTTTCTTCTTAGATTGTTTCTCAGGGTCAAGCAGTCTGAAGAACCGAAACATCACCCATTCCTTCTATCCAGAGATTCTGCCTGTCCCGCTGAGTTACTCCAGCATTTTGTGTCAAAAATCTTCGGTGTAAACCAGCATCTGCAGTTCCTTTCTACACGTGTCTATCAAGAAATATCTGTTGGTTTTAAGATTATGATGAGCCCAAAATGGTAATAGCTGAACTTGAACAAACATTGGAAAAATATAGCAGTGTACCGATTCCACAAATATGGCAATAAATGTTGCTGCATTCAGTTTTAAAAGACACCATTGTTTTTTAGAAGACAAACTTGGTATGGAGATTTCATGCATTTTATGTTGTAAAGCTGAAGAAATTGCAGAGATATAATTAACAAGGATGTTGCCAGGACTCGAGGGCCTGAGCTAAAGGGAGAGGTTGGACAAGTTAGGACTCTATTGCTGCAGTGCAGGAGGCTGGGAGCGCAGGAGGCTAAAAAAGTGATCTTTTGGAGGTGTATAAAATCATGAAAGGAATGATAAGGTGAATGCACAGTATTTTACCAAAGGTTGGGGAGTCAAGAACCAGAGCGCATAGGTTTAAGGAGTGGGGGTGGAGATTAAAGGGCCTGTCCCACTTACGCAATTTTTTCGGCGACTTGCCGGCACCCGTCAGTCGCAGCAGGTCGCCGAAAATTTTCAAAATGTTGAAAATCGAGCGGCGACCAGAAAAAGGTACGACTCTTTGGCGACTACTCACGACCAAACACGATTCGCAGGGTGACGCCTGTGTGGTCATGAGTAGTCGCCCCAACAGTCGTACTCTTTTCTGGTCGCCGCTGGATTTTCAACATTTTGAAAATTTTCGGCGACCTGCTTCGACTATGACGGGCGCCGGCAAATCGCCGAAAAAAACCACGTAAGTGGGACAGGCCCTTTAATAGGAACCTGAAGGGAAACTTCTTCAGCCAGAGAGTGGCAGAGAGTCTAATTGTGATATGATCTGCAAATCGGCAAGAGTAAAAAGACCTGGCCAAAGTGCATGAATTTTTTAATATTAAAGTATAAGACAGCTGGGGTGGTATCCATTACTGGCACAAGGGAAGTATGCAAGTCTGGGGATCAGTGTTGTCAGACAATGGAGAGCCAGAACCAATTTTAAAAGCTCTAAATATTCAATGTGAGAATACAGTCGCCAACAAGCGCTGAGTAAGGTATGAAGTCAGCTTGCGAATGTCTGTGACACATTTCACACACGTACTTGAGCTCACAATTTGTTCAGTCATCCCACCTTGCAGGCTGAGCAGCACGGGCAAGTCTTACAGCATTTCTAACATTCATGCTCAATCTTGTATTTCCGAATCGTGTCTTTAAATATAACTGTGACTTTAAATATATCAGTTTTATTTCCGGCTGTGCACACACACACACAAAATGGAGAAAAATGCAGAACAAGCACTGTCTGATGACTACAATGGCTTCACCTCATTCACTTAAGGGCCTGTCCCACTTGGCGATTTTGCCGGCGTCAAATCAGTGTCGCCAAAAGATTTTGAACATTCCAAAATCCGGCGGCAACACAAAAATGACGACACTTGAAAAAACACCGCGCGTCATACGCCATCACGCCGCATCATACGTCATCACACCGGGTATTTTTCGGTGACCTGATACGTCAGTCAATGATGCAGGCAGTCGCCGAAAAAAATCGCCAACTGGGACAGGCTCTTTACTCCGACTTTTCTGTGAGTCAGAATGCAAAGTGCATTGTATTGCAGAAAATATGTTTTAAGGGAATTTTAAATCTTTCTCAAAAAAGATTGTTTGCTTTTAGTCTAAAGACATCTCAAAGTATGAACCATATCAAAAAAAAAAAAATAATGAAAGAAGAGATTAAGAAACCTGCATAAAAGCAACATCAATGGAAGAGGTTTTGAGATTTTTTCTCACAAGGAATGAAGTGTACAAGCTGAGTTAATTTGAAAAGGAATATTCCCCCGGGAAGGACTCGGGTGGAATGAAGTCATTGGTTTTGAAATAAATGACAAAGTGGCTTTTAGTCAGAAAAAATAGGTGCCCCACAGTAGTTTATCAGTTAGCAAACTACTACATCAGAAGTACATCTTTAGTTAGATTGTTACAGTGCCAATACTTCATAAGACAGGTAGCTATTGATTACTTTTGAAAATTATCAAAGACTATTAAACAATAAAGATTAAACATAATGCGTTGATCAATGTACTATATTCATCTTGCAACCCTTTTCCCTTGTCATCTCCTGCCACCACGTGGAATGGTGAGAAATGAGGGGAGGATTAAGGAGACAGGCATGTTACGATGAGGTTAGTTCAGCAAGTCACACAGGGGATTGTGCTGGTGTGGGTAAGTCCAGGCTAATGGGGAATATGGTCAGGCAGGAGAGATATGTGGAGTGCAGAGGGTTAATTCCCTGTCCCACTTTGGCGATTTTTTCCGGCGACTACAGGCGACTAGGCTGTCGCACATGGTCGCGGGGTGACGCCTGTCTAGTCGTGAGTAGTCTCCTCAAGTCGCCTAAAGAGTCGTAATGTTTTTCTGGTCGCCGCTGGATTTTGAAATGCTCAAAACTTTTCGGCGACTGTGGGCTTGACGTAGCTTGTCTTCTCCTGTCGTAGGTTGTTGCCGAGTGCTGACTTCGGTGAATTCCATTGGCGACTACCTACGCCAACCGGCGACAGGTACCGGCGACTGAATTGTCTTCAGTTGTCGCCGACAGGGTCATTGCTTGTCGTAGCTTGTCGCGGGTGGACGTAGGTTTACTTCAGTTGTCGTAGGTGAACGTCCTAATGGGTCGCCGGTTGTTGCTAGCTTGCCGTAGCTTGACGTCGACTAGGTGGTAGATTGTCATAGCTTGTTGTAGACATTGTCGTAGGGGGGGTCCAGTCGCCGCTTTTTAGGTGGCCTGCTATGAAGGTGAAAGTCGCCGAAAAAATCGCCTAAGTGGGACAGGCCCTTCAATCATCGGGAGTCCAGGTGACGGTGCAATCTGGCCAATTAACAAGCATTGAGGCCTCAGTCTTATGAGGGAGTCCCATTTCACTGCTCCCCTCTGCATTGTAGAGTTTTACATGAAATGATGTTGCATTTACGCCTCGTCCACAACACCAATGTGTTAATTATTGCACTGCTGATTGCATGTGGGTGCTTGCTGCCGTCAAATTGGCCTCCGTGTTTTGTACAAGTGATGACACTTTAAAAGCACTTCAGTCTGGTCGGGATATGGTCAGGATATCCTGAGGTTAAGGGGGCTGTGGAAATGCATTCATGCATTGTTTTTCTTTTAATTTTGGATCTACTCATGGCTCTTTGTGTTCATGGATTCTAATTTTAAATGCATGGGACACCCAGAGGATAGTTTGACTGTTTGTGGGAGCGGTGGAATCTCAAAGCTGTGCCTTTTTACAGCCTGGTTATACAATAGATCAATGAAGTACACCAACACAACCCACACCCTTGAGAAGAATTTCATTTACATAGGTTTAGATTTAATAGGCACACACTAACATAAGGTTATGGTGTAAACAATTTATAATTTTGGCCACTCGGTCTAATATGCAATTAATCTTAAAACACAGAGGGCGGCCATTACATATTTTCTGGCAGCGCCAGCGTGCCTAATCTATTATCCAATTCTTTATAATCCATACATGGGATGCATGGTTTGATTTGGCATTTTAGAGGCTAGATTTTAGAGGCTGGATGTATGATCAGGTACTATTATAAAGTTATGCAGTTCTGCTTAGTAGGATCTACCAGATTTGGTTCCCATCCTGTGTCACGTTAGGTGAATGGTAACTAAGTTTTATCTATGAACCTCACACCAAGATTCATTGCCAAGACTTAATTACCATTCAACTAACTTGGCACTGACTGGGAATCATAGGTTTGGTTTAGTTTAGGGATACAGAGCGGAAACCGGCCCTTCGGCCAACCAAGTCGGTGCCGACCAGCGATCCCCGTTACTGTGGCAGGTGGATGGTGATACATAGAATCAGCAACTCAAGATCCAGTAAAAGTTGGTTTTAAGTTTGGAGGCCCATGACCAGAGATGTGTTGCAAGGGTTGGTGCTGGGCCCTCTGTTGTTTGTCACAAGGAGGCATGATTAGTAAGTTTGCAGATTGCATCAAAATCGCTGGTATAAGAGATGTGAAGAAGGTTGTCTAACAGGATATTGAACAACTGGGAAAGTGGGTGAAGGAATGAAAGATGGAATTTAACCTGTACAAGTGCAAAGTGATGCAATTTGGGGTGTTAGACTAGGTCCGGACGCACATAGTGAAAGGCACGGTCTTAGGGACTTTTGTTGAACAGAAGGACCTGGGGAGGTAAATATAATAATACCTGAAAGTGACAACATAGCTGGACAGAATGGTGAAGGCAGTCTATAACAAGCTTGCCGTCAATAGCCACAAGATTGAGTACAATAGTTGCGACGTCATTATAATTGTATAAAATGATGGTTCAGCCATCCTTGGAGTTCTAATCACCACGCTGTATGAAATATGTATGAAATATGTAATTAAGCAAGACAGGGTGCAGAAAGATTCACAAGGGTCTCAAGCCGAAACATCATCCATTCCTTCTCTCCAGAGATGCTGCCTGTCCCGCTGAGTTACTCCAGCATTTTGTGTCTACCTTCACAAGGATATTGCCTGGATTAGAAAGCTTGAGTTATAAGGAAAGATTGGATAGGGTGAGTCTGTTTTCCCTGGAGCAAGGTAGGCTGAGAGGTGACAAAACAGGTTATTATGAGAGCCATAGACGTAATAGATAGCAAGAGAGATAGATAGCAAGAGTCCGTTTCTCCATGTTATGGTGGCTAAAACTAGAGGGCATGTTTAAGATGAGAGGTTGAAAAGGGACGAGGGTTTTTTCCAAATATAGTTGGTGTCTGGAATAAGCTGCCAGAGGAAGTGGTAGAAGCAAGAACAGTACCAACATTTAAGAAGCAACTGGTCAAGTACTTGAATAAGATAGGCATAAAGAGTTATGGAATTAATGCAGGTAAGATAGGCATGATGATCAGCGTAGTTATGGTGGGCTTCAGGGAAAATTTTACGCTGAGCAACTCTATGACTTTAAGTTGTGAATCCATTCAACTAAAATTATAAGGGATTATAAGGATTCCCAGTCGCAATGAAAGATATTGAAAATTACAATCCAATTAAAAACTGAGCTGCTTCACATAACAATACAGTCTTGGACTGAAAAATAAGGCTTAAGGGAATGGTTCATGTTACATTTAAAAATGCCTGCTAACTTAAAAAGAACTACAGCTGCAAATTCAATTGACACCACTCGAGGGGATTAAAGATCTATAATGGTTCCCTACTTCAAGGGCGAGTGATGCAGTGACATGTCGAGTTGGGAAATTCATGTGGATCACAGTATTGGGTATTTGTGCTCCAGTAATTAAACACATTCCACAGCGCACTCGGTTTTTTCCAATCAGAGGAAAGGTGTTACGTGCCTACTGCCAAATTACCTACACTTGCAAACGTTCTCACAAAGGCTTCAATAAAGTTGTACTAATTATCCAACATAGTCTTGGCTGTTAAACCCTTATAAAAACTGAAGGTCTAGAATGTAATTTAGCTTCAACCAGTTTCAGTCCTTGGTTTCAATTCCTTTCATAAACTTGGCCTTTCCCCCTCTGCCTCCATAATCCACTGAGATTCTCATGCTCCTCTATTTCTGGCCACAAACATCCATGAATGTAACTGCTTCATTCCTGATGACCATGCCTCCAAGTTCTGGAATTCCTTCTGTATATGTCTCTGCTTCTCAAATCACATTTCTTCTTTCAGGTAGTCTGCAAAACCTAAATCTTTGACCAAGCATTTGGGCATTTTTGTGTCTGAGTGTTAGGATTTTATTTCTCTCATAATAATCTTGTGAAGTGACTATGTGGGAAAAAATGCGTTATAAGTTGCTGATATTGCTCAAAAAATTTGAAAAAAAAATGTTTTGTGCAAACTTTCTAAATTTGTGAATCATTCAAGTGGCTAAGAAACAACAAATGACAGAGGCAATTCTGGCGTACACCCACTCCAACCATTTGATTGGATCTTTGAACAGACCTCAGAATGGGCCACAGCTCAGAATAGGGCGGCGCAGTGGTGCAGCGGTCGAGCTGCTGCCTCACAGCGCCAGAGACCCGAGTTCCACCCTGGCCTCAGGTACTGTCTGTGCAGACTTTGCACGTTCTCCCTGTGACTGTGTCGTTTTCCTCCATGTTATCCGATTTCCTCACACATTCCAAAGCCATGCAGGTTTGTAGGTTGATTGGCTTCTGTAAATTGCCCCTAGTGTATAGGATGCGAAAGTGGGATAATGTGGAACGAGGGATCAATGGTCGGCTTATCAGCCAAGTATGTATACATACAAGGAATTTGCCTTGGTGCTTTGCTCGCAAAGAACAACACGATATACAGTAGACAATTAAAAATACAACATTATAATTTAAACATGTGAAGGATGAAATAAAATACCAGAGCAAAAGGAGGCTACAGACTTTTGGTTTTTGAGTAGAGCTACTGCTCGTGGAAAAAAGCTGTTTTTACCTCTGGCTGTGGCGGCCTTGACAGTCCGGAGTCGCCTTCCAGAGGGAAGTGCTTCAAAGAGTTTGTATCCTGGGTGAGAGGGGTCAGAGATGATCTTACCCGCTCACTTCCTGGCCCTTGCAGTGCACAGTTCGTCGATGGGGGAAAGGATGCCGCCAACAACCTTCTCGGCTGATCGAACGATTCGCTGCAGCTTCCGGATGTCACGCTTGGTGGCTGAGCCAAACCAGACCATGATGGAGAAGGTGAGGACAGAGTCTATGATGGCAGTATAAAACTGGACCATCATTGCCTGTGGCAGATTGTGTTTTCTCAGCTGCCGCAGGAAGTACATCCTCTGTTGGGCCTTTTTGACTGTGGAGTCGATGGTGGCCTCCCATTTAAGGTCCCTGGAGATGATGCTTCCAGGGAACTTAAATGACTCAACAGATATGACTGTGGTGTTGTTGATGGTGAGTGGGAGGAGGGGAGGGGGGCTTTCCTAAAGTCTACAACCCTATATCTAAAAAAAACTAAAACTAAAGTAAGTGAATCAAAGCTCAAAGCTACTGGAGCATACTGATTGTAATGTCAATGAAAAAATTGACAAAACTTTCAAAGTACATTGTAGATTCACCATTTCCTGGGGGGAAATGTGGGGCCTGGACAGGTAGATTAGAAAATGGTAGGATCTCTTTTTTGGTGGAGTTTCAATTGACACCACTAGAGGGAGCAAAGATCTATAAATGTTTAAGAAAGAACTGCAGATGCTGGAAAAATCGAAGGTAGACAAAAAAGCTGGAGAAGGGTCTCAACCCGAAACGTTGCCAATTCCTTCACTCCAAAGATGAAACTCGAGACCCTTCTGCAGACTGATGTCGGGGGGGGGGGGGGGGGGGTGGGGGTCGGGAAAAAGAAAGGAAGAGGCGGAGACAGTAGGCTGTGGGAGAGCTGGGAAGGGGAGGTGAAGGAAGGAGAAAGCAAAGACTACCTGAAATTGGAGAAGTCAATGTTCATATGTTTGGTATCTATAAATGGTCACCTACTTCAAGAGCAGGTGATGCATTGACATGTGGAATTGGGAAAAGTAGGGGTTATGGCACAGGGTATTTGTGCTCTAGAAATTAGAAACACTCCACAGTGTACTATGTTTTTCCACTTAGAGGAAATGTATGCTCACTGCCAAATTAACTGGACTCTCAAAAGTCCTCTCAACGGCTTCATCAAAGTTGTATAAATTGAACATCTAAGTTTGGGCCATTAAATCCTGACCTTATAAACAGTTTAGATCTTGTGTCTCTCAAGTGCTGCAGGCTTGTGGCCAACATGCCGGAGTGGTGGCATTTTCCTGATGATGAACTGGCGTGCTACAGTGGAATGACGGCATAGTGTGGTGGTAATTAATCATGGTCTTCGCTTGAACATAGTTCAAGCGGTTTGTCTAACGCCTCGGTGAATGGCACCGTTGACATTGTGCTTGTGTTGCACTGAAATTGGAAGCCTCCTTTGTAAATTATTTTCCCTTTCATTTCTTTAGATCGTAAACTTTCTGTGGCTGAAAGGTGATGGAACATTTCTGCTTTAGGTAGGTCACACAAAGGAATCATCTCATGAATATTCCTTCTTCCATAGTGAGATAACTTACCTGGCAAAATGTTCTCCTATAATCCAGGTTCCAGGGCTGCCAACTAGCAGCATGCCACAAAGTCAGGAGGAGAGATGTGTGAGCCTATGCCCAGAATATGAACACATCATTTTGGGTAGGCTTGTGTACTTTTCAATGGGAGCTTAATCCAATACAGAGAAAACTCAAAGATCTATTATACTATCTGAAAAGGAACTAAAATTCTTCCATTATTCTAACTGGCATCTAATCTACAATGACCTGGTCTTTTATCTCACTGCTATTTGTGGGATATTGTGTATGGGTTTGCTGCTGCATTTCACTACATTAAAACAATAGCTACTCATCAAAGAGTAACTCATTGGCTGTAATATAGTTATTCTGTAAATGCTTTACTTTAAACTTTAGGGATATAGCAGGAAAAATGCCCTTCGGCCCACGTCAACCAGTGATTACCCCCTTACACTAGAAGGATTCTGCACACTAAGAACAATTTATAAATTTTGCTGAAGTCGATTAACCTACAAACATGTACGTCTTAGAAGTGTGGGAGGAAGCCGGAGCACCAGGAGAAAACCCATGCGGTCACACGGAGAGTGTACTAACTCCATACAGACAGCACACATAGTCAGGATCGAACCCGGGTCTCTGGGTCTCTGGCGCTGTAAGGCAGCAACTCTGCCTCTGCGCCACCATGCCGCCCAATGCGAACCCTCTCATTTCTTCTGCTCCTCCTGAAGACAGTCATTAAAAAATGATTGGAGAGAGATCTTTCCTCGCTTGCCACCAAACCAAAGAACCATTTGATAAGATGTGCTAACAGAGGGAAATCCTATTCACGAAAAGCATCGTGCAAAGTAGAGAATTTCCACTAGTGGAAACCAGGAACTGCAGATGCTGGTTTACAAAAAAGGACACAAAGGGCTGGAGTAACTCAGAAGGTCAGGCAGCATCGCTGGAGAACATGGGTAGGTGATGTGTCAGGTCAGGACCCTTTCCTTTGCCAGGTTCAGTGGAAAAATGTTATACTTCTAGATCTCCAATGACATTACCAAACAGATGCTGCCTGTTGGAACGATATTCCCAACTAGCAATTCTCATGACACTATTACAGAACCAGACCAAATTTACATAATTTTGAAATAGAAAATCAAAAAATTGGATATGTTATTTCCTTCTTGGTGTTTTAATATTTATTTTAGTTTAGAGATACAGCATGGAAACAAGCCCTTCGCCCCACTGAGTCTGCACCAACCAGCGATCCCCGCTCACTCGCACTACCCTACGCACACGTACACTAGGAACAATTTACAATTTTTACCAAAGACAATTAACCTACAAACCCGTAAGTCTTTGGAGTGTGGGACGAAACCGAAGCACTCGGAGAAACCCCACGCAGGTCACAGGGAGAACGTACAAACTCCGTACAGATAGCAACCGTGGTCAGGATCGAACCCGAATCCCTGGCGATGTAAGGCAGTAACCCCACCTCTGCGCCACCGTGCCGCAACTGTTCTTCAAGTATTGGTTGCAGTTGTCAACTTAAAATGGCTGAGGTAAATTCATATCAGCTAAAATGAATTCTGAGATCATTGGTATTCCTGCTTTTCCCCAAACTCAACCAAATGGAGAGTAAGCTGGTATCCTGAGATTTAATTCTTTCCTCACTAAGTTTCTCTCACACAAAGGTGTTGATGCATTGTTTGAATACAGTTATATTGCATGGGTGTGGGTGCCAGGCACTGCCGAGTAGCTCGCTTGACAGATCACAGTGGATATGTGGATCTGCATATAATTGATCACTACCGGATCACCTATAAACTGTAATATTCCACCAGGAACAAATTATCTGGCCAACAGTCTCCTCCCTCGCCCCAAATGAGAGCTCCTAATCACAACCGCGGCTGAGTCAAGTTAGCAATGCAGCTCTGGGATCAAACCCAGTTCCTTCATCCTCTGCATAGTTCGACATCATCAGATGAGCCTACTGATGCATCAGAGAAACAAAGCAGTAGATTAAATACACCACATTGAATTGATTATAACTAACATAGGCAAATTCACTTCAGTAATTCACTGGATGTCAAATCCCGCAACATCACATGCTCAAAACTATATTCACAACTTGAAGGTTAGTGGTCAAATGATTAAGAACATTAACAGAGAAATACAGAAAATAGGAGCAGGAGACCATTGAACCCTCTCAATTTGCTCCACCATTCAATCGCATTATGGCTGATCATCCAAATTGAATACCATGTCCAGTTTTTTTCTCCAAGGCTGTTAATCCCACCAGCCCCAGGAAAAATATCGAAGATCTTCTTAATGATTTGACTTCACCTGAATTTCTCAGGTTCATCACTCTCTTTGAGAAAAAAAAATCCTAATCTCTGCCTTAAATGGCTTATCCCTTATTCCACAGCCTGTGACCGCTGGATCTGGACATCCTGGCCAAAAGGAGCATCCTTCCTGCCTACTAATCCCACCCCCACCCTCAAATCTTCTAAACCCAAATATTCATAAATTCATATGATAGGAGCAGAATTTGGCCATTCGACCCATCGCCTATTCCACCATTTAATCATGCCTGATATATCTTTCCCTCCTAACACCATTCTCCCCATAACACCTGACACCCGTACTAATCAAGAATCTATTTATCTCTTCATTAAAAATATCCATTGACTTGGCCTCCACAGCCTTCTATGGCAATGAATTCCACAGATTTACCATCCTGACAAAAAAAAAATCCTCCTCATCTCCCTCTTACAGGAACGTCCTTTAATTTTGAGGCTACAGCCTCTGGTCCTAGATTCTTCTACGAGTGGAAACATCCTCTCCACATCCACTCTATCCAGGCCTAATGAATAATAGGCAACATATGCAGCCTGTCCCGCAGAGTTACTCCAGCATTTTGTGTCTACCTTCAATTTAAACAAGCATCTGCAGTTCTTTCCAACACCTAATGAATAATAGTTTAATTTGAGCAAACATACCTAAAACTTTTTCACGCAGAGAGTTGGAAATCTATGGAATTCCTTGCCACAGAAGGCAGTGGAGGCCAATGCACTTGATTTTTTCAAGAGAGAGTGAGATTTAGCTCTTAGGGCTACAGGAATCAAGGGATACGGGGAAAAAGCAGGAACGTGGTACTGATCTTAGATGATCAGCCATGATCATATTGAATGGCGGTGCTGGCTCGAACGGCCTACTCCTGCACCTACTTTCTATGTTTCTATGTATTTAAAGGCAAAATTTCACCAAAAGCGAATTTACACATTCAGTGGTAAAATACAGGACCGCCAGCATAGATTATTGATAAAGTTAATTGGATTTTTTTTTTCAAATAAATTGAAATCCTTGAAAACTATAATCCAAGCACTATTTGCATTCTTCTTTAAAGCTTCAGTTAGTGAATTAGTCCACTCCCAAAACTGCATAAGTTGCCTTTTGCAATGTCTTACTTCAGTTGATCGTAGTGAAAGGTATCATTGTTGGGGAATTCATTTGAAGTTTCAGTTCCAGTGTCAAGAACTCTAGGTTTAGAGTTAGCAACGGGCCATGTATAAAACCTTCTTGCATAAATCATCAGCTATCCCTTCTTTCAATTAATATTCTTTGATCAACAACCAGTAACCACGTTACAAGCCAAATCACTGAGGAAAAGATACACACAACAAAAAGTTCTGGAGTAACTCAGTAGGCAGCATCTCTGGAGAACATTCATAAGCAGAATATTTGGTCAGGATCCTTCTTCAACATTGTAATGGGGGGAGGGGGGGGATAAGAGCGGCAGGACAAAGCCAGGTAAGTGATACATGGGTACAGGTGAGGGGGATTTTTGAATGTAACTTGTATCTATCTATCTTACACTTGCCAGGCTTTGTCCTGCCCTGCCCTTCTTCCAGCTGTTTGCCTCCACTAGTCTGAAGAAGGGTCCCGACTCTAAATGTCATCTATTCATGTTCTCGAGTTACTTCAGCACTTTTGTGTCTTTTCTTGTAAACCAGCATCTGCAGTTCCTTGTGTCTACGAGAAAGAATGATGGTTCGGAAATAAAAATGGATATTTCTGGATATGTTTGAGAATTCCAGTGGCATGGCACAAACATTTTACTTGCACAGCCATAAATTTCACCGGGCCAGTGAAAATATGACTTTACCCTGGATGAATAATATTATCCATAATATTGCAATTTTTACATATACAATTTTTCTTCCAAATTGGGGATAGGAACGGGGAGGGAGGGGGGGATGCAACATTCATGAATAATTTTCCAAATTTGCATATCAGAACTGACGCACACCATCCATGTAAGAGCAGCCCCTACATCAAGAATGCATTCAATTTGTCCGAAAAAAAAATCTTCCTTGAACGGAGACCCTCAACTAACTCACTTCCACTTCACATGTTTATTGTCCTCAGTAAAATCTGGCCCCCGCATTTCGGACTCTGATGGGAATTAGGTTATTTTTCTTTCATCTCGGCTATCAGCAAATACTATCCATCTAATGGAAGGATGGCTTTATAATCCACGTGATACAGTTGCTAATATTGTCTCTCATAGATACATAGAAAATAGGTGCAGGAGTAGGCCATTCGGCCCTTCGAGCCTGCACCGCCATTCAATATGATCATGGCTGATCATCCAACTCAGTATCCCGTACCTGCCTTCTCTCCTGATCCCCTTAGCCACAAGGGCCACATCTAACTCCCTCTTAAATATAGCCAATGAACTGGCCTCAACTACCCGCTGTGGCAGAGAGTTCCAGAGATTCACCACTCTCTGTGTGAAAAAGTTTTTCCTCATCTCGGTCTTAAAGGATTTCCCCCTTATCCTTAAGCTGTGACCCCTTGTCCTGGACTTCCCCAACATCAGGAACAATCTTCCTGCATCTAGCCTGTGCAACCCCATAAGAATTTTGTACGTTTCTATAAGATCCCCTCTCAATCTCCTAAATTCTAGCGAGTCTAAGCCGTGTCTATCCAGTCTTTCTTCATATGAAAGTCCTGACATCCCAGGAATCAGTCTGGTGAACCTTCTCTGCACTCCCTCTATGGCTATAATGTCCTTCCTCAGATTTGGAGACCAAAACTGTACGCAATACTCCAGGTGTGGTCTCACCAAGACCCTGTACAACTGCAGTAGAACCTCCCTGCTCCTATACTCAAATCCTCTTGCTATGAAAGCCAACATACCATTCGCTTTCTTCACTGCCTGCTGCACCTGCATGCCTACTTTCAATGACTGGTGTACCATGACACCCAGGTCTCGCTGCATCTCCCCATTTCCTAATCGGCCACCATTTAGATAATAGTCTGCCTTCCCGTTTTTGCCACCAAAGTGGATAACCTCACATTTATCCACATTATACTGCATCTGCCAAACATTTGCCCACTCACCCGGCCTATCCAAGTCACCTTGCAGTCTCCTAGCATCCTCCTCACAGCTAACACTGCCCCCCAGCTTAGTGTCATCCGCAAACTTGGAGATGTTGCTTTCAATTCCCTCATCCAGTTCATTAATATAAATTGTAAATAGCTGGGGTCCCAGCACTGAGCCTTGCGGTACCCCACTAGTCACTGCCTGCCATTGTGAAAAGGACCCGTTTACTCCTACTCTTTGCTTCCTGTTTGCAAGCCAGTTCTCTATCCACATCAATACTGAACCCCCAATACCGTGTGATTTAAGTTTGTATCCTAATCTCTTATGTGGTACCTTGTCGAAAGCCTTCTGAAAGTCCAGATACAACACATCCACTGGTTCTCCCCTATCCACTCTACTCGTTACATCCTCGAAAAATTCTATAAGATTCGTCAGACACGATTTACCTTTCGTAAATCCATGCTGACTTTGTCCAATGATTTCACCACTTTCCAAATGTGCTGCTATCCCATCTTTAATAACTGACTCTAGCAGTTTCCCCACTACCGATGTTAGACTAACTGGTCTGTAATTCCCCGTTTTCTCTCTCCATCCCTTCTTAAAAAGTGGGGTTACGTTTGCTACCCTCCAATCCTCAGGAACTACTCCAGAATCTAAAGAGTTTTGAAAAATTATCACTAATGCATCCACTATTTCTGGAGCTACTTCCTTAAGTACTCTGGGATGCAGCCTATCTGGCCCTGGTGATTTATCGGCCTTTAATCCATTCAATTTACCCAACACCACTTCCCGACTAACCTGGATTTCACTCAGTTCCTCCATCTCCTTTGACCCGCGGCCCCCTGCTATTTCCGGCAGATTATTTATGTCTTCCTTAGTGAAGACGGAACCAAAGTAGTTATTCAATTGGTCCGCCATATCCTTGTTCCCCATGATCAATTCACCTGTTTCTGACTGCAAGGGACCTACATTTGTTTTAACTAATCTCTTTCTCTTCACATATCTATAAAAACTTTTGCAGTCAGTTTTTATGTTTCCTGCCAGTTTCCTTTCATAATCTATTTTCCCTTTCCTAATTAAGCCCTTTGTCCTCCTCTGCTGGTCTCTGAATTTCTCCCAGTCCTCTGGTATGCTGCTTTTTCTGGCTAATTTGTACGCATCATCTTTTGCTTTGATACTATCCCTGATTTCCCTTGTTATCCACGGATGCACTACCTTCCCTAATTTATTCTTTTCCCAAACTGGGATGAACAATTTTTGTAGTTCATCCGTGCAGTCTTTAAATGCCTTCCATTGCATATCCACCGTCAACCCTTTTAGAACTAATTGCCAGTCAATCTTGGCCAATTCACATCTCATACCCTCAAAGTTACCTTTCTTTAAGTTCAGAACCGTTGTTTCTGAATTAACAATGTCACTCTCCATCCTAATGAAGAACTCAACCATATTATGGTCACTCTTGCCCAAGGGGGCACGCACAACAAGACTGCTAACTAACCCTTCCTCATTACTCAATACCCAGTCTAGAATAGCCTGCTCTCTCGTTGGTTCCTCTACATGTTGGTTTAGATAACTATCCCGCATACATTGCAAGAAATCCTCTTCCTCAGCACCCCTGCCAATTTGATTCACCCAATCTATATGTAGATTGAAGTCACCCATTATAACTGTTTTGCCTTTGTTGCACGCATTTCTAATTTCCTGTTTGATGCCATCCCCAACTTCACTACTACTACTAGGTGGCCTGTACACAACACCCACCAGCGTTTTCTGCCCCTTAGTGTTTCGCAGCTCTACCCATACCGATTCCACATCCTCCAAGCTAATGTCCTTCCTTTCCACTGCGTTAATCTCCTCTCTAACCAGCAACGCTACCCCACCTCCTTTTCCTTTCTCTCTATCCTGAATATTGAATATCCCTGGATGTTCAGCTCCCAGCCTTGGTCACCCTGGAGCCATGTCTCCGTGATCCCAACTATATCATAATCATTAATTGCTATCTGCACGTTCAACTCATCCACTTTATTACGAATGCTCCTTGCATTGAGACACAAAGCCTTCAGGCTTGTTTTTACAACGCTCTTACCCCTTATACAATTATGTTGAAAAGTGGCCCTTTTTGATTTTTGCCCTGGATTTGTCTGCCTGCCACTTTTCACCTTGCTACCTATTGCTTCCGCCCGCATTTTACACCCCTCTGTTTCTCTGCTCACCCATTTAAGAACCCCACCACCTCTTATTCTCTGTTTATTATTGTTTTCTTCTTTCCCCCCTACATGTTGGGTCTGAGCGCTTTCCTTCTCTGCCTCCTGCCTCACACACTGTCTAATAGCATTCTCTATTTGAGTCCCTCCCCCCAACCATTCTAGTTTAAAGTCTCCCCAGTAGCCTTTGCAGATCTCCCCGCCAGGATATCGGTCCCCCTCAGGTTCAAGTGCAACCCATCCTTTTTGTACAGGTCGAACCACGGGTGTTCATTTTCACTAAACTAGCTAATCAATTAAACCCTGTTGTTCTTTAAATCTTTGAAGCGTGCTTGCCACTGCTTCCAGTGGAAGCGTAAAGGAGACGACAAATAAAATCTGCTCAGGATGGTGGTATTTTATATGGATAGCTGAGCTAAGGAAATCTGTTGTGGCTGTAATGTCCATTTAAATTGATACTTAAATGTAATGAAGACCACAATATTGTAATCTAAATAGTCGTGAAAATTTCAATGTTTAAATACCAAATAGCTATGGTAACACAACCAGTTCATTTTTGACACCAAGTGCTGGAGTTTGTTTGTAAACCAGCATCTACAGGTCCCTGTGTCCACAGTTACTTTTTGAGTTTCATTCTTGAATGCTCCTTTGATTCAGGAGGCTGGTGATAATTGCTATGAACGCTCTTACATTAAAGCCTCAAAATGTTTTATATTGCCTCTGAACCTATTGCCTTTCCACCTAAATAACGTAAAATCACGTGAAAAGAATCAAGAAACCCTGTTGATAGACACAAAACGCTGGAGAAACTCAGCGGAACAGGCAGCATATCTGGAGAGAAGGAATGGGTGACATTTCGGGTCGGAACCCTTCTTCGGAGATGCTGTTTGTCCCGCTGAGTTACTCCAGCATTTTGTGTCTATCTTCAGTGTAAACCAGCATCTGCAGTTCCCTCCTACTCAAGAAACCCAGTTGGTTTGGCTCTGCATAACTTGGATCTGGTCAGCACAGTCTTCATCATTCTTTTAAACGTTAACGATTTGCATCGGTACAAAATCAAGCACATGGAATGAACGGACAAATAATTAACCCTCAGCCGTTTATCTAATCTCCGTTTCATGGGTCTTTGTGAAATATGTACACAAATTAGTCTCAGCTTTTCCTACATTAGAACAATGTCATAAAGCTGGCTGTAAAGTGGTTTGGCTCATCCTGTTGCCACCATTTTAATACGTCAGTGGGGACAGAAAGCGGTGATGCTTCAATAACGTCAAGTCAGCACTTTTAAGTCCTCACATCAACTGCTACTTAAGAATGGTTTAATGCACTGCAGCTTGTATCATTTGCAGATTTTGTTTTGAAAAGCAGGAGCAGCAATAATTAGAGCAAAGACCTACATGTAATTTTTTAAAACAAAATTGTTACTTTTCATCCTGACTCAGAAACCTTGCATAATTCATTAAAATTATGCTGGTACCATGGATAAGACCAAAATTCATATTTGAATATTTTGAGGTGTTATTAAAAATGGCTATTGCAAACTTTTCTGTGTGAGAGGCACTTTCTGAATACTGACATGTTCCCAGGTCTCTCTTGCAAATACTGATACATTCACACTATCTCGAATACTCTTTGTTCTAAATGCACACTGGCACCACTCCTCAACTCTTTCTCTGCTGCACTGGGGCTGCTTCCTGCATCTATGCTGAACTCATCAATTTGAACAACTTCACCAACTTCCACCCTGCCCTGAAATCCACTTGGACAATATCTGACACTTCTCTCCCCTTTCTTAAGCTCTTTGTCTCCATCTCAGGTGACAGATTATCAACAAAGATTTGAGGACACCATCGTGAAATTTGTGCTTGTTAGGCCTGTATTAAAGGCATGAAACCAGCAAAAAACGGAACAATTCTGGGCCATTAAGTGCTGGGTCACAAGAATGTTTGAAGCAAGTTAGACCCAAAATTTGGTCAAATCGTTCTTCAGCCTTTTAAGGAAGTCACATTAGGTCTCTTCCTAACCTAACAATTCCTGTCAGAAATTGGACTCAACAGCATGGGACAGGTGCTTGGGATTTATCACTCACTTGGTGAGATGACAACATGTTGATGCATCATGCGGCAAGATCATGTAGCAATGCTGTGCTTTCACTGAGTTTTCAACCTCAACATCATTAGCTGCATTGATTTGACACTTTAAAAATGGTTTCATGAAAATCTGGAACGTAAGCTACTGAAGAACTTAAGTAGCCCCAGAATATTGCCCCAGAGCTTTCGGGAATGACTGAGCTCTCAGTGTGTTGCAAGAGAGAAATAGCGTATCCCAATGGACACCAGCCCACTAAAGGTTCAACCAGTGAAAAACAAAGTGCTGGAGGAACTCAGTGGGTCAGGCGGCATCTGTGGAGGGAAATGGATTGATGTCATTTCAGGTCAAGGTCTTTCTTCACTTTGAAGAAGGGTCCCGACCCAAACCAACTGTCGAATCAGTCTGCAGAAGGATCTCGACCCAAAACGTAATTTGTCCATTTCCCTCCACAGCTGCTGCCTGGTCCGCTGAGTTCCGCCAGCGCTTTGTTTCTTGCACAATTTTCCAGCATCTGCAGTCTCTGTGTCTCTAAGGTTTAAGGTTTATGTCTCTAAGAGAGAGAGAGAGAGAGGATAAAAGGAATGAGCACATGTGTACGGTCTGGATAGGCTTGGTCTCGCCGATGTAAATAAGGCGACATTATGAACATCAAATGCAGTGGATGACTTGTGCAGCATGTGAACCACTGTCTCACTTGGTAGGACTGTTGAGGTCCCTGGATGGATGAGGTAGGAGGTGTAAGGACAGGGTGTAGGTGCTACATCTCCTGCGGCTGCAGGGTAAAATGCCTGGGGAGAGAGTGGTTTGGGTGGGAAGGGATAGGTGAACCAAGGAGTTGCAGAGAGAGTGGTCACTGTGTAAACTGGAAAGGGATGGGAAGATGTGAATGGTGGTGCGATCACGTTGAAGGCGGTGGAAATGTCAGAGAATAATGTGCTTGATGCCAAGGCAAGTGGCGTGAAAGGTGAGAACCAGAGGATCTCTATCCTTATTCCAGTGTAGAGGATGGTGGGGGGGGGGGGGGGGGGGGGGGTGAACGAGAGCAGCACTATGGGATACAGAGATGCAGGTGAGTGCAGGGGGAGTAACCACGTTTACAGAAGATCAAGGACATCTTGGTTCATCGTGGGAGCAGATGCAGTGGAGACAGAAATTGAGAGCAAGGGATGGCATTCTTGCAAGAGGCAGCAGGATGGGAAGCTGTGTAGTCAAGATAGCTGTGGGAGTCAGTGGGATTTTGGATTCAATCTCTGGCATGTTTCACATCAGTTTCTCTTTACATTAACAAGGATGGGGTGTTAGAATTGGATACCGTGCCAGGAGCCCTGTGTCTGAGCTATTAGGGGAGGTTGTGCAGGCTATGACTTTATTCCTTGGAGAACAAGAGGCTGAGTGATGTTCTTATAGAGAAGGTAGACACAAAATGCTGGAGTAACTCAGCGGGACAGGCAGCATCTCTGGAGAGAAGGAATGGGTGACGTTTTGGCTCGAGACCCTTCTTCAGATATAGAGATTATAGATCAGTCTGAAGAAGGGTCTGGACCCAAAACGTCACCCATTCCTTCTCTCCAGAGATGCTGCCTGTCCCGCTGAGTTACTCCAGCATTTTGTGTCTACCTAGAGATTATAGAGATGTATATAATCATTAGGAGATTAAATAGAGTGAATGCAGTATTTTTCCCCAGGGTAGGAGAATCAAGAACTAGAGGGCATATGTTTAAGATGAGAGACAAAAGATTTAATAGGAACCTGAGGGACAAATTTTGTTTTCACTTAAATGGGTGGTGGTTATATTGGATTAGCTGCCTGGGGAAGTAGTTGAGCCAGGTACAACAACTCCATTGAAAAGACATTTGGACAGGTACAGGGATAGGAAACGTTGAGATGGGTATGGGACAAATACAGACAAATGGAACTAGATTAGATGGGGCATCTTGGTTGTCATGGACATGTTAGGCTGAAGGGCCTGTCTCTGTGTTGTATCATTCTATGCCTTTAAAGTTAGTGAGGGGAAAGGTTAGGGAGGATTGCTGCATCTTCAGATCTGATTAAAACACCTTAAGTGTTCATGTGCAGTGAATGGGCTTCAAGAAGGGTTTGGGTGTTCACTGTTGACTCTTGTTAGGCACAAAAGGGAGGATCCAGCTAATGGGTTTTGCAAATGGAATTGTGCCCAATGAGTCAGGCCATTGTTCAAATGAATACAGGTAGGGTGGAGATGCATGAAAATTAAATTGATTTTTAATGGGCTTGTCAGCAACACTCACGTTTAAAGCGGGTTTTAAATAAGCAATGGAGGATTATGGATCATGTGCAGACAGATGAGATTAGTTTAACGTGGCATCAAGTTTGGCACAGACATTGTGGGCTGAAGGACCTGTTCCTGTGTTATGCTATATGAAAAATGAAGGAAAAAAGCCAAATTGCCCAGGAAAATTACCAAGTGTTTTAACTGGCATTCATTGAAGGATAGACAGGTAGACACAAAATGCTGGGAGTAACTCAGCAGGACAGCAGCATCTCCGGATAGAAGGAATGGGTGACATTTTGGGTTGAGATCCTACTTCAGACCTAGTAAAGATGAGGGAGTGGGGAAAACAGAAATCATTGAAGAGACGAACGGTGTGTGAGGTGTCTTGGACATAGGTAGGGAGGGATTGAACTGGGAGGGGGGGGGGATAGGATGGAGTTGAGGTATGTGGAAATTAATTCAATGGGACAGGAGCAAGTAGAAACAAAGGGTCTGCCAGGGCAGTTCTATTTATGAATTTTGGGGGGAAGATAAAACCAGGCCGTGTGGGGGTGGGGAACAATGTTGGAGGCTTTGGAGGGCAGACAGCCAGACATGATAAAATCAGTAATGGTCTGAGGTTTATCTGTGGGATCATGGTCGGAGGGTAAGTAGGAGGAGGTGTCTGAGAGTTGGCGAGTGAAGGATGTATGTTTGCCAGGGCAAGAGCATTATGACCTGAACATGTTTAGTCTGCATATTACTTCCCAAATTCCACAAGATCGGATCGCTTGTTCACACCGATTGCATCTGGCGCATTACAGGTTTTTCACAAAGGGGTGGTTCATGGCCATCCGCTCAAGTGTGACAAACTAAGGTGCAGAATTTATATTAACACTCCACCTTAGGCTGAGGCTTTCAGTGTAATTTAGTTTAGTTTAGAGATACAGCACGGAATCAGGCCCTTCGGCCCACTGAGTCCTCGCCGACCAGCAACCCCCACACGCTAGCGCTATCCTACACAATGGAGATAATTTACAATTTTATCAAAGCCAATTAACCTACAAATTTGTAATTTTTTGGAGTGTGGGAGGAAATCAGAGCACCCAGGGAAAACCCACAGAGAGAACGTACAACCTTTGTAGAGACAGTATTCGTAGTCAGGATCGAATCAGAGACTTTGGCGCTGTAAGGAAGCAGGTCTACCACTGCACTCTGTCAAACCAGATCAATTTTCCTAAATATGGTCTCCTTTCATTGAATTTCTTCAACAACATAATGGTTGAACACAAATTCAAAACCGACGCTAGGGTCGGGTGAGCGGGCGGAGGGAAGGGTAGTGGGATATATCTCTGCTTTTTTCACTTCTTCGTTAGTTCAGGGGTTTTTCTTTTTTCTCTTTCGTGTCTTTTTCGAAATTCTTTCTTTTCTTTTTCTTTCCTTCTTCCTTTCCCTTCTTTCCTATTTTCTTTTTTCCGTTTTAGTTATTAGTTTATAAAATGTTTAAACTGAAGCTGTACGAAAATTGTATAATTGTTATGTTGATTACTTTCTCCTTGTACAATTGCTTCTAATAAAATTAATATTTTTTAAAAAGTCTACCACTACGCCACCGTCGCTAAGTATCTGCTGGTAACACCCGCCTTCCTCTGTCAAGAGGGGACATCAGTCTAACCAGTTGAGAAGTGGCACCAATTGCTGCCATTATGCTGCACCTCATCGCACGGCTTCTTGGTCAAGGTTAAAGGAGGCACACTCTACTTTTAATGCTGTCTGGAGTATTCACATTTGCATC
The DNA here is from genome assembly GCA_038087875.1 of Malacoraja senta. Lineage (NCBI taxonomy): Eukaryota > Metazoa > Chordata > Chondrichthyes > Rajiformes > Rajidae > Malacoraja > Malacoraja senta. The sequence continues at coordinate 168,025 of JAXLNO010003436.1, forward strand.
CACCTCAACTAGTAAGTAATTCCATCTTTGAGTTCTCTGCAGCACCAGCATCAATTGCTCCAAGGCAGGAAAGCTGATCTGCACTGGCATTTCAGCTGTCCCTCCGTGGGACCTCTGGCTTCTGGTCAGAGGATTGCAGCCACAACTTTCACTCCAGAGGCTTGAGCACTAACATCCTGGGTCATTCCCTTGACTTTAAAAGAGGACGGCCAAGGTTCTACAAACCTATCTTCATTGACAGTACACAAAAATGCTGGAGAAACTCAGCGGGTGAGGCAGCATCTATGGAGCGAAGGAATAGGTCGAGACCCGAAACATCACCTATTCCTTCGCTCCATAGATGCTGCC